>CM068707.1:34886296-35486296 GCA_035079005.1 Fraxinus americana
TCCGGTTAGCACTGTAGCTTCGGAGTCTGCTTTTAGTGCAGGGAAGAGGGTTCTCTCTGATATTCGAAGTCGACTAAAAGAAGATATTTTGGAAGCGTTAATGTGCGTGAAGGATTGGTAAGACGCTAATTATCGAATTCAATATAAATATACCGAAATTGCATGTAATCAAGTAAGTGATATTTAATTTCAATACATTCATTACAAAATTTTATTTTCATACATTTATAATTTTTTAAAAAAATTGTACACGTAAAAAGTTTTTCGTGTACAATTTTAACACCGCCTACACAAAATTGAAGTAGCCGATCCCAAACCCGGATAAAGGATGATGGTTTATCTTCTTTTTTTTTTAAATAAATGTATATTTACTATTTTAAAAATTATAAATGTTTTGACGAGTCCCTTAAATGTTTTGAAAAATATATATTTAAAAAAAATAGACTTGTAGTACTAGTAGCGTTATTTAAAAAATAAATAAAATAAAAGGCGAGCCAAGCTTAAGCTCGGCTCGCCAAGCCGCTCGCTTTGGGCGAGCTCGGGCACGAGCCGAGCTCGCCCAAAAGCCAACGAGCCACGAGCTCGAGCTCGGCTCGTTGCCAACGAGCCACGAGCTCGGGACCTCGTGCGACAATGGGCCGAGCCGAGGCTCGGCTCGGCCCATTGACACCACGAAAGTAGTCTTTCGCATTCCGTTTACTTCCCTTTCATTTTCACTGTACCCCGCTAATCAGCACTGCCACTCTCACTCAGCTCCTCTCGTAATGTGCAAAAGTCAACATTAACGAACACCTGACAATGTCCCTCCGCCACCACCTTCTTCTCCGGCTCTTCCTCCTCATCCTGCCGGCCGCCCTTTCTCTCTCCTACCCTTTCAGTAAGTCCCATCACATATTAGTATTAGTTCCATTTTCTAGCTTGATTAATAATTAACTGTCATCCGTTTGTGTGTTTTTACAGACTACACTTTACATATTGATTGTGGTGGCCTAGGCAATTCTTCTGATGCATTCAAAACTACGTGGGTCTCCGACTGCTACTACTCCGGTGGCTCCACATCCATAGTCTCCGAGCCCCTTCACTTCTTGGCTCCTGCACTAGCAGGAGAAGACTCTTCGCTACTTTCCTAACTCCTCTGGAAAGAAGAATTGCTACAGCATACTCGCTGGCGTCGGCCGCCACTTCCTTCGGACGTTCATCATTTATGACAATTTCGATGGCAAGTCCCACTCAACTTCTTTTGACCTCTCCGTTGATGGTACTTTAGTCTTTTCCTGGCGCTCCCCGTGGCCCGAATCTGTTTCTCGCTCCGTTGCTTACTCAGACCTCTTCTTTTACTTGAATGATTCCGCGGTAGATATATGTTTTTACAGCATTGCCACTGATTCTCCGGTTGTTGGGTCCCTAGAACTAACCCAAATTGACCCCAATGCTTACCCTTTTGACTATACCAGCAATTACATATTGGTGAATTATTGCAGGTTTTCATCCGGGTCGGATCAATGGGCGCCCGGGTTCAGATTTTTTTGGCCAGTCTTGGCAATCTGGTGCTGACTTCTGAGGAGGATCCGTGGCCATTGCTACTGGGGGGACAATCAAAGCCATTTCTTCTATAAAAAATGTAGTAAACGTCGGGAAAAGTCCAAATTATTTTCCCGAAAAGCTTTATCAGACCGCATTGACTGCGTTAGGGGATGGTGGCCGGGCGCTGGAATATGAGTTGCCTGTGGATGCCAAGCTGGATTATTTGATGTGGTGCCATTTTGCTGAGATTGATGTTAATGGGAATAAGGCTGGCCAGAGGGTGCTCGATGTGTTTGTGAATGGTGAGAACGTGAGTAGGGTGGATGTGTACAAGTAGGTCGGAGGATTTGCTTCATATGATTGGAGTTATGTAGTGAGGAATTTAAGTACTACTACTCTGAGTGTGAGGCTAGAGGCAGTTGTAGGGGTGCCAATCATTTGTGGGCTCGAGAATTATGCAATTGTGCCGGTTGATCTCAATACTTCTCCTGATCAGGGTAAGAATGCAATAAAATTATTTGATTGATCTGTAGGATTATGCTCAACTTGTTCTGGATTCTTTTAGGGAATGAATTGGGAAGTATTATGTGTAAAAGTATGGAGGTTGGAAAAAAGAGCATTTCTGAATTAGTTGTTTAAAACTTTGGAATAAATAAAAGGAATATATTTATTCAATAATCTCTGTTAATGGTATGCATAGTTAACTTTGTTACTTATTTAGTAGAAGACAGGTTAGAGATATATGTGGACGTGGAAGTGGTCTTTGGACTGCACTTCTAGTTTCAATGTAGTGGAACTATCAACTTGCATCTCATTACAGTAGATTTCGAGTTTTTTACAGGATTAGAAGGGAATTTCAAAGATAAGGGGATTGTCTTTGTTAACTGATTATATATTTAAAGGGAACATGTAACGCCCCGAGTTCTGTTAACCCGGATTGCCACGTCATAATCTTTTGCCCTAATTTTGTCAATCAATTTTGCGGAAATAACCTAATTTTTAAAATCATTTGCAATTGAAAACTACTTCGGCAATTAAAATACAATGGATAATTGTTCAAAATTTAAATATCGTGTTTTTGGAATAGCGGAAACGAAAATACGTTAACAGTGTTTCAATACATAAATTTGAAATCTTAATAATTTCGATAATCAAATTTTATGCCACCACTGCCGGATCAATCTCGATCGCCTCCGAAGTCTGCAAATATTGTTAAAAATAGCAGAATGAGTATTTCGAAGAAATACTCAGTAGACTCATCGCCGATAATTAATTTACAGAATAATTGAAAGCACACTCATGCAATATACAACGTGATATCATCTTTGATTCATTTTCTTGAAAATCATAAGCTCTTTAAAATACAGGCTATGTGTAGTCTTTCTTTCTTGTGCGGATGAAGCACATAAGTTATGCATAACATTCTTTTCTTATCTCATAAGAGATTCTTTCTTTCTTTCTCATGCAATTAAGCATATAAGTTATGGCAAGCATAACAATATCATATATCGCATATGACACATTCTCATCCTATGCATAAAGCATATAAATCACGTAATTCACATAAAGCATGCAATTATAATTTAAACTAATTAATGGTGGCGAGTCTACCTCAATTGTTTCGAGTTGCGTGAAAAGTGAGCGGGAAAATAACTTCAAGCTCCTAATTGCTCGTACGTATCGTCTAGCCAAAAATAGAAATAAGTTTGAATTAGTATTTCGAACTTTAAAGTTTTAAAGTGTTGAAATTAAGTTTAAGGGCTTAATTGAAAATTATAGAAACTGAAATAAATAGCTTTAAACAATAAAATAAAGTTTAGGGCTGAAATTGAACTTTTATAAGTTAAGGACTAAACTGTAAATCTGTTAAAATTGAATATAAAAGTTTAGGGGCTGAAATGATAAATTTTACAAGTTAGGGACTAAACTGTAAATATTTTAAAACTGAAATTAAAACTTAAATGGCTGAAATAATAACTTATATAAACTAGGGACTAAATTAATTAACTTCTAAACTGAAAATAAGAAATGTAAGGGCTGAAATTTAAAACACTTAAACTTAAGGGCTGATTTAAAATAATGGAAACTGTAAGGACTTAAATAAACATTTTAAAACGTTGGGGCTTAGGGTTTAAATCTCTAAAATCAAAATCAAATTTAAAATCTAAAATTAAAATCAAAATCAATAAAATCAAATAAAAAACCAAAAATCTCATTTCTCTCTCTCTCATTACAGAGAGAGAGAGACCGAGCGAAGGGGAAGGGGCTTTTGGATTTGGGCTGTAGGGTTTCCTAATTGGGCTAAAATAAAATCAGGTTTGGACTTATATAATTGGGTTTAAACATTGGGCTTATGTAATTGGACTATAATTATTGGACAATAAATATTGGGCTCTAAATATTGGACTTGAAACTATTAAAATTGGATCCAAATAAAATAAATCCGAATTGAAATAAAAATAATTACTCAATATTCGATTCGATTCGAAATAATTTAAATTCATTTATAACGGCTAGACGAACGTGCTATTTCTTAAAAATTAGGGTTAAAGTCGAGCGACACGTTTTTCGAGAATTAATTTTATATTATTCAAAAGTTCTCGGTCGCTACAACCTTACCTCCTTAAAATAATTTCGTTCTCGAAATTTAAACTTACTTGATCTAATATATCTGGATACTTAGCCAGAATCTCTTCCTCTTTCTCCCAGGTAGCTTCATCGCTATCATGTCTACCCCATTGGACTTTGACTAAAGGAATCTCTTTGTTTCTTAATACATGAACTTTTCTTTCTATAATGCACATAGGTGTCTCCTCATAGGACAGATTCCTCTGAATCGAAATAGTCTGAAAATTTACCACGTGACTTGGGTGGTGGATATACTTTCTCAATAGGGAAACATGAAAAACGTTGTGTACGGCCGATAGCTCGGGCGTCAACGCCAAACGATAAGCCACGTTACCCACTTTCTCTAATATCTCGAATGGTCCGATAAAACGAGGTCTTAACTTTCCTCTCTTGCCGAAACGAATAGTTCCTTTCATAGGAGCTACTTTCAAAAATACTTTCTCTCCAATTTCAAATTTCTAAGTCTTTTCTCCTTTGATCGGCATAGTTTTTCTGTCTATCTTGAGCGGCTTTGATCCGTAGTCTGATCTTATCAATAGCCTCAACTGTCCTTTCAATCAATTATGGACCTAAAATTCTTCTCTCGCCTACTTCATCCCAATAGGCTGGTGATCGACAACGTCGTCCATAAAGTGCCTCATATGGTGCCATACCAATAGTAGCCTGAAAACTATTATTGTAGGCAAATTCCACTAATGGGAGGTGAGTCTCCCAATTACCACTCAAATCTAGTACGCAAGCTCTAAGCATATCTTCTAGTGTCTGAATAGTGCGTTCGGTGTCCATCGATGCAGGGATGGTAAGCAGTACTAAAATTTAATTCAGTACCCATCGCTACTTGTAAACTCTTCCAGAATCTTGATGTAAATCTCAGGTCTCTATCTGATACAATGGAAGCTGGTACTCCATGAAGTCGAACAATCTCTCTAACATACAACTGGGATAACTGATCCACATTGAGAGTCATTCTGATTGGTAGGAAATGAGCTGACTTCGTAAGTCGATCTACAATAACCCAAATAGCGTCATGACTCTTTACTGATTTCGGTAACCCTGTTACGAAATCCATGGAAATTTTCTCCCATTTCCATTCTGGTATATCCAAGGGATTTAACAATCCTGACGGTCTCTGGTGTTCAGCCTTAACTTGCTGACACGTCATGCATCGAGAGACAAACTTTGCAATGCAGCCCTTCATGTTTCTCCACCAAAAGGTATTGCGCAAATCACGATACATCTTTGTCCCTCCTGGGTGGCATGCATATGGTGCTGAATGAGCTTCTGTCAAAATCTCATTCTGGATATGTTCATCCTTTGGTACACAGAGACGTCCTCTGAATATAAGTGCCTTATCAGAGGAGATCTCGAAACCTATTCTCTTGCCAGTTCCAACTTCGGATCTGATCTTTTCCAAAAATTTATCTCCAACTTGAGCTGTTATAATCCGACCTCTCAAGTCTGGTTTAACGCTCAGATTTGCCAATCTAGAAGATCCTTGGACTGATGGGGTTCGCACTTCGATTCTTAGATTCCTCAAATCTCGAATCAACTGATCTTGCGTCGTTCCCAAAGCTGATAACTGTCCGGCGTCCTTTCTGCTCAAAGCGTCGGCAACCTTATTTGCTTTACCTGGGTGGTAAAGAATGGTACAGTCATAATCTTTTACTAGCTCTAGCCATCGTCGTTGTCTCATGTTCAGTTCCTTCTGAGTGAAGAAATACTTGAGACTCTTGTGATCGGTGTAAATCTCACATTTACTCCCGTACAGATAGTGTCTCCAAATCTTAAGAGCATGCACGACAGCTGCGAGCTCTAAATCATGTGTCGGGTAATTCTTCTCATGAGGCTTCAACTGTCTTGAAGCATATGCTATCACTTTGCCATTCTGCATCAAAACACAACCTAAACCATGTTTGGATGCATCGCTGTAAATAACGAAACCTTCAGATCCATCTGGTATAGTCAAGATCTGGTCGAGACGAGTCCGTCCTTAAGTTTCGAAAGCTTTGTTCACATTGTTACGTCCACCGAAATTTAACTCCCTTCCCGGTCAACCGAGTCATAGAACACTCGCTATTTTAGAAAAACCCTCTATGAATCGCCGATAATATCCAGCTAATCCAAGAAAGCTTCTCACATCTCCAACATTTGCAGGTGTTGGCCAATTCGTTACAGTTTCAACCTTAGAAGGATCGACCTCGATACCTTTAGCTGTAACAACGTGACCCAAGAAACCTACTCTCTCAAGTCAAAATTCACATTTCTTGAACTTGGCGTACAACTTTTCTGCTCTCAGCGTTTCCAACACAATCCTCAAGTGTTCTTCATGTTGTGCGGAATTCCTGGAGTAGATCAGTATATCATCGATAAAAACAATAACGAATTTATCAAGATACTGGTGGAAAACTCGGTTCATCAAGTCCATAAATATTGCAGGCGCGTTCATAAGACCGAACGGCATCACTGTGAACTCATAATGTCCATATCGTGTCCTGAACGCTGTCTTTGGTACGTCAGCTGGCGAAACCTTTAGCTGATGGTACCCAGATCTCAAATCAATCTTCGAGAAGATTGCAGTACCTTTCAACTGATCGAATAAGTCTTCGATTCTGGGTAGGGGATACTTATTCCTTATCGTCAACTTGTTAAGTTCTCGATAGTCGATACACATCCTCATGCTTTCGTCCTTCTTCTTTACAAACAGCACAGGTGCTCCCCACGGAGATACACTTGGCCTGATAAAACCCTTCTCTAGCAATTCCTCCAATTGCACCTTCAATTCTTGCAACTCTTTTGGTGCCATGCGGTACGGAGCTTTAGAAACAGGGGCAGCTCCTGGTACCAAATCAATGGAAAATTCCACTTGCCTATCCGGCGGAGTGCCGGGTAGATCGTCTGGAAAAACGTCACCATATTCACATACTACTGGCACTGAATCCAGAGTAATCTCATCTACGGGTTTGTCTTGAAGACTAACCAAATAGCCATGACAACTATCCTTGGCTAATAGCTTCTCCGCTTGTAAAGCCGAAATCAGGCGAGGAAGTGCCTTAATCCTCGTCCCATAAAATCTAAATACTTCTTTACCATCTTTACGAAAAATAACCTCCTTCTCGTGGCACATAATTGCGGTTCGGTTGGTGCTGAGCCAATCCATACCTAGAATAATATCGAAATCTTTCATTCGGATAATATTCAGGTCTGCCTCCAAAACTTGACCATCAAAATCGATTTGTACTGCCTTGACTATCTTATCAGTATCGATGGTTTCTCCTGACGGCAAACTAACTTCAAGGGTACTACCAGTCTCTATGCCTATTAGGTTCAGTCTTTCTAAGCATGTATCTGATATAAATGAATGTGTAGCTCCCGAGTCTATCAGAACATATACAGGTATTCCAGAAATAGATAGTATACCTGATATCATATTATCATGCTCAATATGGGAAGGAAAATACGGTATGGAAAGCAATTTAGACATGTACAAGAATACCAGTTTAACTAGTATACCTGCGATCACGTCAGAATCCTCTGCGGCATCCATAGCGAACACTCTGGCTGTCCCCTTCCGGTTCTGGCTTGGGTTCGTCTTCTGATTGGAACCCTGGGCGGGCTGAGCACGACAATCCGTTGCAAAGTGACCTGACTATCCACACTTATAGCAGACTCCCTTCCCAAACAGGCATTCTTCTTTGTGCATCCTCTGGCACTTAGGGCAGGGAGAAATGATATTGGGCATCTGTCTCCCTGTTGGCCCCGGATTGGGCCTCTTGACGAACGGTTGGTTCCTGTTCTGGTTCTGGTTCGGAGTTTGGTTGCGGCTCGGACCTTGCCATTTTCTCTTGCCCAGGTTTCTCTGCTCATACTGAGGTCTCTGGCTTACCGTCCTCCCACCGGCATAGGCTACTGCTTGAGCCTTTTTTACTACTTCCCGGTAGGTTGGCAACTCATGTAAACTGACAATTTGTCGGACATCGGAGCGTAGACCTCTCTCAAATCTGCGGGCCTTTTTGAACTCCGTCTCCACCAGATGTGGAGCATAACGTGATAGCTTTTCAAACCTCCTTTCATACTCGACTATATCCATATCTCCTTGCACTAGTCGCAGAAATTCGGTCTCCTTGTGATCTCGAAGAGCTTGTGGGAAAAACTTGTCCCTGATCTCTTCCTTGAAATCATCCCAAGTTAGGGCTGCCTGTTGTTCCTCGTTTCTCGTGCGGGATGCAGATTCCCACCAAAATCCGGCTCTTCCAATCAACATGAACTCGGCACAACCCACTTTCTTGAATTCCGGGCAGGCTATGTGCTTAAAAATTTTTTCAATGGCCTGGAGCCATTCTTCCACTGCCAGTGGCCCATTTCCGCCGTCAAACGTAGGCGGGCTGTACCTTCTGAATTGTTCGATCACTGGTACAATAGGGTTGGGGTTTACTGGCTGCGGAATCTGTCTCATTTCCTGCACAGCTCTGAGTAATTCCCTGATAACATCGGCTTGGTTCGGTGGTGCCATAACCTTCATAAATTTAAAGGCAGTTTGTAATAGTTGAGTATGAGTACTAACAATGCGAACAATAAAGATATCTCGTAAGACGGAAATTAAGTTTCAAATTTCATTTCATTCATAATTCAACTTCTTTTCATGTAGGTACATCGGGTGGCGTGTATGCCAACATTTGATTAAGTCAAAATGTTAACCCTACTCTAACTCCTATCATCTATTCTCCTTCGGTCACGCATGATTCGGCGTCCGAGAATTCTCCCAACGCTGGATCAGCGTCTTCATCTGGTTCTTCTTCTTCTGGGTCTTCCTCGGGATCTTCTTCTTCTTCTGGGTCTTCCTCGGGATTGCCCTCGGGTGCTAACTCATCTTCTTGCACCTGTTCAGGCTCGAGCATTGGCTCAGGTTCTGGCTCCCCTTCAGGTACAACCCCAAGGCGGTGCTCAAAATACATGGGCCAATATGCCACAAATCTCACGCAGAATGTGTCATATCCCATATCCACATTAGGTGACGTGAGAGCATCCATGTATATGCTACGAGCTACTTCCGCATAGTCGCCTCGGAAAGTCGAGAGTAGATGATGAATCGACTGGCGATTACAGGTAACGTAGCCATGTTGTATGGCCCGCTCCCGTACGACATTCAACTGCTCTATGTGTTGGGCAATTGTCCAATCAAGTCTAGGCCTGAAGCGGTCGTAATCTCTAGCAGCTTGTTCTACATCACTGGGTGCATTTCTATGAATGGGCGCCATGTCCTAAACCAATTATGCAAAGTCCAATTAAGTGGGGTTATTCATCTCTTCTTAGTTAAAATTTACGAGGACGTAAAAATTTAGAAAATTATTTCCAATTATGCTCAAACTCGTCTTTTTTTCTTTTCTTTCTTTCTAATTCGGATACACTTTCTTTCTCTTTCTTCTAAATCTCGTAAATCGTAAAACAGTATCCGAAATAAGATAACAATAAACTTCAATAACTTCTTTACCTTCGGAGTTGACGGATTGAATGGTGGCAGTGGCAACTTTCATTAATGATAATAAAACAATTTAGAATGTCTTTTTGAAATATTTTATTTTATTTTATTTTTTTTGAAAATTTTGCCAGTCTACAGAAACGCAAACCAGCTCTGATACCAAGCTGTAACGCCCCGAGTTCTGTTAACCCGGATTGCCACGTCATCGTCTTTTGCCCTAATTTTGTCAATCAATTTTGCGGAAATAACCTAATTTTTAAAATCATTTGCAATTGAAAACTACTTCGGCAATTAAAATACATTGGATAATTGTTCAAAATTTAAATATCGTATTTTTGGAATAGCGGAAACGAAAATACGTTAACAGTGTTTCAATACATAAATTTGAAATCTTAATAATTTCGATAATCAAATTTTATGCCACCACTGCCGGATCAATATCGATCGCCTCCGAAGTCTGCAAATCGCCGATAATTAATTTACAGAATAATTGAAAACACACTCATGCAATATACAACGTGATATCATCTTTGGTTCATTTTCTTGAAAATCATAGGCTCTTTAAAATACAGGCTATGGATAGTCTTTCTTTCTTGTGCGGATGAAGCACATAAGTTATGCATAACATTCTTTTCTTATCTCATAAGAGATTCTTTCTTTCTTTCTCATGCAATTAAGCATATAAGTTATGGCAAGCATAACAATATCATATATCGCATATGACACATTCTCATCCTATGCATAAAGCATATAAATCACGTAATTCACATAAAGCATGCAATTATAATTTAAACTAATTAATGGTGGCGAGTCTACCTCAATTGTTTCGAGTTGCGTGAAAAGTGAGCGGGAAAATAACTTCAAGCTCCTAATTGCTCGTACGTATCGTCTAGCCAAAAATAGAAATAAGTTTGAATTAGTATTTCGAACTTTAAAGTTTTAAAGTGTTGAAATTAAGTTTAAGGGCTTAATTGAAAATTATAGAAACTGAAATAAATAGCTTTAAACAATAAAATAAAGTTTAGGGCTGAAATTGAACTTTTATAAGTTAAGGACTAAACTGTAAATCTGTTAAAATTGAATATAAAAGTTTAGGAAATTTGAAATGATAAATTTTACAAGTTAGGGACTAAACTGTAAATATTTTAAAACTGAAATTAAAACTTAAATGGCTGAAATAATAACTTATATAAACTAGGGACTAAATTAATTAACTTCTAAACTGAAAATAAGAAATGTAAGGGCTGAAATTTAAAACACTTAAACTTAAGGGCTGATTTAAAATAATGGAAACTGTAAGGACTTAAATAAACATTTTAAAACGTTGGGGCTTAGGGTTTAAATCTCTAAAATCAAAATCAAATTTAAAATCTAAAATTAAAATCAAAATCAATAAAATCAAATAAAAAACCAAAAATCTCATTTCTCTCTCTCTCATTACAGAGAGAGAGACCGAGCGACGGGGAAGGGGCTTTTGGATTTGGGCTGTAGGGTTTCCTAATTGGGCTAAAATAAAATCAGGTTTGGACTTATATAATTGGGTTTAAACATTGGGCTTATGTAATTGGACTATAATTATTGGACAATAAATATTGGGCTCTAAATATTGGACTTGAAACTATTAAAATTGGATCCAAATAAAATAAATCCGAATTGAAATAAAAATAATTACTCAATATTCGATTCGATTCGAAATAATTTAAATTCATTTATAACGGCTAGACGAACGTGCTATTTCTTAAAAATTAGGGTTAAAGTCGAGCGACACGTTTTTCGAGAATTAATTTTATATTATTCAAAAGTTCTCGGTCGCTACAGAAGATGCTAATAAATTTTGAAATTGTTAGTAGACACAAGTAGTAAAGAATCCTTTTGATAATTTGAGCCTAAATTACTTCAGTAATTGCCATGAGAGCACTGAAGGAATCACTTCGTGTTCCTGACAGAACGGGTTGGAATGGAGATCCTTGTGCCCCTACCACAGGGGATGCTTGGGATGGAGTTACATGTCATTCCATAAAGGATGAATCTGTCCTTGTGGTATCCCAAATGTAAGCATCTTTTCTCTAATGGAAACTAGAAGGTACATATGTAATAAAAAAATCTACAAGGCAATTTGTGGAAGAAATTGTGCATTCGTCTTCAATATAATATTATAATTTAAGTACTTAATTCTTGGAAATATGGACTTTAATGTGAAATCCAGCAAAGAACAAATAGTATGGATCTTATTCAAATCCACTAGTGAATCTATTTGAGAAAAAAGTAAAAAGAAAACAGAAATCTTTTCATCAAAAAGTATTTTCTGGCTACAAATGAATTATTGTTTTGCTAATATTTCTCTTTCCTGCATCTACCTTGCCGGCTGCATTGTATAGGCTTGATCTGACTAGTAGATTGAGACCTGTTACTAGTTACGAACTAAACTTGCCTTGGGTTTTTGGTTTCTTACATCTGCACATTAGCAGTTGATTTGGTTTCCTTAGCACCGCCAACTACTCCTAATGATGACTTTGACCTATCATTGTTTTCTAGTTACTTTTCAAGTCATTTGAAATCGACTTTCACCTAATACTTTGCATTGTCATCACATTGACTGAGTGTAATTACTATCTGGAAACATCCATTTGTTTAGTCTATATTTTACTATCAAAAATTTTCCATCTCCTAGACTCTTTGTGCCGTCTTTTTTGAAGCCATATTATGAAGTGATGGAAGCTTAATTGATATATTTGTTGAACTAACATTTCACATTTTGTTTTATTTTATTTTTTTCAGAGATCTTGGTATTCAAGGCTTGAAGGGTATATTAGTGACCAAATAGGTCTCTTGACGAATTTGGTAAGCCTGTAAGTATCAACAGTCAATTTCTCATGCATCCGATGTTGTGTTATTGATGCATAATTTGCTGCTCAAATAGAAATTATTTATCTCATGTTACATATTCAAACTGTAATCTTGCTAATCAGCATGTAGAGAGGAATTAAGCCATGTGAATGTGTTTTCTGTAACTAATTGGTTATGATAATCAATTGTAATAGACATTTATTGGCCAGTGGCTATAGTTGGCATTGGATCTTCAACTTAAATTAGAATCAACATTATATTCAGAAATTCTTTTTTCTCCAACATTTGACATTCATAAACTGCAATGACAAATAATTACTTTCAATGAACCTTTAATGAGTTCAAAATAAGATTCTGGAAGGTCCAAGTTTCTCAGGCATCATTCATTAAAATTCCTGAATAGTCACATAGTGAAATATGAACTTGAATCTTTTAGGTTTCATGTATTTAATATTTTTGTCCCTTTTGGATCAATTTATATCAACAAACATCCATTGATGTGCAGGAACTTGAGTAGTTCTAACTCTCTAGGAGGAGATCTTCCCTCAGGGTTGGGCCAAAAGTCTCTAGTGAAGCTGTAAGATTACATACTTCCAGTGTATTTATGTTTGTGTTTGATCTATTTAGTTTTATAGGATTCTAAACTTTCCCAGAAGAAATATTTTCTATTCACTTCTTTTTTCTCTGAAGTCATATCTGAAAGTAGTTTGCATGATAGAATCTCCAGAATTGTTGTTTTGATTTTCAATCAAGTTGAAGATTTTGGTGTAGTTAGTAACTCTTACTCGTTTACATAGGGTGTAGGCATATAATCTCAAAGGCGAAAATATGCTTTAGGCTAGACAAACTCAAGAAAAATATTTCGATTTTTATTCATCCAACTACAGTTATTTAATGGAATTATTGCTACATATATGTTTTCTGCCTTCTTTATTTTTTCCTGCTTTGTTGATGCAGGGATTTATCGGATAATAAGTTTACCGGGGTCATACCAGATAGTTTGACTTCATCTACTTTGCAGCTTGTGTAAGTAAATGGACTAACTGCACAAGGGTTTTCTGATCTTAGAGAAATACACAGTTGGCTTATCTATCTTAAAACAGATAATTTTAGTCATAACTTAATATGAGCATTCTAAAATGTATCCTTCTAACTGTCTTTGAATTTTCTACTTCTAGTGATTTGTGAAAAGAATATGAACTTTTAAGGATAGGAACCAAAAAAAAAAAAAAAAAAAAAGAACATACTCATTTCACATTCTACACAGCATTAAAATTGCTCACGAACTCTCGTTTAAGTTATCTAAATCAAATTATTTTGATTAGGTTATTGAATGATAACTTACTGGAAGGCCACGTCCCAGAGGAACTTTATTCGATTGGGGTGCATGGTGGAGCAATTGAGTATGTCATCACTTAATCTATTCTACTTATTTCCTGTATTAGTTTTTTCCCTTTACTGGTTAATTCTAAGACCCATAATCTATGTTGCCTGCTGACTTCTCCTGTACAATGTTTTATAAATATTGGCTTGTGCGATCCAGAGTGCTTATTTACGTTGCTGTATTGTTAAAGTTACTGTCTAGCATCTAGATTCTTACGAAAATTATAAACTGATAAAACTGCTAATAGCATCTAGCATCTGATAGTAAGCATATGATAGGATTATGTCATCTGTGGTATATGAATTCTGATGTTTGCCCAAACCGCTTTAGTTCCTAGTGTTGGAGACTCTTGCACTGTAATATTTCACTAATTTTCTTGAAGGCGGCAATTTACCCCAAGGACTGTTGCTAGGTTTCCTTTTTCTTTTAAATCTAGAATATCAAGATTAAGCTTCAGTTAATTTCCTTTCAGCTGTGTCTCTGTCCTTCTAGTCATGAATTCAATTATTTTGTTGAACCTCTTTTTAGCCATTATTACTCTCATTTTTATTCTATCTCAACTCTCGGAAAAATTGTAAAACTGAGTTCTGTATAAAATAAAACTATTATGAGGCATGTGTGTCTCACTATTGCATCTTTTGCCTGATTGCAAGGTAGTTCCATGCATCGGATTGTGGGTACACAAATTAAAAATTGTAGTTATAAATAAATAACCAATGGATACGTATTTGCTTCTATCTTCTTGGTGTTCATGGATGTGTTTCAGAGAAAATTATTAAAGAGACAGTATTTTAACGTTAAAAAATGAAAGTTTAAATGAATACAAACACAAATTTTCAATTGTGCAAAGGTCTCTGCAGAGAAGGCTCATATATTAATTGGCTTCTTGTCAAAGAGTTCAAGCCTTTTGACCAAGTAGGATTTGGGTAATTTGTAGCGCGTGACTTGGATTCTAGGATAATATTCATGTATGAAATGGAATTTATTGAGATGCACATTAATAATATTAAGTAAAATAGGGCATGTTACTCATTAATTTAGGAAACTAATATTGGAAGGTTCCAAGTTATCATCTTTTCCTGCATTTCGCATTTTCCTGTGGAGATTTAATTGAGAGAAGTTCTGATCTTTGAGGAGCATGATTTCTTGTCTCTTCAAACAAGTAGTTTTATACGATTTCTATGTGGTTCTGTGTACCTAGATTCATTCCCATGATAACATTCAGCTGCACATTCCAGTATCTCATGTTTCATTCAGTACCATAGCTCTAAAAAACTCTATATTGGGGCTGTAGAAAGTCACAACTCTGAAGGGTGAATGTTGGTATACCAGCTCTAAACTCCTGTGTTTGAGCTCTTAAAGTTTGTGAAAGCTTGCTTAGCATTGTCCCACACTTGGCACAATGAACGGTCATACTCTAGAACTTTTCTAGAGTAGATAATAAAAGGCATATCTACCACATGATCAACATATAATCACCATAAATGCACTTAAAATAAGCATTAGTTCTATTTTTCTGATGTCGGCTTCAATTCTTAATTCTTCAAAACTTACGGAAGCCTCTTTATTTATCTAATAGGCTTTTGTTTCTTTCACAGCCTTTCTGGCAACAAAGGCTTGTGTGGTGTACCTTCATTGCCTGATTGTCCACTATTTGGGGGTAATAATGGCTTATCTACTGGTGGCAAAGTTGCTATTGGTCTAGCATGTCTATTTTTATTATTGCTGCTGCTGCTTGGGATGTACTATTGTTGCGTCTGGAGGAGGCGCAATGACTATGACTTTGGTCTACCTCATGAATTAATGTGAAAGTTTTTCCCTAACTAGTATCAGTACACAACTATGTGCATTTCATGTTTTGTTCATCTGAAATTCTATGATACCTGCTTTTTACACAAGGAACATTCCGCTCTTACACCTGTCTTCTATTGGTCCTAACAAAATATTAGCCTGTGATGGATTTAAAGTTTCTTGTTTACTTTTGAGGTAATGGCTCGTCTTTCAGCCTTTATATGCCACTTTTGGGCCAAGGCTTACTCAGATCAAACTATCCAAGCAAGCATTTATTTCCTTCTCCTTTCCTCCATTTGTTTCTTCTGTTTCTGTTCACCAAAAAATTTGTCCCGACAAGCAAATAACTTGACTTTTGTTGACACTGTTTGTGTAACTACATGTACTTAAGTCAGTTGATTAGCCTTAGTTTCGCTTAAGATTAAACCGACTGCATCAAATCAGAATCATATATAACTTGTTGGTTCTCGTATTCCTCTGCACCTGTGCTCACGTCATGTATTGATTTGAACATCGTTTTGTTTAATTATTATCTTGTTCAGCTCTTGCTGCAAAAAGAAACAGATATCACCGGCAGAAATCCTTGATGACCCTTGAAATGGAGAGTCAACACGCCAAATGATTTGTACTAACTTACAATTCAAATTAATTAGCATTTTCTAGTGAAGGAGAACAAAATTTTTGACAGGGATCAGCTTACCAAGACAATGTAGATAAGAATGTTGATTGTGTTGATACGAAGTGCACAGAATACCGTGTTGAAGAGTGGCACCTCTGCTTGAGAGAAGACATGCACTTTCGGGAGACTTTGGCTTTCTCCGATCAAATGTACGAGGATTTTGTTGGGGTCTTGGAAAGCCACATTCTATCTGTAAAGTGCAATGAATCTCAGTCTATACAAAGGGAAAAAAAAAAAAAAAAAGGTCCTCTCATTGTATCGCTACCAGTTTTTTTGAGAATTTTAGATAAAGTCGCTTGAAGCTTATAAATCTGGTTGATATTCTAGCCTACCCAAATTGGGAATTGAACTGTTGTTAATAGTCCCATCAGGTTTTATCGTAACAGTTTTACAATTGCAGCCACTGTCTTCATACTTTGGGACTGACAATTGCATTTTCTTGGGGTCTTTAGACACTGTCAGGGCCTTTTGCATTTGGAAGTAAAAAATATTGTGTGAACTTTGATATTTTTAATAAAAGTCACATGATGTATAACTTTTTCTTTAAAAAGTCACATAATAGCTTTTTATTATAAAATACTTGCGATATTTATTTTGACTTGTTTGAAAATAAGACAAAATTTTCATATAAAAAAAAATTAAATTACACCTACGATACTTTAATAAGAGTGACACAATATAACACTTTCTAACGAATAACTTTAATTCATGTCCAACACAATAAAAAATAAAAGAAGTTGATATCAATTTAAATTGTTCCTATAAAAAATTGCGAGATCAAACAAAGATTTATGTTAAAAATTCAAAATTACATGTGTGACTTTTTAAATTAAAAGTGATATATCATGACTTTCAAATGCAGAATCAGTAGCTACACATAACTAGAAATTATTTTTTATGTCAAAAGTAAAGTTTTCCAGCTGAAATTTAGGCACGGTTTCGCCACACTTTCTGTGTGTGGGTGGGGGGTTGTATTTGGGAAGCTTTCTATTTGAAGGAAGAAAAAGAAGTTTCCGACGAATTTGTGTCGAGAAAAGAGCACTACATTTGGACTGACATTTTCAAGAGTGTCACCACTAGCGGTGGCAACGAGCCGAGCCGAGCCCGAACCGGGAAAAAAAAGCTCGGGCTTTTTGGACCGAGCTTTTTTCGGCCCGAATTTTTTTTTTTTTTCTTCTTCTTCTTCTTTAGCTGCCTTTGCAGGCAGCTAAAAATAGCTACTGCGGCGGCCTCGCAGTCGTAAGGCAAAGAAGCTTGTTGCCTTGCAAGAAGACTGTAGCGAAGTCGCTCGCAACAGCACTTGTCGTCGCTAGCCTCGGCAAGCTTGTCGCCCGTAGCAAGTTGCTTCAAAATTTTTTTTTTAAATCGAGGCTCGGCCAGGCCACGGGCCGGCCCGGGCTCGAGCCGAATCCCCAAAGTGGGGCTCGGCCCGAGCCCGAGCCGGGCCCGGCTCGGGCTTTTTTCGAGCCGAGCCCGGGCCGTCCGAGCCTCCGAGCTTTTTTACCACCGCTAGCCACCACTAATTTTGCCTTGATCCGATGCGGATTCTAGGGTGAAATATTGGATCTCTAAGACTTTTCTTCCTTTTCGACACTTATTTTTAACTCTTTTTTATTGTGTTAATGACCTTTTTTACGTACAATTTTTAGGACTTTTTTAGTCATTTTTGTGAGCCTCATCATTATGCTACAAGTCATAATTAATTCCAAAATACATTATTTTGGTTGATTTTTGCATTTACGTGATACTCGTCATATTATTTGTTATGTACACGCATGTGTTTGCATGGATGATTACACTGATTTGATTATGTCAGAACGCACTAAAAATGGGTGTCTATGTTCAAGGTTGAGTAAAGATCTTTATTTTCTCCGTTTGGACATGGTGTCTAATTGTTCTTTAGTTCGAGTGTTCAGATTATATCAGTCTTTACTAGATGGTGCTTCGATGGTCAAGACATTTTATGATTTGGGTGGGCCTCAATGACCCTGATGTAAATGCAAATGGACACACTGGCATGCAATGAGCCCTTTTGAGGCTGGCGTGGAGTCTACGTTTTCAACTAATTGTATGCTTTGGGGCTAATATGGAGTCCTTGAGGGCAATTTTTTTCAGCACGTAACACACCATAGTCATTGTATATATGCGAGATGAGGAAGAATCACAATCATGAAATTCCATGACAATCAAAAAAAGCATAATTATCATGAAATATCTGTTTAGTATTGATGAGTTCAAGTGTGTAGAACCCGAGCTCGGTCACCAGCCCTCAATAGGGATGGCCCCCTGCCCCGCTAAGAAATTCTCCGCCTCGTTACCCGTTTAAGGCGAGCTAGGCCTGGGTGGGTCATTTCCCCCTTTATTCCCCGTTTAAATTTTTTTTTTTTTATAATTTATTTTTATTACTCATATTTATTAGATTTAGACAAATAATTTTAGTTGGTATTTTCTATTAGAACTAATGAAAATTTTAATTTAAAGTATTGAATTCTAAAAAAAAAAAAAATTTAACGGGGCGGGGCGAGGACCCTATTACTCGTCCCCTCCCCGAACCCGCCCCAGGGCAAAATTTCCCGCCCCGTTAGCCTTTTAAGCTAGTTTTCTCTATCCCGTTCGGGGCGGAACCCCGCGGGTATCAGGTTTTTTGGCCATCCCTAACCCCGAACTTCTCGTCCCCAAATATCCCAACCACAAGGTCGGGGTTGATCTTTGAGGTCGGGCTTTGGGGTTAGAGGTCGGGCCTCATATTAGAGATCGGGTTATTCGTGCTCCTTGATCAAGTATCCTTGACCTTATCTCACACATTCTACAAACATCAATCCTACTTTGACCATAATCCCCCACTCTTCCTATTTGAATACGACATCCCCAACTATTACAAATTTAACTCTAAGTGAAATTGTACACTTCTAACACAACACAAACACCTTGCAAGGATAAGGATTATAGGAAGTTGCTTCGTCTTGGGACTCCATCTCCAACATCTATAAACATATAACCTTGGCTCATTATTCAAGTACGTTTTTATTAATTTTTCAGTATATAATCTTTTGCACAATTCCTCTTTTTGACTTAAGTATCGGAGAGGCGATGAGGACACACATCGACACATTTGTTTTCGAACTTACAGGTCGCACTCGATGTTGTAATGTGCAAGGCCTTTCCTCAAACACTTACCAACGCAGTCAGGGATTGATTCTCCACATTGGAACCCAACTCCATATCTTCCTTTTCAGACTGGCTGACAAGTTTTCTGCGTTCTTTGCAAGTAACAAGCATATCAAGAAGACAACCTCGTCACTCATGTAGATGCATCTCAGATCATAAATTATAGAGTTTTCTGGATACATTCTCTGCGTATCATCAAATTCTTATGGCAAAAGAAGATCAAGAGAAGACCTCATTTATGGTTGATTCAGCCATCTACTGCTACAAGGTCATGTCATTCGGGTTGAAGAATGCAGGAGCTATATATCAAAGACTTATCAATAAGATCTTTGCTAACGTGATAGGGAAGAACATTGAGGCATACACAGACAACATGGTTGTTAAGAGCAAACGAGTGGATGGTCATATTTCGGACCTTGAAGAGGTCTTCGCTATACTACGGAGGTACAAGATGAAGCTGAATCCTTCGAAGTGTGCATTTGGAGTGCCGTCCGGCAAGTTCTTAAGATTCATGATCACACATAAAGGAATAGAGGCCAAACTTGACAAGATCTAAGGCTTGATATCTATGGAACCCCCGACATGTAAGTGGGACATTCAAAGATTAGCAGGTCGGGTTGCAACCTTAAATAGGTTTGTATCCCAAGTAGCAGACATGTGCTTCCCCTTTTCAAAGTCTTAAGGGATAATCGGAGCTTCGATTGGAATGAAGAATGTAATATAGCTTTTCAAGAACTAAAGCAGGCACCGTCAACATCCTCGGTCCTCACCAAGCCAGAGTTTGGTGATACGTTGTTGGCAGTTTCTAAGAACACGGTAAGTGGGGTGTTGGTGAAAGAAGTGGGAAAGGTCCAGTGACCTATTTACTATGTGAGTAAAGTACTTCTCGACCCAGAAACTTGGTACACATTGGTTGAACAACTTGCGCTTGCCTTGATTATAATACGTCAATATTTTCAATCACATCCAATTGTGTGCTCACTAATCAACCACTTAGACACATACTTCAGAAATCAGACGTCTCGGGAAGACTACTGAAATGGCGATCAAACTGAGAGAATTTGATATAGAGTTCAAGCCACGGCCCGCAATTAAGGCGTGTGTCTTAGCTGACTTCATTGTAGAACTTACCCCTTGGCCTCGGGGGCCACAAGATAATAACCCGAGTAAGACCTTGGAAATTTGGAAAATCTTTGTAGATGGAGCATCGAATAGTTCGGGATTGGGCGCTGGAATTACTATCACTAACCCGAGAAGGACTACCGAGATCCAATGCGCGTTCAAGTTCAAATTTGAAGCCACCAACAATGAAGCAGAGTATGAAGTTGTCATTCTAGCTTTAGAACTGGCATACAACCTTGAACTTGAGCATATCAAAATTTTCAATGACTCACAACTTGTGGTTGGCCAAACGATGGCGCTTTTGAGAGAAAATATGAGAAGATGAGTCTGTATTTTTTAAAGGTACATGACCTACGAAGAAGAATTAGAAGCTGCGAGATCATCAAAATTACCAGAATTGGCAATGCGAAAGCCAAATCATTATCTAGACTTATGTTCATACAGATAGATGAACTGGACAAAATGGTGCACATCAAGATGGGAACATAGCCTATCATAAATCAAAAGCCAAGCATCATGGATAATGATGATGAGCCTTCTTGGATGGATCCAATATTGGAATACTTAACTAGTAGGAACCTACCATCTAACCCCTGAGAAGCGAGAAGCATTAATACTAGAGCATCGAGGTACATCATTATTAGATGAGTCTTATTTCGTAGAAGTTTTACACTACCCTACCTTAGATGTCTCAAACCCCAAAGTCCATCTAGGCTCTAACAGAAGTCCACGAAGGTATATGCGGGAATCATCAAGGGGCTCATATGCTTGCCTACAAACTCATAAGGTATGGGTATTATTGACCTAACATGAAGAAAGATGCATTGGACTATGTAATGAGATGTGACAAGTGCCAAAGATTTGACAATTTGATACATATTCACGCAGAAGAACTAACTTCCATCCCATATGCTGCCCCTTTCGAGCAGTGGTGAGTTGACATCATTGGATCTTTTCATTTGGCAAGAGGTCAGCTGAAATTCGTTGATGTAGTAGTAGAATACTTCACTAAATGGGTAGGAAGCAGAACCATTGGCAATCATCTCGGAACCCAAGCTCAGGTCATTCGTATGGAAGTCTATTGTGTGTAGGTTTGGGATACCAAAGGTGCTGATAACGGACAATGGAAGGCAATTTGACAATTCGCAATTCAAAAACTTTTGTGCCAACCTTGGGATTGACCATGCCTAACTTCAGTCTCATATCCTCAGAGTAACGGTCTCACAGAAGTGACTAACTGGATTATATTACAGGACCTTCAAATAAGGACTGTGGATGCCAAGATAAGTTGGCCCAAAGAATAGCCCTCCATACTTTGGACATATAGGACCTCCTATAAGACAGCAACCGGTGAGACCCCTTTCATGCTAGCTTTTGGCATAGAGGCCATGATACCAATTGAGGTCGGCCTACCAACACAAAGGATGCTCGAGCCCTACATTGAGGGATAAACAATCGACCACCTTGACCTGCTTGAAGAAGTACGAGAACAAGTCTCGCTAAGGACCGCGAATTATCAAAACAAAACAACAAGACACTTCAACGCCAAGGTCAAAACAAGGAGGTTTAGAGTTGGTGATTTGGTCCTTAGGAAATCAACAGCCGCTGGGTACCCAACAGGAAAACTAGGACCAGTATGGGAAAGGCCTTTTGAAGTCATACAAAAAGTGAGAAATGGTGCATACAGCTTGAAGGATACCTCGGAAGACCACTCCCAAGGCCGTGGAACGCCGATAACTTAAAAATTTATTACAAGTAGCTGGTTATGCAACCAAATATCTAGGGGTTTGGTTTTCTGTTTCGTACTAAGGTAGTTTTTTCTCTTTTCATTTTTATTGTCCAGTTCTAGCTAGGGCTTGCATGCCTTCAAATAGTTTACTTTTTCAGTTATGGCATATGTGCTTTGAACTCTTTCATTATTTAAAAGTCATTTCGACAATAAGAACTTGTCCCAAACATATTGAATTATCATAAGGCCGTGCTCCGCGCATGCAGCTAGCACATTCAATTAGCGTAAGGTCATGCTCCGAACATACAGCTAACACATTGAACTAACGTAAGGTCATGCTCCGTGCATGCAGCTAGTAATTTGTACTCGACCAAAGAGCCCCGACCTAAACCCAACCAACATCCCTAAAAAATGAATCATGCAAAAAATAATAATAAATTTAAAAAAAACCGAGCTAAGTATTAAACGCTACTCGAGGTTGTTGGCCAATTTTGGCAAAGTAAAACGCTCGAGCCCAATGCAAAACGCATCTCGATCTCATTTGCTAAAATTGGCCAAATGAAACGCTCGAGCTAAGTATTGAACACTACTCGAGCTTGTTGGCCAAAATTGGCCAAGTGAAACGCTCGAGTCCAATGCAAAACGCATCTCGAGCTCATTTTCCAACATCGACCAAACGAAACGCTCGAGCTAAGTATTGAATGCTATTCGAGGTTGTTGGCCAAGTGACATGCTCGAACATGCATCTTGATCACATTTGCGAATTTGTTCAGCTAGATACGCTCGAGCTAAACGATACACACAAAACTCGAGCTGTTTGGCCAAATGCCGGTTAAGCATCAAGCTCGAGATCAGTATTACACATGACACACTTAGTAGAAAATGCACGAGCACGACTTAAAAAAGAAGCATCGATTTATCATTTAACAAAATAAAGGGCCCAGATCGGGCAATGTACTTATCACATTTTTTCCAAAAAAAATAGCAAAATAAATGTTCGGGGAGGGGCCCTAATCTAGGTCCCTCGGAGTGTCTTGATTGGGAGTCTCGACCTCTTAATCCACATCATCCTCCGCTTCTAACGCTAAGAGCTCGAGCTGATTGCCAACTTCTTTGACTGACTTCAGATCCTCGATGATGGGCTTCGAGTCCTCAGGCAACTTGGTCCTCAAGAAAGATAAGGCCAGTTTTAATCCGTAATGGTATGACCCCGAGCCATATTTCCCCATCAAAGTCCCGAACTTGTCAGATTCTTTAAACTCACCAACTGCTTGAGCTCGAGCTTTCACAAGCCGATCCTTGAACTCTTTTTTCATATGAATAAGCTCGAGCTTGGCCTCCTCGATTTCGTCCTTCACTACCCCTATCTAATCTTGAGCTTTCCTCATCTCGATGAGCGCTAGATCCCGCTCGACTTCGAGCTCTCGAATTCACTTATCTTTTTGCTCGTTCACTGCCTCAAGCTCGGTCACCTTGCTCGATGTTCCCAAGCTCTTCATGGCCAACCCTCGGGCCATGCTCAGGGTCTGAAAGATTAAAATAATTAAAACCCAAGCTACATACAAAAATACACAAATGAGTTCGAGATGGATACCATACCTTTAAAGTAATAAGCTTGAGTACCCTAACCCTCTCACCGCGATCGACCTCATCCAAGTACTTGTTCACTATACTTAGAATGAGGGGGCATCAAGCATGCTCCCCCAACATCGAGTTAGGGAGATGTGTGTCATCCTCGAGGACTACTACCTCTGGTGCTGCGCGAGGAGTAGAGTCATGAACAGAGGGTGGAGGAGATGGATATGACGGAGGAGCTGGGCTCCTCGATGTTTGTCCGATCTCGCTTGGAATCTTGCTTGAGGTTCTTTCTCAAGCTCATTTTTTCCCTTGGACATGGCAGGCACTTTGGGTTTTGGACCCTTGGCATTGTGATGATCGTTGGCGAGGAGCATGGAGAAATCGAAAGACACCAAATCTGCGAAAATAACAAGGCATTATCACGACCTTATTTCGAGGAGTTACGAAAAAATGGTAAGAGTTCTGGCTCGTACCTTCGATACCCCTTACGTTGGCAAGATCGAGGGTATCATCCTAGAGTAGGTAATCAACTTTGTCTGCAAGGGGGTCGTGGTTCACTATCCTCAACCTATCCCTCTCCAAGATCTCGAAGTACGCCTGGCCCTCATTAAACTATCCTTATCAGGTATCTCCTACATCGGGCTAAATGGGTGGTTGGGGTCTTGAAGTTTGACAAAAAAGAAATACTTTTCCAACCCCGAAGAGAGCTCGATGCATCTGGTGTCCTAAATCCTTCCTTAGTGGATAAGTATATGAAACAGTTGTACCCCGATGAGAACTTTAAATCAAAGACCATCCTCAAGAGGTCGATCCTAGGCTCTACCTCGAGGCATCTACAGAAAACTAAAAAAATAAACTAAGAGCCTCCACCCATTTGGGGCCAATTGGCTCGAACATATAAAAAAGGAGGTTAGAAAGTGAATGAAGAACGAGTGAATGGGCCACCTAAACCCGACCTTAAGGGTGTCCTTAAAAAAGGTCATATCTCCATCTTGAGAGTCTAAAATTGTTTCGTGGGGCTCGGGGGTCCTAACGTCACATGAGGGCATGACCCCGAACTCCCTAGCGACTTTTATGACTATGTATTCTTTGTACTTGGTTGAACCTTTAGGGTATGTCAGGGTTGTACCGACATCGGGGTTAGAGGTGTCAATCCGGGTAGTCCGGGCCGGGTCGGCCCGCCAACTTGTGAGCCCGGTAACGGCCCGCATGAAAAAAAGCCTGCTCGCTGCGGGTTCCGGGCTGGTTACGGGTCGGCCCACAATTTTGGACTATAACCCAGGCCCGCTCGCTGACCCATCCGGGTCGAGCCCATGCGGGTCACGGGTCGCGCGGGTCGTGGTTCGTTCCGGTTTGGCCCGTATGATTGTATAAATAAAATTATAAAAATATAGAATTTTTCATATTTATAGCAAAAAATATATTTTTTTTTTGTTAAATGTAAACTAAAAATTGAACAAAATGATAAATTCATAATTATATCAAGAAATTTTTACATAGAATTGAAATTTAATGTTACATGAATTATTTAGAACTTTGCAAACTTAAATTTAATTTAAACAAATAACAACTACATCAAAATGTATGTCTAATTATTATTATCAAATATTTATAGCATAAGTACATCCCAACTAGGTTGGCACCTACTTTTACTATAATTTATAGTTTAAGTACATCTCAACTAGGTTGGCACCTACTTAACTATAATTTTTGTTTTCCAATTAATTTTCAGGAATTGCAAGATTTTTGAAATCTTCAGCAATATCATCAATAATTTTATCTTGTATCCTTCGATCCGCGAATATCCAATCTTTCACGCATATGAGAGCTTCCAAAATATTTTCTTTAAGTCTAGATCTTCTTTCATACCCTGTTACCGGCACTAAAAACAGACTCGGATGCAACTGTTGAGACTGGAACTGGTAGTAGATCTCGTGTCATTTTAGATAATACAGGATACGACCGCTCATTTAATTTCCACCATCCTAAAATATCTAATTTATCCACTTCATCTTCAGGTATTACACTATAATGATCAAATTGATAATATCTTTCTAATTTAACAGGTGTGGTATTTGGATTTGCAGTTGAAGTTGTACATGAAGAACCAAGAATATTACGTTTCTTAGCTATTATGGAGAAAAAAGAAGATTTGCCTTTCGAAGTTATATTAGAGTTTGTAGAAGAAGAAATATTTTCATTGTTACCATATTTAATAAAATAGTCGTTATACATTTCATTAATAAAAAGTATCCAATTGTCGATTTGTAGTATTTATGTTAAAAGCTAGTGTATCAGAAAGTGATTCTAAAGCACAATGAACACCAAACAACTTAATGCGATGATCCATTACAGCTGCCAGTGGAAAAATTAGTGGCATGTTTTCATAATATTTTTTAAACTTTTCCTCCATTGAGTAAATAATTTGAAAGAAAAATGGATCGTCTCTAAATGATGAAAATTGTTCAGCAATTTCTACTAATTGTAAAAGTACAAGATTACTAGTCGGATAATAAATTCCAGAACTAACTTGTGTTGCCTTATAAAAAGGTTTCAAAAATTTCATAACTTAAAATGCTTTTTCCCAGTCCGAATCAGTTATATAAAATTGATTTTACTTTGAATTAACAAATGTATTAATAGCATTAGTATAGCCAACACACGATTTTAACATTAAAAATGTTGAATTCCATCTATTAGGAACATCGTCAACAAATTTTCTTCTTTTCAATCCAAGATTTTTACAAATTTTTGCAAATTCTTGTTGTCTAGAATCTGAACAAGAAATATAATTAATAGATTCTCTAATTATACTTATTTGTGGTGTTATTAATTTCAAACCATCTTATACAACTAAATTATATATATGACAAACACAACGCATGTGAAATAATTTAGAATCATATAGGGGTCTAATCGCCATAATTAAAAGCTCAATACATGCATTATTAGCACTTGCATTATCAAATGTAACACTAAATAGTTTATTTAACACACCAAATTCATTAAAAACTTGTAATAAATTTCACACAAATTTACACCATTATGTGGATATTCAAGTAAACAAAAAGTAATAATTCTCTTATGCAATAACCAATTATTATCAATAAAATGTGCTGTAACACAAGCATAACCATTATGATTTCGTCCAGACCAACAATCAGACGTGAAACACATAATTCCATCAATTTTTTTAAGTTCATCTTTTAAATTCTCAGCCATTGTATGAAATAATTTCATAGAATCAGAACGAGCAGTATTTCTACTTACACTCCTGTAAGAAGGTTGAATGTACTTTTGCATGAATTCCTCAAAATACTGATCTTTTGCAAATGTGAAGGGCATCTCACGAGTTGCTAAAAATTTCGACATCCCAACTCGCATTCGTTCCTGCGAATAAACAAAATTAGTAAAAGTGACTGATCCATTAGCATTAGTAAAACCAGTAATTTCAGTTTGTCTAGGATCCAAATGTCCTGTTTCATTTAGATGTTTCTCTTTTTGTCTCCGTAGCGTGCCGGTGCCTTGACCATATCTCCAGACATAATCTTTTTTGCAGATATTGTATACTGCTTTTCCATCCTTTTCATTTACTGTAAAAATTTGCCACATCTCTGATATTTGTTTTTTTTCCTTGATGATTGAGATGATCCAACTTCTGCAACATTATCATCTTCTAAATTTATTGGGGAGCAACTATCATTGAAAATAGGATTTTGAGACGAAAAATCGTGAGAATCCATAATATAGTAGTATTAAACAGTTTAGTAGTAAGAAGAAATAAATATAATAGAGAATCCGAGATGATGATAATATTTGTAGTTGAAAGACGAAAATGAAGTGAACTTATAGATGAAAATGAAAATGCAGTTTACTACCAATGTAAATTCAAAACGAAAATGCAGTTTACTACCAATGAATTGAATTTATAGATGTTAAATATATTTTACCGTTACAATTTCGTACTTCACAACACAATAAAAAAAATAATTATAATTAAATATTGCATGCAGGCGTAGCTGCAGGCTAGGCCTGCATGCACGCTGCTGCTGCAGGCGTAGCCTGTTTGCCCTTTTTTTCGAATTTTTTTCATTTTTTTTCCTTTCGCGGGCCGCGGGTTAACCGCGGCCCGTGAAGCCTAAACCCGCGAAACCCGCGGGTCACAACTTTTTGGCCCGTGAACCACCCACACGGGTCACGGGTCGGCCCGCGGTCCCGATTTTCACAGGCCGATTTTCACGGGTCATGGCCGGCCCGTCCGTCTTGACACCTCTAATCGGGGTGCGAGGCAATAGGCACGGCCATAGGGATAATGGATGCACTTTCTACCTCGGGACTATTAGTGTTCGAACTCCTAGAAGACTGACTAATGTCATCACTCGACCCCTCACTACTACTACTCGACATTATAGTACTTAAAATAAATAATTTAAAAGCTTGAACATTTATCCCTTAAGGTGGTTGCTCACAAAACCCTCTAAGCCCCGACTCGATCTGTTTTTACTGAGAGTTGAAAGTGAAAAAATGAAAAATGAGAGGTGAAAATGGGGTATTTATAGGGGTCAGAGGAAGGTCAAAGGTCTTGCAATCCTGGCCCTTGGATTATGCCATGCGTTATCCATCTAAGGCCGATTTTCCTCTGCCCAAAACGCATCAGCCACGCGTCAAACATAGTGTCACGCACAAGAAGCCCTAGGATCTCGATCTCGGGCTTTTGCACCTCGTTGCATCTTAACTCGTAGCTTGAGGACGTAACCTTTAGCTACGACCTAGATGCATGGGGGCCTATGATGAGTTCAAGTGTGTAGAACCCGAGCTCGATCACCAGCCCCGAACTTCTCGTCCCCAAATATCCCAACCACGAGGTCGGGGTTGATCTTTGAGGTCGGGCTTTGGGTTTAGAGGTCGGACTTCATCTAAGAGATCGGGTTATTCGTGCCCCCCGATCAAATCTCATTCACCTTATCTCACACCTTCTACAAATAGCAATCCTACTTTGACCATAACCCCCACTTTTCCTATTTAAATACAAAGTCCCCAACTATTACAAATTTAACTCTAATTGAAATTGTGCACTTCTAACACAACACAAACACCCTGCAAGGACAAAGATTATAGGAAGTTGAATCCTCTTAGGACTCCATCTCCAGCATCTATAAATATACAACCCTGGCTCATTATTCAGGTACGTTTTTTTTTTTTCAGCATATAATCTTTCGTACAATTCCTCTTTCTGACTTAAGCATCAGAATGGTGACGACGACACACATCGATGCCTTTGTTTCAGGTATTGAAGATCAGATCGTGCGGAGTCCAACCATCTAGTTCGAGTTTACTCATGTGTAAGTTTTTGGTAGTATCAAGTATAATGTCATTCAATGCGAGTTTCATACATAGAAGTTACATAGACGAAGCACTTGGCACTTGAAACATACTAGTAGTAAGCATGTGCGTTGCACTTCTTATGTATTCGACGAATGATATTTGTAATATTTTTGAAGTAATAATATTTTTTGAAAGTAGTTGAGATAATTGATATTGTTAAAGGAAAAATTAAAATTTTTAAAAAGAATTAAGAATATATATTGTACATAGTATTTTTTGTCAACGTTATACAACTTTTTTTTTTCTGGTTTTAGCCTTTTACCAAGACTTTTGATTTTGCATTGATACTCTGCGAGAAAGTGCGACTAATAGTTGTCCATATGAGAATATACATTCCAATAGTAGACAATGTTAAAGTAAAATCAATTTCGACACATCGTGTGAAAATGACCTTATTATTGAAAAATTTGCATCGTTGCCCCATAGTGATCATGTGGATTGTAACTCTAAACATACTATTTTTGAATTACTAATATCATTTTTTGAAATAATAGAGGTAATTGATATTGTTCAAGGGAAAGTACAATTGAGTATACATACATACATACATACATACATACATACATACATATATATATATATATATATATATATATATATATATATATATATATATATATATATATATATGTTTCACGACTGCTTCGTGAATAACAAGATCAATATGTCTATCGGGAATTTCTGCACGAACATACTTGTCATAGTGGTGAGCACTTGTGATCTTATTACCTCTTTGAAATATTATCAACATGTGGATATGCGGTAGACCTATTTTTTGAAACTTGACAACATATACATAAGCCGCAACCTTGCCAAATATTTCTTTTTTTAAAATTTGGTCTTTCAAGTCCATTAGTTTACCTCTAAAAATTCTTGATGTTAAATCTGGTATGTCTTGAGGTCGTTGTCTTTGTTTAAGTTCTCTTTTTATTTCACTCCATTCTGCATTGCACGTCATTGATATAAAAAGATCAGGTTAACCAAATCTTTGCACCAATGTCATAGCATCTAAAAAATGACTATGCATATCCCTAGGTCTTCCAATGAATGAAGCTGGTAGAACTACTCTTTTCCCGACTTTATTTCCCCTTGTCTCCCATGTATTCACTATGTCAACAATTCCTTGATATAACTCTAATCTAATTTGAGATTGGTGTTTTCTGAAAAAAAAAAATCAAGCCTTGTAGTTTCAATCTTTATATACATATCAACAACATACTATTGTAGTAGTCGTCTAGCTAAGAGAAGTATCAATCTAACATTGGGTCTTATTTGTAACTTTTAGCAATACCTTTGAAGAGTCATTTTTTGAGATTACTTTGCCAGTTAAAACAAATGTAATATTTTTGTAATTGTAATAGTGATTGCATTATAATTATGATGATATAGAAAGAATTAGAATTAAATAAATAATATTTGGACATTCATTTGTAATGATATCATCGACGGAATCAGAAGTTGTTAGACAATCTATATTGTTGGATATACTTTCTACATTAGCTTTATTATTTTGTCTTCCAATTATGCTCTTTAAACCTTGATGTCATCCAGCTTCTCATTTTGTGAAAATAAAGGATATTCTAAAGTAATGTTGGATTTTATGTCGACTTCCTGAATGTGCATGCACAACGATGTCTCACTCGAATGGTATATTGATATTATTTCCTTCTATCCAAATAGTGCCCACTTGATCTACAGTTGGACCGGTGTACACACATTGATCTATAGATACCTTGCTAGCTATATGGATACATACATCTTCAATCGATGCAAAATCTCTTAAACTCCGAAAGAGTTTACTATATGCATTCCTTTCTAAAGGTTCTATCAACTTTACAATGATAGATTCACTGAGACCTACATCTTCTAGTATTCCAATCCTATTTCTCAATTCATTATCAGTATCATAGAAATATCGTTGGAAAAATTTTGATTGTTCTCGAGGTGGATGTGCCGAAAGATCATGATAAATTTGCTCTTGTGCTCTAAATGTGTGGACACCTTTATTTGAAGTTGCGAGTGTCTTATCTAAATTTATGCCAAATGAACTGAATGAAAAGATATTGTTATAGGCCCTGATGTGTTTTCTGAAAGAAACACATTCTTTGGATTGTGAAGAAAACAAATAATACAAATGTTCGGGTACATCAGGCTCAGTAAGTTTGATCTAGCCATAAAAGTGGACATGTAATTGTCATATTATGAAATAAGTAGACAAATTATTTTGTATTATACTACGTTATGTAGTACATAAATGACCGTTGGAGCAATAAAATGTTGGTGGTTTATGTTCAAATTTTCTTGCATTGCAAAATATGTACGATAGAATAATTTTCAATTCGTGTTGTGAAGAACGAAGTGGCTCGTAAAAGTGTTGTCCTAAACAAGTTGTTGTTTGATATTTAATTTATTCATTATAGTAAAATTAGCATTGTAGATTTTTCTATTAAAAAGAATAAAGTAATAAATTAGTTCATACCTTGAACTTCATATGAATTATGTCGGCCTGACATGAATGTATTTCTCTTTGTACTTGTACTGTCGTTTTGTTCGTAAAGTCTTTTTCTTTTTGATGCACTGGACTGCTCAATTTTTTTTCTCCTATCCTCTAGCGAGAGAGAAACATACCTTTTGTTCTTATTTTGATGTTTTATATCTGCAATGAAAAGGTAACTTTTTAAATATGAGTATCGTTAATTGAATTAAAAAAATTTTGTACGTAGCGAATACTCTCAATATATCATTAACAATTATGATACATTTATAAATAAGGGCATTTACTGTCACGAGTAAAGATATGTAAGGGTAAATGTGAAAATCAAATGTTTTTCATACATCCACGGGTATCAACTAAGGGTATGTTGGGCCTATAGCTATATATATATAAGGGCAATATATAATATATAAATCCCACATAGACAATCTTTAATGCATCCACGTACACCAATAAAGTGTTTTATCAATTTATGCATGACATATCGTACGTACTCTTGATTCTTGATTATATTGATATGAATATGCACAACACTTTGCATAATATTAAACACAGTCATACATGATATTCCACATGCTATCAAGTAATTAATGTATGATACATTTGTAAAAATCCTAATCTTTACACATGGTATCGACTTAAGGCTTTGAGGTTTACTTCTTAGGCTTAGGATGTTCAACCCTTTGGTATAGCTCGTCTCAACCTACAAATGTTTATCCACTACATTTTATAGAGAGCCTTTCTATATGTACAAAAAGGCAGCTATAGAAATGCACCAGCAATCTCACAATAGGGAGGGGGTGGTGGATTTTTTGACATTTTTTATTATAACATGGACCCACCCATGTGAGATTTCTGGTGGAATTATGTGGACTGCCTTTCTGTACAAATGGTATAAGGTTTTTATAGAATACTAAATCATAATCAGCACGTGACATGTTACATATTATTAAGCAATTATTGTGTCAATTTTGCGAGAATCATAATTTTAACACAAGGTATCAAACCAATGATATGGATTTGACTCCTTAGTATTAGATAGAGGTGTCAAGACGGACAGGTTGTCTAGACCCGTGAAAATCGGTCCGAATCGAGCCGGATCCCGGGCCGACCCGTGACTCGAGCGGACGGTTCACAGGTCAAGGAGGTGTAACCCGCGGGCTTCGCGGGTTGCATCTTCACGGGCCGAGGTTAACCCACTGGCCCGTAAAGTTTACTTTTTTTAAAAAAAAAATTTGAAAAAAATGGGGGAGAGTTTAAGACTAAATTATACTTAAGAGTTAAGACATAAGTAGGTACCAACTTAGTTGTGATGTACTTATACTATAAATATTTGATAATAGTAATTAGAAATGCTGTTATTAGTTTAAGTTAAATTTAACTTTGTAAAGTTATAAATAATTAATGTAACACATTAAATTTGAATTCTGTGTAACATTTTTTGGTGCAAATATGAATTCATCATTTTATTCAATTCTTAGTTTACATTTAACAAAAAAAAATATTTTTTGCTATAAATATAAAAAATTCTATATTTTTATAATTTTATTTATATAATAATACGGGTCAAATCGGAACAAACTGCGATCCGCTCGACCCGTGACCCGCATGGGCTTGACTCGGATGGGTCAGTGGGCCAGCTTGGGTTGTAGTCCAAAATTTGTGGGCCTACTCAGAATCGGCCCGGAACCCGTAGTGGACGGGCTTTTTTTCATGCGGGCCGTTACCGGGCTCATATGTTGACGGACCGACCCGACCCGGACCACCCGAATTGACACCTCTAGTATTAGAGTGTCAAAATCCTTGACACTCTTATTCCAACCTGCACATTTTTATGCCCTAGACATGTCCTAAGATTCGGTTTTTACTATGTAAGTGATATTGATGAGCTTTGTCTACTTACCATTTAGAATAGACATTAGAAAGTATGTAAACATAATTAGAATATTTCTAACTCAGATGTGTTTAAGAGTTTTTACTATCTTTCACAATTTTCAGTATAATAAAGGGCATTGTTGATCAAGTAGAAAGATATACTTATGGACAATTTTACTTTATAATTATAAATAAATAGTTTTTAGTGGCTTAAGTTTTAAAGTTGAAAACAAATAAAATTGTTATTCAGACTCTATTTGTGTGCCATAAAATAAAATAAATATTGAAAAAAATGAGTCGTGAAGTTGTTATTTTTCATGAAATTTTTTTGGTTCAAAAGCAAGACAAATTTTGGATTTAAGTTGAAAATAAGTTTGAGAAGAAAAAAAAGAGTTTTGATTTAATTAAAGACAAATATGGGCTTCAAATAGGAATGTAAGAGTTAATTTGCAAAAAAAAATAATAATAAAATAAAATTATTTTTATTAAAATTTATACATTCAAATTTATATGGAATTTAACAATTATTTCAAGGTGATCTTTACTCATACTTAATCAAACATGCTAGAAGTCAAAAAAGAAAATAAATATTATTTTTATTTGCTTGCTCGTACATAAACTTCTCTTCCTTGGATTATAAAGAGCTTATTCATCATTGATTCTAAGTATTTTTAAGATTTTTCCTCTCAATCTTTTGGCAAAAACAAAGGGAAAAATATGAATTTTAATGTAATAGGCACTATCTCATATTGCTTTCATAAATCCTATTTCAAAAGGGCATTTGGAAAAATAATGAATTAAAGTTAATATTTGTTGTGTTTTGGAAAAAGATCAATATATTTTCCGGGACAAATTTCTAGATATTCAATAAAATTATATTACAAATAATATTACACATAAATTCAAAAAATTTTGTTATTTTTTAATCACACATTCTTCATACTCTACTATTTCAAAATACATTTTTACTATAAAAATGGGAAACAAACAGGTTCTATATGATGAGATTAAGCCTTTGTTTGGTTTTCATTATTTTCAAAATATATTATTTTTTCTCTTATTTTTAATCATATATTTTTTAATAAAATAATTTTATATGCAAATCTATTTTTTTAATCACACGTCTCCTTCACATCACTATTTCAAAATATATTTTTAACAAAAAAAAAGGGTTCAAATCGATGTTTAATTTTTATTTTTTTATTACAATTTTTTGCTCGTATTTCTTAATAACCACAAATTTCTGTAGTCAATCTTAGGATAATATTCGAAAAGACTTTAGTAATTGAAATTATGTCCATGTTTGACATTCATTCTCATTCTCATTTTTTTTTTCATTTCATCCACATATTCTTCAAATAAAATAATATTTCACACAAATATAAAACTTTTCATCACTTTTCCATCACACATTTTTTCATCTATCACTATTCCAGAAATTCTATTCTCTTTAAAATGGGTTTCAAACATACCCTCAATATTTAATTGGGGTTCAAATTTTTTTATCCAAAAAGTGTCAAAGTCAACAAAAACATCAACAAAGTAATTAATAATATAGCAAAGTAAGAAATTCAGTAGCAAGAACTCACCAAACATATGAAAATCTTCAAATTATTTTCCATATTTCTCAATTCATCAAAACCCCACTAAAAAAAATCCTTCCGTTTCTTCAAAGAATTTCAGTTGAGTAGCAAGAACTCACCCAACATATGAAGATTTTCAAATTCTTTTCTATATTTCTCAATTCATCAAAACCCCACTAAGAAAGTAAAAGATAAAAAATCCTTCCGTCACTTTAAAGAATTTCAGTTTTGGATTTTCTTATTATAGGATTGGTAGAGTTATGATTTAAGTAAATTTTTAGTATATCTTTTATTAATGCTATTAATAACAATAGAGATTAAGGGCACTATTAAATAAGATAAGAGAATAATTTTAAGCCCCTGTTTGACCCACATTATTTTTTTTTATTCTCATTCTTCTACTCATTTTCAACGACACATTGTTCAATAAAATAATATTTTTCATTACATGAATAACTTTTCCTTTATTTTCAACCACATATTCCACATCACATCACTTCAAAAAAATGCATTTTCACATTTTAATGTGCACCAAACAAGCTCTAAATCGATATTTGTTCAATATGGAGAATTCGCCCCAAGATCTACACCCAATAATAAACCCAGTATTTCTTAATAAAAAAACTCCAAGATTCTCCACAGAGTTTCGCTATTTTTTCTTCTACTCAAAGGCAAAGAATCAGTGCAGGTGTTATCTCATGAATCGAGATAATTAATTTCAAACCAAATGATAAATATTAATTAAATTGGTATTCCAATTATGAGGGTATATTGGGCATATAGTTAAATATGTAAGGGTACATTTGGTAGTAATAATACTTTTATGTTAGGATTTTACATTTGAAAAAGTCACAGTCCATCGAAATAATAAATAATACCAGTTCTGTCCAGTAGATAATAAGCATATATGCAACATACTAATGAAGAATCAACAACAAACAAACACAAAAATTAACAAGAAATAAAAAATCTCAAAGGAAGCGCTGCTCTTCAAAATGTTCATGTACAATTTGAAGAAGAAAACCAGACTTTAAAATTGAAATTATAAATTTTCATCGATTGAAGAAAATAATGTTAATTGATAACGCGAAAAATTATCTAACCGGTCGACATGATTAATTTATGCTTTGACGAGGGCACAGTCAGGAACGGGCTATGAGTTCTGTACGCATATGTAGTTTCAAAATTGTAGTCTCAACAAACTCTCTCCATCTGTATTGAGCATATCTCTTTCTATATAAAAAGTGCCTATCTAACGGAATTTGTTGGTTTAACGGAAAAGCTAACGGAATTTTTTGGTTTAACGGAAAAACTAACGGAATTTCTTGTTTTAAACAGGCAGCTGCACCTTCCTTCGGTATTTTTATCATAACTTTATATTCCGATATCCGATTGAGGCGATTCAAAATGCGTTGGAAAGCTAACTCATCTGGCTACAACTTTGATTCAGACATCATTCTCCAATTCGATCACTTTCTATGCCAAAAATAAGTCTCAATATGAAACTAAAATATCGGAGCATAACTTTTCGGTTGGAAATTGATTTGTGATCATCTTTTGACTAAATTTGATTCCATTGACGTCTTCCTTTATCCAGTTGACTCCGAGCACTCTCAAATCTTCATCGTGAAGTTCGGCACAACTTTTAAGTATTTACATTTTAGCTCCCGAACTTTGGATACCTTACAATTTAGCATTTTCCTCCAAATTTGTCAACTTTTACTTATTTTCTTTGATCTCACCAACTTACATCACAACATCAAAATCACACATCTAATTATTTATCAATTACATAAACATTACATTATTAATTATTTAATTAACCAAAAAAATTACATTTTTATTAATAACAAATTAATTCTTAAACAAAACTAAGCAGTGAAACGGAATATATTACATCATTAATTATATATATCTTCCATATATTAAAAGTGCCAATGAAACGGAATATCCTTCTTGGACGGAAAATCTAATGGAATTTCTTATTTTAAGCAGTGGGTCCCACTCCTATGTGAGGGGGTGTAGCCCATTGTGTACAAAAGTTGATGTGCAAATAAAATTTTCCTTTTTGTTTTGAGTGGAGATTTGAGATGGATCCGGTTGTGAGGTGGAGATTGGAAGATTTGGTGCCCAAGTATGAAATAGGGCTGCAACTCATGGTTAAAAAGATGGAGGCTTCCATTTTTTATTCTTCTTGACATATATCTTACACAAATCATTTTTCTTCATCGTCCTAATTTCATTCTTTACATTTTGAAAATCGATTGAAGGCTTGTCGAAAATGATTGGTTAGAAATCAAGAATGGCTTATATTTTTCATGAAATTAATATTTTTTGTATCTTAGTTAACAATCAAGAAATGGTAGTATTTTACATATTTTTCAAGTTCAAGAATCATGATAATATGAAAAATTCATGTTGAAAAAAAAGAGGTTTTTGGATTTCCCGATTGAATTTGAATATAGATTTTACATTTTAAATATTATTTTTTTATTATTTTTCTTCGCGTTTGTGAAACATAGCGTATGATCTGTAGTTGGGGAGGCATTATAGTAATTTGGATATGAATAAGATTTTTTATTCTCAAAATGAACAATATAAATAAAAGATTCTACAACGTTTTTTACAGTTTCATCACTTTGATAAAAAAAAATTAAAAAATAATCAAAATCAAGTTAAATTTATTTCGATTATAAAAAAGGCAATATTCTAAGATAGATGGGCATGGTGATACGATAGGGTCTTTGAAAAAGAGGATAGTATGAAAATAAAAAATGCATTTTGTAAGACCAAACACCATTTTCGAAAGCCTTTGCCCTCATATTCAACGAGGCTAATTTACATTTATTTCGCTTATAAAAAATCAATATAATACTAAGCCCATGTTTTATTGAGATTAAGATCGAAATTTTAGTGAATCCTGACAAAAGTTGATAAAATGTATCATTGAAAAGTTGTAGATTTCATAAAATATGTTGTTAAAATTAATTGTTAATTTTGATTTAAATTTTACTGCTATAGATTTGGTGAAATAGCAAAACATGCACTTGGTTGTTCAACAGTTTAATTGATGGGACATACTGGAGAGGTTTCTCTTAAATTTTTCTTCAAACTTGATTTTTATTATAATAAGTTATTTAAAAAATAATTGTATTTTTTATTAATTGTGTAAACCTATTCAATATTTATTTTGTAGAAAAATCGACCATATGTTAAAAGCGTTGCAGAGAAATTATAATTTTTTTTTTTTGAAGATTCAAGTTTATGTAGATCCGGAGAAACTAAATGAGAAAAAATATAGACAGTTTAATGTCCTTTATATTGAAGCAGTGCAAGATGATGAAAACACTGAATCGTCATCTTAGAATCAAAATTATCTCAAACGGCTTTCATAAAACTATGAGCGATGTTTATTTATAGGACAATACTATAGATTCTATTAATACTTTTTTTTAATATATCACAATGTGTAATTATTTATCAATTATATAAACATTACATCATCAGTTATTTAATTAACCAAAAAATTACATCTTTATTAATAAAAATGTAATTCTTAACCAAAAAAATTATATATAAACTAAGCAAACGTGCATTGCACGTTGCTTCAACCTAGTATATAAATATGTGAGGATAAAATTGATATTCAAATGATAAAAAGCATTTTGTTCTTTATTACATGAATAAATTTTATATAATGCCAGAGGAGGGGAAGTCAAAAGGCATTTCATGGTAATGCTTCCCTCTTTCCCCATAATTATTGAATTTCAATTTTCCTATTTTTCTTTTTTGTCCATGAAGTACCACTTATTTTTTTTCCAGTAATTGAATGTCAATTTCACTCCTTATATTAATTACAAACTAAATGATAAATATCAATTAAATAATAACTTAACGCATGAATTATAATGTACATTATGAAGATTAATAAGGGCTTTGTTGATCAAAATAAAAATTTTAAGAACAAATAGTCAATTGAATGTTCCCACTTTTTCACGGTGAAGGCAAAGGTGATTGGAAATAGAGAGGATTGTTGGCAATCATAAAAACCTTAATAATTAGAAGTTATGCGCCTTTCACATATTTGTAACTTCCATCCCCATGCCTCCCTTAGGAATTAGCAGATTCCTTTTGTATATACAGACATCAATCTACAATTGGGAGAAAAATCCAAATTATGCAAAATAAGTTCTTAGTTAGAAACCCAATCCCCACCTTTAATATATTGTAGATGTAGATTATTTTAACTATACTATTTGTAGGAAAACTATATAGAAGAGGAAAATAGAATTTGAAAGATTGTTTGCATTAAATCCATTATTAGTAGGGAAGCGCAAAGGACATGATGCATGCGTGTGAAATACATTAGTACCATTGTGCATGGGCCAATATATATGGCATTTTTTATTTTTACTTAATTAAAGGTTGTATTCAAATGAGGGTATATTGGACATAGATTTGCATAGTTGCAGTAAATGTCCTTACTTCTTACTTACCATCATATATATGATTTCTAACCTTCCTCATTTAATTTTTAGTAAATTAATTTTTTTACATCCTCTTAAAATTTTGTTACGGAAATAATAATATAATTAAATATGTAAGGGTAAAAATAGGTATTCAAATTACAATCCAATTCACATTTATTTGCGCATAAACAAAAGATCTAGAGAAAATTAAGTACTTTCATTCCTTCTTAACAATAACATCAAAGGATATATAATTGGAAAATAGATATGGATTAACATTTACTTTTGCATAATAGACCGTAGATGAACTACTTTTCTAGCGTTATTTTCTTATCCAAGTGATGGCTTCGGACTTCCTCTATTTTCTTTCCTCCATTGACGGTTTTGTGTACTTCTTGCACCACAATTTGCTTTTGAGCCCTATGGATTTGACCTTTCTTGTCCACCTTCACCAAAAACTTGTATTCTTTAGATTTAATTAGCACCAAATTTCTGTAGTATTCACTTTTCTCTTTCTTCTGGCAAAAACATCATTATTAGAAGAGAAACATATATTGGAGGTTATATATTAATAGAAGTTGGAAAAATTATTAAGCCTTGGTTAACTACTGTAAAAATTTCTTTTGCATATTCGACAACACTACAACCAGCTAAGCTCTCTACAGCATCAAATAAAGTGATTACAGCTTCAGTGTAGTCATCAGAGACAATAAGCTTTAGAACGAATGACGCGAACCCGGAAACGGAATCAGCGTGGAAATCGTGGAAATGAGTCTGAAACGTCGGGAAAGCCCAAATTCAGATTGTAGATGATAGAATCCTGACCCGAGCCTCACGAACCAAGAACTTAAGGTATAATAAATCCTAGACTCGTTGATATGCAGAAACAAGAACCAAGATTTTGCGAACGCCACAAAGGATGCCTACTCATTTGATAAGTTCTAAGGGTTGAACGCAACAAATATAAAATTATATTTGAGAAGTTCGATAGTTCATTCAAGAACCAAGGGAGAGAAAAATCTTGTTCATTATCAAAAGTCTTAATCTTACAATTAAAAAAGATTCTATTTATATGAAACCTCAAAAAAAAACCCTAATTGTACGAAAATATAATTCTAATATTGTAAAAGATGCTAAAAATATGGAATTCTAATTAAACTAGGAAACTGCCAAAAATTGTCAAATCCGCGTCCAACTTTATGCCATGTTTCTGTGCGACCGAAAACCCAAAAGTACCATATGCCCGCTTAGACTTGTGCAGAATTTTGTGAATGTTCTCATGGGCGAAAAACCCAACACCTGATCAAAAAGTTATGTCCATTTTATTACACGCCACTCGTTTTATTTCCAAATATCTTCCAAACCTTGAATCCAACTCGTTTTGGCTCCTGAGCCCTTCACGAAACTTGAACTTTGACTTGTCAACTTCTTCAATTTGGACTCCAAAACTCGACCAAGTGATTGCTTATCCCGAATCATATCATCCACTCTCTCTTCGAAAGGATTCGTCCTCGAATTCGTGCCTTGTGATTGCATAGGGGATAACCAGTCTGCTACCCAACTCATCACTGCACCACCTGGATCAAATGGAAAATTTTTCCTTCCATGGCATAGGATCAATACACGGTACCTATCCATTTTGTAGGTATGGATGTATTGCAGCACAAACACAATCACTCATGTTGTCGTATGAACTCCCACGTACAATGATCAACCCGAAAAAAATTAAGCAAAACACGGTTGAATTTATCAGTTTCGCCCTCAATGAGATATGGGTCCTCGTACTCATAATGCATCGTCTCCACCATATCATGCTTAACAATGGAACTCTGCTCTTCATTTCTCACAATATTTTCAACCATTTGCTCAACACATTCTGCCATTATTTGCCCACTCTCTTGCTAAACCATCTCTACAATTTTTGTATCATTCTGCTCGTGCTCCAGCTCATTAATTGGTTTACGTCCTCAATTTCAACTACATTTTTCAATTTACCATCCTCCATCTCAACTTTCCTATCTCTGGGCTCCTCTTGCAATTTAACTCCGGTGTTCTCTCTCGGTGTGGTCATCGCCTTCTCTTGCTTTTTCTTTTCTACCTCACCTATCACCTTCCATTGGTCTGCAAGGAAATGTTCCAATGTCAAACTAGCCAGAGTACTTTTTTTCCTGTCCTAAAGAAACCTATACATGTTCCTCCCCTTATCATAAATAGCCTTCCTCTCATGCCTCCAAGGTCTCCCAAACAAGATATGAAAAGATTTTAATGGCACTACATACCAAACTTCATCCCTATATCTCCCAATGGTGACATTTACTAGAACCTGCATGGTCACTTATACCTTCCCACATTCTTTCAACCAAGTCATCTTATAAGGCCTAGGGTGTTGTTGTAAAGATAATCTCAATTTTTCCACCATCGTGATACTAGCCAAATTTCACATGTACTCCTTATTAATAGCCAAACTGCAAATTGTACTACCTACAAAACACCGAGTTTGAAAAATGAGCCCCCAATCAACATTCATCCTTTTACGTAGGTGTAATCAAGAAGACTCAAGAAAAGAATTGTATTTGATGAAATTTCAAATGGGAATTCTTTTAATTCAAGAAAGTGGTTCTTGAATTTTTTGGATTGGAATGAACATAAATAGATTTTGGATTTGGGATAAATAATAGGATAGTGACAACTTCCCAAATAAGTCAAGAAAAAGTTTTTTTTTTTCTGAACAGTACGACGTGAACAGTACCCTCGTGAACGGTAAAAAAAAGTTTTTTTTTTTAGCTCGAAATTCAACTACGAAACTGAAAAAAGAAACGGGAGTTGATTTGGATTTAGATTAGTCCAAAAACAACTTTTGAATCGCTTTGTTTTTTGAAATTTTCTAGATCAAAGAATCAAAATTTACAACAAACACGAAGAACAAAAGCAAAAGACTCAAAAGAAGGAAAAGATAAAACCTGAATCTGGAGCCTGGCTCTGATACCAAATGACGTGAACCCGGGAACGGGATCAACGTGGAAATCGCAGAATTAGTCTGAAATGTCGAGAAAGCCCAAATTCAGGTTGTAGACGGTAAAATCCTAACCCGAACCTTACGAACCAAGAACCTAAGGTATATTAAACCCTAGACCCGTTAATGTGCGAAAGCAAGAACCATGATTTTACGAATGCCACAAAGGGTGTCTAATCTTTTGATAAGTTTTAAGGGTTGAATGCCACAAATATAAAATTATATTTGATAAGTTCGGTAGTTCATTCAAGAACCAAGGAAGAGAAAAATTTAGTTAATTAGTTATCAAAAGCCTTAATTTTATAATGAAATAAAGATCCTATTTATATGAAACCTTAAAAAACCTTAATTGCACGAAAATATAATTCTAATATTGTAAAAGATGCTAAAAATATGGAATTCTAATTAAACTAGGAAACTGTCGAAAATTGCCAAATCCGCGTCGAACTTTATGCCATGTTTCTCTGCGACCGAAAATCCAAAAGTACCATGTGCCCATGTAGACTTATGTAGAATTTTGTGATGATTTAGGAATGTACACGTGGGAGAAAATCCAACACCCGATCTAAAAGTTATTTTAATCTACACCACTCGTTTTTTTTTTCCAAATATCTTCCAAACCTTGAATCCAACTTGTTTTGGCTCTCGATCCCTTCACGAAACTTGAACTTTGGCTTGTCAACTTCTTCAATTTGGACTTCAAAACTCGACCAAGTGATTGCCTATCCCAGATCATATCAAGGTATCTTCGTATGTATGACACGTCCTCGATGTTGCATTGACGACAGAAAGCAGTAGATTTATCTCCAATTGGAGAGACCCTTGCATTGCTGGAATTACAATTCTCAAACCATAGGCTATTCTTGTTTTGCACTTTCTTAATTTTTCCTATAAATGAGCAAAATGACTCTTCAAAATTTCCAACAACTATGTCGTTTAGAGATACTATTTGTGCTTCTTTCATTCGTCTAGTGGCAACAGAAGTGCTTCAATGGAATTTTCACTTGTTACACTTGAAATCCTATTCGTAAATAAATGCAAATTATTACTATAATAACCATTTACATAAAGATGTAAAGGTAAGAAAAAACATTTATATAAAGCTTAGTAATTCATACATTTCCCTTATTTTTTTTGGATTCGTCCATATTCGGATTTGCCAATATGTAACTGATCTATGTCGTGGACAAAGTGGCCTCATCTACAGAAAATGGTTTGGGTTATATTATTCCAATTAAATCATAATGTCTATACAATTCAATGATTTTAAGGAGACCTTCATAGATGCTTGCTTTAACACCGAATGCAGCAATTATTGTAATGCTTTTAACATTGTCCTCAAGGTGTTGTCCTTCGTTCTCATCCAAGTCATCCCACAAAGATAGTTTAATTGTTTCAAGGCTACAAAATAAAAAAATAGGCATATTTATTTATTAAAGTCAGCAAATATGTATTTAAATTTACCTGTCGTTGATGAGTATAATTTCACATTTTTTTAGCCACATAATGTTCCTCATTTATGATAACAAATATGAGCTTCACACTAATTACAGCACCTACAATATCTGAGAAAAATGAATTAGCTAGTTTAAAATTTAAATGTAGAATGCACAATAATCGTGAATAAGGATATAGTACCTAGCAATTTCCCTTCGTGTACAAAGTCTGAGATTTTTGAAAATTCCACATAACATAAAGTTGATATGTTATAAGGAATGAAGTCTTCAATTTCCTCTATCTCAATCTTCATTGTGAGAGTGAGTTCAATTTCATCGTTCACATTTGAGTATTGGGGGTTGATTGCCCTTATTTTTCCAATTCAAAGTCGGTCTGTTTTTTCTTTCTCAAGCATAGGAAAGAATTTTTCCATTGTATTCTTAAAGAACGTAACTTGAATTTTACTACCCTGAAAATATTATTAAAAACAAAACTAATAGTCTAAAGTGAAGATTCTATAGGAAACATTATTCTAATATAATACAATACCTCCTCTTCACACAAAATCAGTTTTAACTTCAACAAGGCCATTTTTGTTGCTGTAAATCTCAATGGAACCTTTTTGGACTATGGATACTTTTATAATCCGCTCTTCTTCAAAGGCAGTTAATTGTTTTATAAAAATATGATCGCAACTTTTGTTTTGTGACATCAATCCTACAAATATGAAAACAAAAATATATATTAACAATTAAAAAAAGCGAAAAAAGTTAAATATTTTTCAATTTAAATTGATGACCTGACTTATTTTGTTGATCTATTGATGAATCAAACCTCATTTCTGTTAGTAATTTCGACGATGATGTATTCATCTGTGATGTTGCCACCATTCAAAATTTAAAAGTTAGTGATACAATTAAATCCATGATATTAGAAATCAATTTGAAATGCAAATCAAGATAAATGATAACCAAAAAAAAAAAAAAAAAGGAAAAACTTCACAATGATCATCAACTTAGAAATAGATTTTGAGAAACTCTAGAATGGTTCTTACCCTTTTGTGCTGAAGATTTTTACTTATAAATTTTGAGCATAGAATAGAATGAGCAAGGTTGGTTTTATAGATATAATGGAATGGGGGTAGAATGAGAAAGTTTGGTTGGTTTTGTTAGCTATAATGGTCATAATAACTTTCATATTAAATCCTTATTTGGCCAATTTTTGTAAAAATATTTAATTAAAATATAACTGTGTTATCTAATTACCAAAGTTAATAAATAATATTACTTTGTTAATCAAAATACGTCTAACATATGTTTGCCATTAAAGTAAAGTTGGATTCACACATTTTAATTATTTTTTGCCACGCAAGAGCCTTGAGTTTCCGTTTAATATTTTTTAAAATAATTGAATGCCAGTTAACTCCTTATATTAATTCAAAACCAAATGATATATATTAATTAAATAATAACTTAATGCAGGAACTATAATGTAATTAAATTATGAATATTAATAAGGACTTTGTTGATTAAAAATAAAATTTTCAGAATAAAATAATCAATTCAATGTTTCCTAATCATTCGTACTTAGGGTAAAAGTGATTGGAAGTAGAAAGGATTATTGCCAATCTTAAAAACCCTAATACTTAGAAGTTATTTACTTTAACATATTTGTAACCTCATTAATATATTAATGCACCCTTTCAATTTTGTAACCTCAATTAAATAATAACTGAATGCATAAATTATAATGTAAACTATGAAGATTAATAAGGGCTTTGCTGATGAAAAATAAAAGATGTAAGGAAAAATTTATCAATTGAAAGATAAGCCATTGAATTTTCGTGTGTAATTTTTTTATTTTTTTAGTGATCGAATGTCCCAATTAATTTAAATGCAACATTTCAATTTTGTAACCTCAATGAAATAATAACCTAATGAATGGATTATAATGTAAACCATGAAGATTAATCTCCGTTGATTTAATTTTTTTTTTGAGTAATGCTAGGGGTACATCACCATTCACACAAAGGTTCACATAATAACACGTGGCAGCTAATCCAACCCTTAATTCAAATTTCATACTTACACATCAATAAGTGGATGACTGCCACATCTACATTGTGTGAACCATTATGTCATTGGTAATGTACCTCTAGCATTTTTCTTTTTTTTTAATAATTGAATTTCGGTTTCACTCCTTATATTAATTCCAACCCAAATGATAAATATCAATTAAATATTTCACCATTTATATTAATTCTAAATCAAATGATAAATATTAATTAAATTGGTAATAAGGGCTTTGTTGATGAAAATTAAAAATTGTAAAGAAAAAAATGTTATAATTGAATGCCAGTTTCACTCCTTATATTAATTCTAATCCAAAATGATAAATATCAATTAAATATTTCACTCCTTATATTATATTAATTCTAAACCAAATGATAAATACTAATTAAATTGGCATTCCAATTATGAGGGTATAGTTGGCATATAGTTAAATATGGAGGGGTAAATTTGGTAGTTAAAAGTTTCTCAACCATCACCACTTTATAAATAAATAAATTAATTAATTAATTAATATAATAAGGGTTTTGTTGATGAAAAATAAAAAAAATTGCTTTGTTGACGGAAAATAAAAATTGTAAGAACAAAATACTCAATTGAATGATAAGTCACTAAGGGGCCGTTCTCTTTGTATTTCAATTTTCTGTTTTGAGTTTTGAATTCGTTTTGTATTTTGTGTTTTGAGTATTTGTTTTGAAATTGTTGAAAATGCGGTCTATTTGTTGTTTCGGAAAACTGTTTTTGAAAACATAAAATTAGAAAACGCGTTTACTTTGAAATTTTAAGAATTTTTTTAAATATTTTATTCAATAAATCTAATTATTCAATAAATTTTAATAGTTTAATATTAATATAGTATTAAATAATAATGTTAATTTTGAAGTTGTTAAATTTTGAAATATTTTTTCCACATATAAAAAACACAACCTAAATTTTAATATTCAAGTGGCTCGTCTAGATAAACAAATTTTAACACCCAAGTGCTAGTCTTGCATTTGAGCAAGACTTGTGCTTCTTTAGTGCTATCTTAAGCAATGACAACAGCAACCTGAAAACTTCGCCCTTCCTGTAATTCATTATCCTCTCATCAATTCATATGTTCAACTCCTTAACACCAAGACTTCCACTTGTAATAGGACCAACGAAGGATTGTCTACAAAGAACCTGCAAATAACTATCACCACCCATTCCAATGCTCGAAGCATCAACTTTCTCATTGACAACTTCTGCTAAGTTGACAACATTTTCCACAATCCATAGAGAAAATTAAACCACCAATACATTTGTATTCTCAATATTAAAAGAACAAATCTCACTTTCAACAAATGCTACTTACCAACATTGTCATCCGTTCAAACTAACATTATCACATCCAAGTAATCTCAACAGAAGATCGAGAACGCCATATGATAAACGGAAATGGACATACAATGGGATAAATGAAACCAAGTAACTTCGAAAACAATGAACAATTCATATAAACTCCAAAGTTCATTAAAAAGACAATTGAGAATTTTACACTACTTAGCGAACATGGATCATGATTATAAACCAAGAACAAAATTAAATAACATTTCCAGATTCATCAGAAAACATATCTAAATCCTAGATCCATCCCAACTCTTAGTTTATTTAGATTAACATTTTAACTCCAACATTTGCCTTTCCTAACTCAATAATTTTCCAATTACACCTATGCATCTCCCTTCTGCTCCATTCCATCTTCTTCTCTTTCTTCCAACAATTTTCCAGCATCCTCATCTGCTGCCGACGCCTCTTTCTCCTTCCAAGCCAGCAATTTCAAGTGATTATAGTAGGCAACGCCTAAAAATGCCAACCCATACCCGAACAAGTTGACAGGCGTCATGGTATCCTTAATGACTGACCATGAAAACGCAATCAGCGGAGTAGAACTTGTTAAATGTTGGTTCAAATGTTGGTTCCAGATTCACCCCTCAACCAGTCAATCAACCAAACATTGTTAAACTTAACCTCACCACCACTGCAATCAAACAATCACCATCGCCACCACCAGTCACCACTGTCGACACAACCACCACTACAATTTCCAATCAACACAACCGAAATCAATTGGTCGAAACCAATCAACACAACCAAAATCGAAAAAGCCATAAACAACCGATTCCAATTCCAATTCCAATCACCCCCCAAATAACTAATTCCAATTTCATCTTAACTTACAGAAGTATATGCAGAGTATTGAACCTCACCTCGATTCATCAGTCGAAATCCAATTTCACAAGCTCACTCGATTCTAAACAAAATTGCAGGTGACCTATGGTGGTAGTGGATGCGCCTAGTTGAGAGTAGAGTGGTGGTCGTCCACGATCGAAATGGTGGCAGACGACGGTGGAAATACTGCGAAAATCGAGACTGGTAGCGCGGTTTTGGGTGGTGATTGGGGCTGTTTTCTGCAACTCCATGGTTAGGTGATGACAAGAGGTTGAAGAGGGAGGTGAGCGGGATCGAATGGTAGTGGTGTCTGGTGGTCTAGGTGGCGGGTGGTGGTCGATTGTTGAGGAAGAAGGCGGGAGGTTTCCTGGTCTCTCACGCACAGTGGAAGAAGAGGAAATGAGGCAGTTTCCCGTGTTTTCTGACTTTTGAGCGTTTTGGCCTAAAAACGGCCAAAACGACATTTGGGTTGTTTTCCATTTTGTGTATAAATTGTTTTTGTGTTTTCAAAAATTCATTTTGGAAAATGGGAAAGAGAACGCGTTTTCACCGTTTTGGAAAATTGAAAACAGAAAACGGTCCGAAAACACCAAAGAGAACATGCCCTAAATCTTCGTTGATCAGTTTCACTCCTTATATTAATTCCAACCCAAATGATAAATATCAATTAAATATTTCACCACTTATATTAATTCTAAATTAAATGATAAATATTAATTAAATTGGTAATAAGTGCTTTGTTGATGAAAATTAAAAAGTTGTAAAGAAAAAAAAATGATATAATTGAATGTCAGTTTCACTCCCTATATTAATTCCAATCCAAAATGATAAATATCAATTTAATATTTCACTCCCTATATTATATTAATTCTAAACCAAATGATAAATACTAATTAAATTGGCATTCCAATTATGAGGGTATAGTGGGCATATAGTTAAATATATAGGGGTAAATTTGGTAGTTAAAAGTTTCTCCACCATCCCCACTTTTAATATATTGTAGAGGTGTCAATCCGGGTGGTCCGGGCCGGGTCGGCCCGCCAACATGTGAGCCCGGTAATGGCCCGCGTGAAAAAAGCCCGCCCGCTGCGGGTTCCGGGCCCGTTACGGGTCGGCCCACAATTTTGTACTACAACCCAGGCCCGCCCGCTGACCCATCCGGGTTGAGCCCATGCGGGTCACGGGTCGTGGTTCGTTCCGGTTTGGCCCGTATGATTATATAAATAAAATTATAAAAATATAGAATTTTTCCGGTTTGACCCATATGGAGAGCAACTATCATTGAAAATAGAATTTCGAGAAGAAGAATCGCGAGAATCCATAATATAGTAGGATTAAAAAATTTAGTAGTGACTAGTGAGAACCGAGAAGAAAGAAATATAATCAAGATGATGATGATATTTGCAATTGAATAATTGTAATTGTAATTGAAAAATTGACCATGCAGCAGGCTACACCTTTTTTTGAATTTTTTTATTTTTATTTTTTCAAATTTTTTTGTTTAGCTCTCTCCCCCCCTTTTTTTTTTATTTTTGTTTTATTTTTTTTTTTTCAATTTTTTTTACGGGGTCGCGGGTTAACCGCGGCCCGTGGGGGTGCAACCCGCGAAGCCCGCAGGTTACACCTCTTTGGCCCGTGAACCGCCCGCACGGGTCACGGGTCGGCCCGCGATCCCGGTTTTCACGGGTCATGGTCGGCCCGTCCGTCTTGACACCTCTAATATATTGTAGATAAACGAATAGTACCACATATCAGCAGAAGACTAAATAAAAGGAATAGTCATTCATTGTTTGAATGATGTGCACATTTTTTAAAGGTTGAACCCCAACCTTAAGGGCCCCCCACCGCTCTGGCCCTAGAGCATTGTGGAGGAGGTAAATCGCGGAATGTATCTCAACAAGTTAGAGTACAAGAGGTGCCATACTGGTATCCACAAAGGGTCCAATTATATACCTTGTAGGAGGCATGAATCGAACCCTCACCCTCAAGTTTAATTTTTGATGAGTTTGAACCTTCCAGACTTTTAAAATCTCTTAAGTATGATAAGGGGAAGCTTTTACACAATTAAGGTGCCTTGGAAATAATTTATTACCTCCCAAACACGGGAATTACAAAATCCCTTTTATCATCTCTTCTTCTTTTCTTGCTCTACTACATGGGCTTGGGGTGTATTGATGTAGGGGTGGAAGCATTATAAACGACAAATGAACACGTTATTGAAGTTTTGTTGATTCCAAATTTTCATCATTCTCCTCCGATTAACTAAGATTCGTCCTAGAACCTTACAATGTTTTTTCATTCAATTCTTTGTAATGACAGTATTTTATTTGGTAAATTTGCAAGGCACAAAACAGAAAACTCTTCAAACGAAGGTCAAATTATAATATGCATCTCAAGATCCATGGACTCTCGTGTGACACTAAAACCACGTTTTAATTTCTTTAGATTATCTATCAGAGACATTGATATCAGGCTCTTCATAGAAAATATGTAAAACGTTGTAACGTCATCACATAAACACATATATTTTTCAGTTTCTACATCAAAGATTGAGGATCCATCGTAAGTCATTACCCAAATTCACAAATTCTTCAATTTCTTCGTCAAAGATTGGAGGATTACCGTAACTGAAATCCAAAGATTCTTCAATATTTTTGCCAAAAATTGGTGGACTATCATAGTCCTCATCCAAATCTATATCCATAGACTCCTTCGGATCGAAAGGAACAAAAAGGTAATCATCATACATCATAACTTTTGTCATTGAATTCTATGAATACTATCAAAAACGAACGCCGCTTTGATACTAACTGATATAAGAGAGAAAGCATTAAAAATGACAAACGAACACGTTATCGAAGTTCTGTTGATTATAAAGGAATACCTCAACATGATTACCTTTTAATTTCTAGCTTATGGATTCCTAAGAATACCAGAAATCTAGACATCACACGAATAAAACGAATTTAGACTTATTGATTTTAAATATCAAATATCGAGAATTTAAAAATTGGAAAAGATCTCAACAATTAATATTTTATTTGAATTCAAAAATTACCTTTACCGTTAAGACTACAACCCTTATTTGTAAAAACTAAAAATCTAATGAACGACTAATTCTAATAAATGACTGTTGTAAATAGGGCTCCAAATCACCTAGAAACCGGGCTCAGTTCCACCACTTGATCACCACAATCTCCAAACCAATTCACAAACCACACTTCCCAAAACGATTGCTTTAAGGCTGCCCATAAAGAGCTGATGGTGGAAAGGAATTGAGGCCCAAATGTGTTAATCCACAAAGGAAGAAGAAGAACAACAACAAATTGCCAAAGAGAAGGCAAAAACTGAAAGCACAAAGCAAGTGGCCAAAACTGAATACTGTGTTCTCTTCCAAAACACACAGCTACTCACACACTGCAAACAATAATGGACAATGGCTTAAATAGGTTAACCTTAGGTATGGACTTTAGATCAAGTAATAGGGCCCAACAACAAAAAGAGATAAGTGGGCTAACAACCTTAAAGCCTTCCAAGTATTTGGATTGGGCATGAGCAATACTAATATAATTAGGCTACTTCAATTGGCCCAAGTGGGTTACGTGAGAGATTTAGACAATAGTGGTGTCGATTCACAACTTCAGTCATCGGTCAAGTCCTATGAAGTATAATCCAACAATAAATCGGTTTAACATCATATATTGGGTATCAAAACCCAACAAATCTCCACACTGATTCCCAATAAATCTGCAAGCAACCAAAACACATAGTTTATACTTCACAATCAAGGTAACTAATAAAATTGGTATCACAAATCTTACCTCGTGTTTCGAATCTGAAACACATACCATACCTACTCCATATACTCACCAGGGCTAAGATCAAAAACACCCAAGTAGAAGCAAGTAATCACAGCAATCAATCAAGAGCAAATAAACATGTGATGGAGATATCATATAGGATAACACGGATCTTTTCAACCGTGTTCACACAGAACAACATTTCAACACCAAGTCAATCAACAAGCCAACACATACGCAACAAGTGCATAAATGAGCTCACGAAGAAGATCTCACCACACTTATCCTATCACATTCCGTATGAGCAAACATCTTACCTCAACGCCCACAATACTCACTAGACTAATCACTCAAACCATGTATAATTGGCAAGTCTCTATAGATCCTAAGTTCTCGGGATAATCCTCTATCACCACATCACTTCTCCAACCTAAATGGATAAGGGTCTCCACCTAACAGAAGTAATAGAAATGTCTCACTTGCACTCCACCTGATCAGGATCTCTTACAGATAAAAGGATCTCAGACATTTAATCACATCTCCACCTGATCCAAATGTCGCACTCCACATCCCACGGTACAAACCACAATGTACCCCTAGGCATCTATACTCCACCTTTCCAAAAGACATACTCACACACTGCTAATGCATCCCAAACCCACTATACATGCAAACACATTACACAAAGTAATAAATCACTCCAATCCATGCCAATGCACATATCAAATACATTGAAATGCAACATATAATCATGCAACCGAATTGAGCAATCACATACATGCAGAAAAGGATTATACATGGATGTAAATGCAGTAACTAGGGTGACACTCAATAGGGTTCACTAGGGTCATCACTCGACCCTAAAACCAGATTAGTCTCGCCTCTCATCTTACCCTTCTTCTTGGGACATTCTTAATGAAGTGTCCAACCTTACCACAGCTGTAACACCATCTACCACCGAACTTGTCCCAACTCTTGCTCTTCTTCTTACCACCATCATCACTCGAATCACCACTATCTTGAACTCTACACAAACTCATCTGCTTAAACGTCATTCTACTCCTCATCATATGCACTCACCATTTCTCTTATCTTCTTTTTCAGCCTTAATCTCCATATCCTTACTCTTAAGGGAATCTATGACAATCTCAGGGGTTAAGATGTCCCTATCATACTTAATAGCATTTTTAAATTTACGATAAGTATCAGGTATAGCATTCAGCAAAATAATAGCTTTGTAGGTTTCAGACACCGACTCTTCACAGTTAACAATATCTTGAATAAGTTTGTTAAAAATATCTAGATTGTCATCAAGATCCTTTGAAGGACCCATTTTGAAACTAAAAAAACGCTCAAATAAGTAAAGCTTGTTTGGAGTAGATTTGAGCAAATACAGTTCTTCTAATTTTTGCCAAAGCTATTTAGTGGTTTTCAGTTTGCCCACTTTTCTCAAAAGTGCGTCAGCCAGTGTAAAATAATAGAGGTATAAGCAAGCTCATCTTTTGAAAAACCAGCGGGAAAATTGCCTTTAATGGCTTTTGAAACCTTTTGTTGGACTAGAATACCTCTCATTTTTTGTTGCCAAATAGAAAAATCACATTTTTCATTATCATTTTCAAAACAAGAAATACAAAGTCACAATTAAGCTACACAAAGCAGACATAAGTTCGCAAATATACACCGTTTTAAATTTTCAGGATTTCGTAAGATTCACGATCTTAGATCAATGGAGTTTTCAAAACGGGTAAGGTCTAGGTATTCTAACAACTTATCAATGCAACCAGAGAGATATCAACAAAACAGTTTCACTTACGATTTATCACAAAAGATAATATGTTGTAATTGATCAAAAGAGCAAATTTCAATCACGTAGCAAACGAAGAGCAATTAATTCCTAATTTCTAGCACAAGCAATTGTTACACCTTCACGGTAACCCCAATCCTAATGTCACCCCACACGATGACATGCTAATGCCGAAATTTAAACGGGACAAGCCAATATAACAGAGCGAACCTATCTGAGTCCATAAATTATGAGAAATATAATTTTAACACTTTAGGGCCACCACTATTCGCCCTAAAATCTCCAGCAACTGCGGCAATCAACCGAGCAACAATTGAATTATGAACGTAGGGGCAAAATCATCTAACTTTTCCTACGCAACCTGAAACACTAAACCAAAAATATATGTACGTTCACAAAATCAAATATAACAAATTTCCTGAAGAAGTCGACGCCAGAAAGTGCCCCACGCGCCGCCTCCGTCACCGCGTGTGGGCCCCACGTAGCTCAGCTACGGGCCGATCAGTCAGCTTCGCCTCCACCTGCAGAGGCCTCATGTGGTGTTGGTTTCTTCAAATGTCACTAGTTTGACCGGAATCAAAAAAGAAGGTGCGGTTTCTAGTAGAAAAAATCTGGACAGAATTTTTCTGGTTTCCTGCTCCAATTTCTGGACAGGTTTTGGCCGAAAAAATCCCCACGTAAAGCTCTGATACCATATGTTGTAAATAGGGCTCCAAATCACCTAGAAACCGGGCTCAGTTCCACCACTTGATCACCACAATCTCCAAACCAATTCACAAACCACACTTCCCAAAAATGGTTGCTTTAAGTCTACCCATAAAGAAATGATGGTGGAAGGGAATTGAGGCTCAAATGTGTTAATCCACAAAGGAAGAAGAAGAAGAAGAAGAAGAAGAAGAAGAAGAAATCGCCAAAGAGAAGGCAAAATCGAAAGCACAAAGCAAAGGGCCAAAACTGATCTCTTCCAAAACACAGGGCTACTCACACACTTTCACACACTGCAAACAGTAATGGACAGTAGCTTACATAAGTTAACCTTAGGTATGGACTTTAGGTCAAGTAATAGGGCCCAATAACAAAAGGAGATAAGTGGGCTAACAACCTTAAACCATTCCAAGTACTTGGGTTGGGCATGAGTAACACTAATATAATTAGGCTACTTCAAATGGCCCAAGTAGGTTACGTGAGAGATTTAGACAATCGTGGTGTCGATTCACAACTTCAGTCATCGGCTGAGGCCTATGAAGTATAATCCAACAATAAGCCAGTTTAACATCATAGCCCGGGATTTATTAGGTATCAAAACCCAACAATGACTAACTCTAATTTATGACTAATCTTAATGACAACTAACACCTAGATAATAACAAAAATTAAAAGTCTTAACTGGAATTGAATTCCGAATGTATTTAATAAATAAAATACTAACGAAAAGATATTAAAAACTCAATTTTCATCATGTAAGGATATGGTTGTGCATGTATATCCCAGCCAATTGTTTCCATGAAGATTATAGAAATAGTGTAAGAAACCAAAAGGAGACAGAGATTTTTGGTCTTGTAATTCGGTGCTGCTTTCTTCTATCAAATGGAACCAAGGATTTTGGCTGGGAATTCATCAGAAAATGCAACCTTACATAATAATGTATACCAAGGAGAGAGGGGGGTGGACTTGAAAGTGAAATCACATTCTTACTTATTATAGTGATGCAAATTCGAGTTAATTTTTCTTTACTTTGCAACCCGGAAGTTCATATAATAATACATTGTACACTTCACCACGCAGTTATCGATTTATACAATCCGTTAACTATGAAACTGTGATAGTGAATCAAAGATAGCTATTCATATTAATTCAAATATTAACGCCCCATCTCTCTCTCATTATCGGGAAGAGTTCTTGGTCAAAATACTCACAATGTACTTCTAAATGCAACTCTCAAACTGAAGAACCGATAAATGGTTTATTCGAATGATCAGTCAAAGTTGACTACTTGATTCATTTTCGCTAATTCCTACATCAAATCAAATAAAATTCTATTTGATGTCAAGTGGATTCCTTCTGATGTGGATAAATGGATAATATAGTATGACAAGCTTTTGGAACGTTACAAATACTATTGTTGAATGTTAAATTTATTTTGCTGTTGTTATTTCTGAAATGGCATCAAGTCCATGTTAATTTGACCAATAGCATTATTTCTGCCTATGACAATTCAAATTGTATTCTTGAAATTCTTTTTGCTACTTCAACTAAAATGCACTATGTCGAAGTAATGTATAATTTAAAGAGTTGAAAATTTGGTTTATGGTACGAGCAAGATAGCTCACTGCCAAGTCTCGCTCGTGCGGAGACTTGAAATCTAATGACTCCTGGTATTTTTTTTACTCTTTGGACAATTGTCTATGGTTCTAATCAGTATGATTTAATTCAAATTCAAGCCAAAAAGCCGCATGAAGAGTTGCATAAAAATCTTTAAATAGATTTCATTATATCAATTTGAAGATACGACTTATAATAATATGTTGTAATGTTCTTATTTTTCCTCTCCTTCGCATCTCAAAATTGAATTTTGTGCATTCTCTCTTCAAAATCTTGGTTATACTTTGTCGTTTGACAAAGACAATACAAACCTCAAGTATAAACAACATTGAAGCTTCATTATATCCTCAAAGTATATTTACATTTTCGTATATATCAAAATCCTAAAGTTGGGGGCAATCTCGACGTTGTAACATGCATTGAAGTCGATATTGTCAAGTTCAAGTTTCTGCAATATTTCAACTTTTCGTTCTTGTGCTCACCTACTCAAGTTTTATACGGAAATATTTTCCCAACACTTTCTAATATCATTTCATTCCTTTTTTGAGTTAGATCGTTCGACCTGAAATGGTTATATTTAGTAGAGATCGGGGACTTTTGAAATCTGAATGTTAAATTCATGTTTGATACGTAATATTAGACAACATCACACACTAAAAGATACAAGAATATGTACATGCATTTTGTAGGAGGAGAACATAAATTCAGATAGGATCAGCTAGCCGGGGAGGACGATGTGGATAAGGACTTCAAATGTGTTGTTACAAAGTGACATGGTACAATGGAAGAAATGGCACCACTGCTTCAAGAAGATGTGACTAGAGAAGGATTTTGGCCCTTTTCCCATAACTTTGTGTTACAATGGGGTCTCTGAGAAAAATCACACTGTTTGTGGAATTCAATGTATCTAGGGTCTTATTCATGAATCAAGGAAACAAAAGCCAAATGCCCCATTCTATCATACACAATTCTTTGGGTGAAAAATCAATTCCCATCAAATTCCAATCATCTTTAAGAATTTGTGGTCCCTGTAGTTTGTACTTGCGTTATCTGTAGTTTAGTTTGATCCTTATCTCATATTTATCTTCAAAATATTGTCTTGAGAGAGAGAGAATGAATTTGGTATGAAGTGACACTTTCGTTATAACGAACATTAAAAGTAAAAATACACATCAATGAGTAGAGGTGATGTTAATCGATATTAAATTAAGGGAAGAAATGTCTAAGTAGTTGGGTCATATGTTGTATCGAGTTGAATAGGTCCTTATTCGTAAGAGTGACGTGATCTGGAATACACGAAAATTAATTTTGTCTATGATAGTTATTGAGAGTCTAATTGATTTAGATCTATTAATCTAGTAAAAAAAATAAACAAGAAGGATTCTTTGAGCCGACTCCAAAATTTTATTGGAAATAGCACTCGGTAGAGTCCTTCAGTCATTGTATATCCCAGGGGATGGAGTAAATGAACTGAAATGTCTATAAAATTAATATATAAAGCTTTGACAAACAGGGTATAGACAGAAATGTGAAGTAAAGATGAAAAATTTAAGAGGAAAACAAAGACGGACGAGATTTGATGCAGTGATGCAAATGGTACAAGTCTGCAGCACAAGAAATGTGCTAATAGTGAAGAAGGAATCTAATGGTTTCCCATTGAAATGTCAAATTTTTATGCATGGAAAAATACACATTGATATCAAACTTTGACGTAGAAAATTATGCAGGTAACATGCATGGCCCTCAAATTAATGTTTTCCCTTGTCTCCTGCCTCAATGTCACATATTTTTGACCAGTTCAGGATATTGTAATTGTGGGATAGATAGATCCAATGGTGACCATCACCTGTATGCCTCCAAAATACATCAGTGATATATTTTGAATGTTTAGACGAGACGATTCAACATAATATCAATCTATATTGGATTTCAGTCTCGTTGTCATTTTCATATGTTGATCTTAGGATTATAAAACAAAAAAAGGAATTTGATCCACACACGTAAGAGTAAAGAGACTTGTTAAAAACGGAATCCAAACTTGAGATAAACCCACGTCTAATAATTGAAGGTTTTTTTTCGACTTGAACTCGATTTATTGAATTAGTGAACAATAAATTGCAAATCTTGAGGTGTTTATTAAAAGTTTCTTAAACATAAACTAGTCATACATTAATAGTATTTTAGCTTCACTTGTTTCAAACAAGTGGAGGTTTCTTGATTTAAAACTCAAACTCATCATTAAACCCCTAATTATTAGTATATCTAACTTTTAACTTAATATAGACGTACAAAACACATACAAGCAACATTAAATACGTACAATACATACAACACAAAAAGGTCTTAGTCAAAAACGCTACATCCTAGAACCATCAAACCTACTCATGCTTTTGTCTCGTTCCAATGCAACCATGCAACCATGTCAATTTGCAGAGAGAGACTTTCAATACAGCTATCCAGCCATTGATTATATATATAATTAACGGTTTAAGATAAGATGTAATGATCACGTCTTATCATTTTTCTCACGACTTAAGTTTTTAGATAATATAATTATTACGGTATCAAACCCATAAAAAGTTATATTCCAGTTTTATGAAAATTGTGCACGTTCACGCGTGTGGACTTTCTCTAACATCTTAAACTTTTAGATTAGACTTTTAATAATATTTAAATGAAAATAGGTGATCTCTCTAATAATATAAATTTTCAGACAATAAAATTAATGGGCAGAGGGAGGATAGGGGGTGGACTTGGTCATATACAACACACTGCACCAAAAGAGACTCTACACAACAAATCAGATTACTAGCAGTTTTTGACTCCAGAAATTAGGCAACAAAAACCAAGTTGACAATTTTCTAATGCAAAACCACCCTCAGAGGACTAAAGATGTTTAAAACAAAACTAATGACTTCTCAAACTATTAATGTAACTCTATTTGTCTATCCCTACCGTGTCGTTAATTTCAATTGCCAGCTTGCAACTCCCTTTTAATGAATATGCTTTTTGAATTAAAAAAATAAGAATAATTCAATTTTTAATACGATACGTTAAAGATCTATAAGATTACTATAATCTACGCGATATTTTCTTGATTCTCTTTGATTTTATAGAAGCTTCGTTAATTAATTGTGTAATTATTTTATATTCATATAGTTACTAGCAATTTGTGATTTATGGCAGTCACTTCTTATTTTGGCAATATTAAAAATTCAAAAACAAAATTTGGCGTTGGAGATTAACAAGTCGTATTATGTTGATTTAAACATGCAAATAATAGTTTATTACTAGGTTGATGACAGGTTGAGTGAGATCAACTACGCCACGTACACATTCACATTGCCACCATAAATATATTAATTTAATTAATTAATTAATCTAAAAGCCCATTTGCATGGTGAATTGAATATTGAACCTCAAGTTGCAACCGGGCCATGTGAAATTAAATTAAATTAAAGTATAATATCTTGGATTTGTGATAATTAAGCAATGCCAATATTAAACAAGCTTAGAATAGAAAATAAAATATTTAAAAGTGTCTACGTTAATCAAGCCCGTGAATTAATACATTTAGTGAATATTGACCTAACTTTCATTTTGTGCCAAACCAATCAAAGCGCGAATTTGTTAGTACTTTAATCGGGGCCCGTAAATTTATTATTGCTCCCGATGACACCAAATTGTTAATTTTTCAAAAAGTATTTTCTCTGGCTATTAAAAAAATAAAATTAAGATCTCTAGAAAAACCAACTCATCGAATTGACTTCTTACATTAGAAATAATTTTTAAATATTGCATCTATTTTATTATTATGAAAAATGGCCATTTTCAAACTTCGCTCACGTGAAAAATCCATTATTATTCTATTTGATTAAAATTGAATTCCAATAGTTGACATTTTTGTCGCATGCAGATTGTGAGTCACTCATCAGTCGATACACTAGGGGTTGCAACTTGCACTCAACGTTGAAAATTCAATGCAATAAAAGTAATAATTATTACATAAACGCGTCCAATTTATATATTCCACCAAGAAAATGAAATTGGCATCTTCTTGACTTAGTAGACCTCGATAAACGTAGCCCAAGTCTCCCCCCAAACACGCAATGACTTATTCCCCTTCGGGCTATATTCTTTGTCACGTCTCTTTCTCCTAGATGTTAAATTTTATTTTAACGTAAATACTTCGTTATCACATAGAATTTTATTGTCATTGAACGATAATGGCACTTGAATTCAGACTTTGAACGCGTATTAAATTATTTTATTTCGATAGTTATACGTGCAATCATAAATTTCGGAAAATTTTATAAAATCTTTTATAATTACTAGTGAATATTTTTAATTATACGTGGCAGGAATATGTTATGGACCTAGCTAGTGCCTAATGGTGGTAACAACTAACAAATTGAGTAGATAAAGATAATTGATGCTTATCTTGAATAGAAGAAAACAAAAACAATATATCTACAACATATTTAAATTGTAACCAAGTTGCAAAAACTGACTTTGACTTTTTTGTGCCAGCGTGACATGTCGGCAACATAGCTCCATCTACCACCTTGCCACTTATTTTTATCGAGAAAATAAGTTTATGGACCCATTTACATAATTACATCTGTAACGTATTTTTTTGTTTTTACTAGTTTAGAGTTGTTTTCAGACTCATAGGGACCTCAACTTTTGAAAAGGAATAAATTGGTACCCAATTAAAAACTATTGTTTACATCTTTATTAGTGAGTGTTGGATTATTACCTTGAGTAACAACAAATTCATATTTTGTTAGTTGGAAAATAAAAATTCACCAAACTTATAGAAATTTATTTTCCATGAAAATAAAGAAAATGCAGCTTAAAGTGGTTGTACCTTGAAATTCGATTTTCATTTCCACGTTGCAATCAAACGGCCAAAGTGAAATTCATTTTTCTCGTATGTGATATTTTTCATGGAATTTGTTGCAATCAAACAGCGGGTTAATACCCTAAATAGTCACTAAACTTTGCTAAAAGTTCACAGGAGGTCACTGAATTTCAAAACTTCCCTAATTAGTCACTGAACTTCGCAAAAAGTTTCTCGGAAGTTACTGAACTTCGAAACTATCTTAAATAGTCACTGAACTTTTTCCAAAATTACCCTAATTAGTCACTCAACTTTGCATAAAATTCTTAGGGGTCACTAAATCATTGATGTATGGGGTCTCGATTTGCAAAGTTCGATGACCTCCTAGGAAGTTTTAGCAAAGTCTAGTGATTATTTAGGGTAGTTTTAATGTTCAATAACCTCTTAGGAACTTTTTAAAGTTCAGTGACTAATTAGGGAAGTTTTTAAGTTCGGTGACCTCATGGAAATTTTTGACAAAGTTCGGTAACTATTTAGGGTATTAACTCTCAAACAACACCTTAAAGTTATTTTCAAATTTAATAAACTATTTCGAACGTATTTGAATTATTTTTTGAAAATATTTTATCTGAATGGAATAATTCTTCAGAGAAACTTCTTTCCGAATGGGCTGTTGATACAAATGAATCCGTCAAAACGTAGGAGTCTAGAAGGCCATGGAAAACTGTATTGATAGAGAGGGCATCTTTTGAAAATTCAAAAGTGAGAGTAAAACCTTTAACTTTATTGTATGAAGAATGGGCAGATGTATAATGGACAAAAGAGAGTAGGGAATATCTGACACAACTTCTCAACCAATAGGAAGAGTTATGTGGCACACAGGTTCTAATGGTCCCCATTGACATTTGACACTTGCAAATACTTACAATTTTTATGTCTCTCTCGTCAACAAAAGCAACTCACCTGCACTTCCCCCACTTGCACCACCCCAAGCTAATGGTTTTGTTTCTTTAAACTTTTTTTTTTTTTTAAATGGGAAATATATGGTTAAAAGAAAATTTTGAAAAAAAATAATAATAATAAAAATTGTTCCAAATAAACTTTAAGAGCTATATTCTTTAAAAAATAAAAAACTCATTTTTTAAAACTTATTTTTAATTATACACTGTCTCGATAAAATAATTTTAGAACTTGTTTGAAAAGGATTAAAATTGAAAAATTAGCCGTTATTGTTGACTTTTATTAGATGGGTGGGACCCAATAACTGCTATATTTTCAATTTTAATTGGATTAAAATCAATCTCAAACAGGCCCTTAATAATAAATTCAAAAAATTTCTTTACTTTTCAACCAAAAATTGATGTTGACGTGTCTTGCCCCATTGGATCGATGAGTTAAGTGGTGCTGTAACAATGTCTATGTCTATTAAAGTATCCAATAGGAGAAGACAAGAAATGAGAAGAATTGTTCAACAAAGTGGCATTCACTCTAATGGCCTTTGACAATTCTTTGTATAAGAAAATTGTAGCAATTACATCAATTGAATACTGTCTTACTCTTCCCATTGCTTTAGTTAAAGACTTAAAGAGTGTATTAAACTTTTATTTTTTTGGCTATTAAATAATAATATTTTTTTATTACAAGGTCCATTTAGTACTTTTATTTTTTTTGATGGTCACGTGTGACATTTGGGAGAATAACGATCTTTTCACGAGAGTTCACACGAGAACATAATCATGATTTAATTAATCAAGATTTCAATTTGTTTTTTTAAAGAAATGCATTGACTAAATTTTGCTGAAATATAATGTCAAGGCTTTACTAGGTCCCTATTTTTAATGATTTTCTTTAATTTTCAATATTCTTTATAACATTTATTTGTTTTAGACTTTTAGTGTTTAAAAATTTGAACCCTTATTGACATATTTGATTAGTTGGAATGGTAGGAATTATAATGACTAGTTGGTCAAGTCAATACATTAAATAAGTCCATACATTTGTGCTAGTTTTTTCTATTTCATGAAAATCAAAGTATTACAAAATAAATATAAAGCATATTCATAAACCATAGTACCTTCTTGTCCCTTCACCCTTTTAACTTAGTAGTCTCTCAAAGCATAGATAGATCTTATCGATTTCTTGACGAAGTGAAATCTTTTAGGATCTTTCACAGAAAGAAAATGTATCGTCAAGATGACTTATGCTTCGTTTGGAAAATTTATAAATTAATTTATAAAGAGGAATAGTAGCGATCCGACGCAATGTATATATAATGATGAGTAATAGTAATGAATGTTTTAACTGAGAGTGTGTTTGGGACACATTCTTTTGAAAGAATGTATTATTGAATAGTAGATTGATGGAAAATGTGTGGTTAAAAATGAAGGAAAAGTTATTGATGTGATGGAAAATATTATTTTATTGAAGAATTTGTGGTTGAAAATGAGTAGAAGAATGAGAATGAAAAAAATAATGTGTACCAAACAGAGCCTGATTTTGTAAACTACTTTATAAATTGTATTCAAAAGGAGGCTTAATAAGTTAGGTATACTTCTCGAATCTAAAAGCATCATCGCTACTTACCCATAAGAAGTGATGTGTTATTTAGATGGTTTTAATTGATTTCCATTTGTGGCGAGAATTTAAGATGACCAATTAGTTAAAGTGATGTCACGATAATCAGTACGTACAGTTTATAAATAGCAATGCTCTTGAACATTATTTTTTAAATTTTTAACAACAATTTTCAAATAAAAAAATAAATTATTTTAGATAATCTCTCCCAACAAACCAATAGTAAAGAGAAGGGGAGAATTTTTGTTTGTGTCTAAGTCTTAAATTATTATAATTCACCTTCAAAAGAAAAATACTAAACTTCAATTCGTTACACTATCATATTTTTTTTTTATTATCATTTTTTATGTTCTTGAATCTAAAAGTTCTATGTCTGTACATATTCGAAATAGTCTTGACCTCCTTACAATAGTTAATAACTTCCCTTTTAGTACAAGTGGAACAGATTAAGAACAAAATTAGAAGAAATAACGACTTTCAAATATAAGTCGTTCTAGGATAGGGCTACTAGCATAAAAATCAAGGAGGGTATCAATATTTTTAAATTATGAGTGTATTTAATTTTGGTTGATTATTCACTAATTAAGCTTTTGAAAAGAATTTAGGTTCACAATTTTCCATTTTTCATTTGATCGCGTCGGTAGACCGGAAAAGTTGGGTCTTTGTCCAAGTCAATGCAGGAATATTGAGAAATTTCTGTGCATCTCTCTCTCTCTCTCGTGAATAGGATATTTTGTATGCAATATAATTCACAGATTTTATCAAAAGAAAAATATATTTGCAAGCATTAATCTTTTAACATTTTTAATCTATTTTAATTTTATAGGAGATCGTCATGCTTCAATTATTTGAGTTCAACAACAAAGTTAAATTGATGTTTTTTTTTTGTTGAAATCAAAATTAAAGGAGGTGAAAAAATAATAATGATTTTTAAAATTGTGTTAAATATTATCACGGAGAATTTCTACACCTTGTCCATTTGAGACCATTTGGTGCCAATTATTTGCATGTCGTCTAGTCTCCTACTCCCCTTGCACGCTAGTTCCAAATCTATCAATTCTTTCTTTCTTTCTTTCTTTTTTCTTTTTTTTGGTTTAATACCTAGGTTTTCCAGCTTACACCAAACTATATCTTGGACCACCCAGAATCGGTGCCTCAACTCTGGGCTGAGGTAAATCGCGGATTATGCACAATCAAACCAGTGCTCAAATCTATCAATTCTTTCTTAATATTATACCAAGTAGTAAAAATCTCTCATTGAATATATCTTGTAATATACATAACTTACAAAATTAAGAAACGGAAAAATGTGAAATATTTGTAATTGAGAGTGTGTTTGGTAGGAATTTTTGAGGGAAGAATTGATTTTTGAATAGTGATATGATGGGAATATTAAGATTTGAGAGTCCATCTTAAAAGGTCAACCTTATTAAGAGAAGTAGCCCAAGATCTTTATTAATTGGTTTGTGTCAACATCATTTATCGATGTGTGATATATATCCCTTAACACGTCCCCGCAAGATGGTGGCTCATTTGAGCAGACCAATCTTGAAATCCACGTGCTCACTTGTGGAGTCTAAATGGGATCGAATCGCTCTGAGGAGCATAATGAGCTCTGATACCATATTAAAAGGTCAACCTTATTAAGAGGAGTAGTCTAAAATCCTTATTAATCGCTATGAGAAGGTCTCGCTTGCTTTCCCCACAATTCGCTAGGTTTCTAGGAGACAATATGACCTACAAACATCATCTCCGACTGTACCACGTCAACCCGTATGGTCTTCGAGGGGGTAATAATCATAAGCAAGCCTTGCCCATGATTGGAACCTGAACTAGGGGTAATTACTTTCTGTCATATGTTGACAACTTTATCAGTTCCTATATACCCACAGGGTTCTTGGCAATTAGGAATACTTGGATTAATTTGTACAAGGTAAATCGATTTAAGAAGGAAATAAAAAATAACTTGATAAAGGGTAATAATTCTTCAGCCAATGAAGGTGACATTCGTGAATTAGGGTTGGAACATCTTAACATAAATTAGCCTCTATTTGAAACTTCTAAATTCCGGTACCCATTTTCAATAACATATTTACACAACAAAATATATTGTACGTAAATCCAAAATTTTTCCTCACTTTTTAATCGCACATTCTCCAAAAAAATAATTATTCAAAACTCAATTTTTTCAAAATAATGGTCATCAAACAGGGCTTAATGTATCTCATCTCTAAATACTCGCGCATATAATTTTAAAAGGTATGCAATTCTCTATTCTAGTTAATTTTTTGCTTGTTCGTTTCCAATATTCAATTCTTTATATTCTGTTGTTACTATGTTTTGCGGGCAAACTTGATCGTTGGAGTACTAACTGTCGTCGATCATTTTTGTTGGGGCCGTGCATCGTAACGGACAAGTTCTATAAGTTGTATATTTAAGTAACTTAAAAATCAAGCCAAACCTAATAAATATGTTCTTCCTAATCTCTTAACCGCCTCCCCTCATTTGCATATCTATCAAAATCAAAAGAAACGAATGTTGACCAATTGTTCGTCATCCACCTCGTCATTTGCCTAAATATGTACACATTTTTGTTTTAACAGGCGCAATGCATTCTTCGTCATGTACATCCTAAAATAAATTATCTTTCATTAAATAACCTAAAAAAGTACTCGAATCAAACCAAAATCAAAGATTCCATGATGCTGTTTTCATCATCAAATCGTGCGACATTAAATATTTAAATCATGATATCGCATTTTAATTGGTAAGCTTGACGTGGCATTCTCATCTTCACTTCACATGTTAAGTCATTTCGTATAAAATAAATCAAAGGAGTTGGAAAGTGCGCTTTTGTAATACAAATCTATCATTTAGTTTTCACGTTATCTTCACCATTATACAAATTGTGGTAGTGAAAAAGCATTAGATAAGGATAAAGGCGTGCTTTTACTTTTTGACACATTAAAAATTGGGTGAGGTGGGATTTGATGATGACGCGTGAATTAGGAATCTTAATTTCCCCACTATTAGAGTATTATTAAGGTTATAGTGTCGATACAGTTCTTCCAGACAAATGAATTTTACCAAAAAATAATAATAATTATAAAAAGAAAAGTAATTAGAACGGAGATTTATGCAAAAGAAGGTACGATCAGGCTCAACCAGAAATGACTATGATACGATTATGAAACATTTAGATATGAAAATAGAATGTGACAATTGCAATAACGATAGCGACTTGTGATGAAAAGAAGGAATTGATCGGGTTGAAGTGTATAGGAGCACAAACTAAAGCCTAAATTATCTCTAATTAATGGATAATATAAGTTAATTAGCAAAAAAAATTAATTAGCGAATAATCCTCATTTTAAATGAGATTCTTGTCTATGGCACCAACCAACAGAATCTTCGGTCTGTGGTAAACAAGTGGTGCATAGAAGATAATTTAGAATAATTGCATTGATTATCCAGTGCACATATCTAATCATATTTAAGTTAAAAAGGAAATTTGGATACGTGTATATGTGATGCTAATTGTCCCACTTCAATTAGAACGTTTTTAGGTTGAAGTAATCAGTGAAAGAGGCCCTACCATTAAATTGGATTATTGATTGTTGATCCCATAAGTGGAAACGAAATCCCACAAAGATTTCAACATTTTTATGCACATTGTCAATATGGTTTTGTTGTATTCGCCTTTGCTTAGCCATCTGAAATAGTCTTTTGCACATATCGATTCATCGTATAAAATTAAATTATTGAAAGAAAATCAGTTCAGTTTTAAGACGCCCCACAAGATCGATTAGTATTGTTGAACAAAAAGATTCTAGATCTAGCATTATAATGTTGCAATTAAGTAACTAAACTTTAGATCTCACCTTGGGGTTAAAAAGGATGTTTGAATTTAACTTCTCGCATAGGTTAGTATTGACGAATAGGCCGGCAAAGGCCAACACAATTATGACGGTAGTGAGGTTGGTATCAACATATGTTGCATAAGGAATTGAGCAATGCTAGAGGTACATTGGGGTGTACATCAAGGTGTACACCCCTCTCACATGGGTAAGGGGCCCACTTGAATATTTTATTCGAGTGGGCCCCTCCATGTGAGGTGATGTACACCTTGATGTACATCTTTTGATATACATCTAGCATTTTTCTAAGGAATTTGTGTGTCCGAAGTTCTAGAGAATTAAAATATATCAAACATGCAAGACAAAAAGCGTCTTCTAAAATTTTGAAAGGCGCGAGATTATTTCACCAACTCTTTGAGGACAATGGACCTCTCCCATCTATAAAACTCTCTTGACCATTCACTCTAGGCACAAGACATTTTTGTAGGTTACTGAAAATTTTTATCACTATTAACTTATTTGATTGTTAGAATTGAAGGGACTATCTTGACTTTTGAGGTTAGCTCACTTGTATTATACATATTCGTTGACATTTTTAGCTTCATAAAATTGGCAAACGCCACACATTGAGTTTTGAGGTCAACAATTTTTTCAAGGAGTAAACACATAACCTCATTTGAAAAATTAAATAAAAACGGATAGAACGAATAAACCTCCTAATATTATTCCATTTTCAATGATTTGAACTTACTTATTTTTCACAGAATTACCCAACAAAAGAATAAATAATTCACCCCCCCACTTCACGTGACGTGACAAACGAAACAACTTAAATGTGCTCCCCCACCTGTAGGAGTGTAATTAGTAAAAGGACAGGTTTTCCGTATAAACTAATAGGAATAGAAGCGTACCACCGTACAAATCCGCAGATTTTCCAAACAATTCACATGAAATGATTTTGATACCATTATTATCATCTACCACAGCCACAGGGGACTCAATATTAATTTTTTTAAAATATTTTATTATATTGTAGATAATTATCCATTTTTGCTCCTATTAATTGGTTGTGTTAAATAATAAATATAATTTTTCACTTTTTTTTAACTACGAAAGTACGAAACTATGAGCCTGTTTGTCAACCATTATTGTGATGAAAATGGTGTAATGAATAGTATTTTTGGAGAATGTGTAGTTAAAATTGAAAGAAACTTTATCGATTTATGTGTAGAATATTTTATTATTTGAATGTGTGGTGGAGATTGATTATTGTAAAAAACAATGTTTTGAAAAATGGTAGACAAACATGGGCTATAAGTTTATCGTATTGTACTACAAAGAACAATTTATTAGATGTAATTCTATCCTAAATTACAAAGCTTTTTCTACCTACAAAACTTTCGAGGCTATGAAAGTTTTTTCCAATTCTACAATTTGACGTTAATAAGTCTATATTTGGCTCGTGCTTATAAAATGTTTATGTACGATCAAATTACTTTTTATCTGCAAATTTTGAGGGACTTCAAAGTAAAATCCACAACTAAGTTATATATTTATAATTTAAATTGTTTATAAACACTTATGCAAATGTTTAAAATTTTAAATATTAAATCGATGTTATATTATTTACGCAAAAACAAAACTTACTTTAGGTTATTTATGTATTAAGAGATTGTATTTTTCAATTGTAAAAATAATACTGTACAAGGACCGTCATGAGTCCATTAATTTGAAACATTTATAAAACATCACGAGACTTCGTCTCAATTCTCCGAACTTTTATATTTCTTACGAAGTAATGAATGTTCGATTTCTTTCTAGTCTTGTATACTTAACGAAATCAATAATACTTTCAAAGTCGTGTAATATTATTACGTCGTCCATTCAAAACAATAAAAGAAAATTCTCAATTTGAGTGGAGCAGTTTGGTAATGTAATATCTATGGAGGAAGGCTCTCTTGAGGCCAAGAGTATAAATGGTGCACAGACCCTCGTCAACTTGGACATATCCCGCGGTTAACCTTCACCCATCACTGAGGGGCCGATGATGGGTGGTTCAGGACATAGTCTGGTATAAGATAGGATACCTGGATATCAAAAAATAATAATAATAAAAGAAAATTCTCAAGCAATTTGGATAAGATTTGTCAATTAGTACTTGCACTCTTCATTCGTAGTTTTCTCCAGCCTATTGTTTTGTCGGTATGGCAATGAGTAAAACCTATAAAAACCCAAACATTTTCTGTGGGCTAATTAACATTAATTAACTGCCTCTATTCAAAATCTAGTATTCATCAATAATGACGAGTAACCAAGCTGGTTCTGTACGGATAGCGATTCCTCAGTCTGTAAAGAGGTCCCACATCCCAAGTTGTAATAAAAAAAGCAGTATAAAGCCCTATTTGTCATCCTTTGAAAAATTAAATTATTTGCTGTATCATTTCTCCACCACACATTCACACAATAAAATATTCTACACACAAACCAATAAAATTTCCTTACTTTTTAACCACACAATCTCTAAAAAATACTATTACATAACTCATTATTTCCAAATAAATTCTGTCAAACAGGCACTAAGACTTCTCTCAGCATTCTTTGTGGTTTGTAAATTCAAACACGGCACATATACATCTTTTTTATTTTTTACTATGTATTACGTCGCGACACATAATTGAACATTCAAAAACACGCACACACACACATTTTTTCATCAAATACTTTTTGAATTCTCATATATAATGTACAACAAAATATAATCCGTAAAATGTACAGTTATTCTTGTAAATTTGTTAGTGTCGGTCCCATTTTAAGAGTCAATTTCAAATTATAATTTGTGTTTTAGGGCTTGTTTGGCACCCATTTTTTTTTAAGAATGAGTTTTTGAATAGTGATTGATGTAAAGAATGTGTGGTTAAAAAGTTAGAAGAATTTTTGGGTTTATATGTAATATTATTTTATTTGGAGAATGTGTGGTTAGAAATGAGTACTGTAGAAAAATGAGAATAAGAATGAGATAAAAAAAAAAAAGGTGTCAAACGGGGGCTTAATATCCCTCTTACCTTGTGGTATTTAATAGAGTTATTTTTTAAGTACTCATTAGATAGAAAATGATTTTTCTTTATTGAGTTACCAAAGTCGTATAATTCACTCAATCATTCGTTCCTAACAAATGAGTTGCTGACAACTAGAACCGGCCTTTATCTGAGCCTCAATTTTTGAAAAAGAAAAAAAAAATGCATTTTTAAAATCACAAGTTCTTTAATAAAATAATATTAAATACAAATTCAAAATTTTTCCTTATTTTTTAATTACACGTTTCTCATCAATAAACTATTTAAAAATATATTTTTTTGACCAAAATGAGAGTCAAACAAACACTAAAATTTAGTTGGAACCACAGCTAGATCAAAATGTCTAGGCATGAATTATTTATTTATTTTTTCTTGCCATGTTTTTTTCTCTTAGGTGAACCTAGCCAATAAAGACAAAAGAAATATGGAGAGGATGAATCAAATCATGCCAGACAATAGGTAAAAAGTTTTATGGGAAAAATTCTTGTTGGATGAGCCTTGCCTTAAACTCTATCCATCCCTCATTAACACTGGCCCATCATTCCCCCATCCCAGACTAGTGGAACAATATTATTACCCCTCAACCCCCACTGTATAAATTTTATTATCTTATCTAGACGAGGTTGGGGCACGAATTGAGTTGAGTTGGGTCGGGTTCGAGCTCAACTCGACTTCAAATCAATTGATTTGGTCTATTTCATGGGTAAAATATCCTTGATTTTTTCTTTTTACTAAAAAACAAATATCAAATCGAGGTTTTTGAGTTGAATCCAAGTTCTTCTCAGTCAGATTTCACCGTTGAATTATTCTAGGTGGGTGTTTGGTGATGATTAAAATTAATTTTTAGTAGATTGTGATAGAAATTTTTGAAATTTGTGGTTGAAAATTTGTGGGACCCATAAAAGATGTGGTTAATATTAATTGTTTGATTTTGACTTAGATTAAAATTTGATTTTAATTGGAAACAAACAGAGCCTAGATGTACATTGTGCTTTACACTTTTGTTGACATCTCCCTAAATGGAAGAAATTTGTGTAGTGACTTTGATGGATCTATTTGAAAGAGTGTTAATTAAAGTGTTAAGGAGAGTGTGCATGTAGCATGGTTGTTTGGTGATGGATAAAATGCCCGGCCCTAAATCTTATCTGATGCTACATCAGAAACCCTCTATTATTTGCAGCTGCCTGCTTTTATTACACCAACAGTATCCCCTTTCACCAACCCCACCCCACCCCACCGCACCCTCCAACACACACACACACACACACAAAGAGAGAGAGAGAGAGAGAGAGCGCATGCAGCAGGAGGAGAGGGGGGATGAACTTACTAAAACACGGTCCAGTCATGTGAATCTCATCAACTTGCTCTTTATCTATACTCTACCCCACCTCACATACACAGCCCACAACACACACACACTTTCTATACAACTATTTAGATTTCAACCCTCCCCCAATCTCATGAATCTTCCTACTTCCTTACGGGTTGACCCACATCTTAATATCTCTATTTTTCTTTTTCTTTTTTCAAAATCTGTATGTATGTAAATGATTATTATATTTCATGAACACCTCCTATAAATAATCATCCCTCTTCTCAACAACTCATTTCATAATTCACACTTCTCTCTTTCTCTCTCTTTCTTCTTCTCTTTACCTTTATTTCCAAGAAATTCCCTCAATATTTTTAACGGAAAATGGATACAAGTTCAGTGGGTGAAACCACAACCAGCGATTCTATATCTATGGCACGAATCTCCGTCGCCTCGACTTTGCCGGTCACTAAGTCGCCGGAGAGTCCTTGTCGTGTCGGAAGTGGCACGAGTGTGATAATAGATGCAGAGGTCGGTGTTGAAGCTGAGTCTAGGAAGCTTCCTTCTTCAAGATTCAAAGGTGTAGTCCCTCAGCCTAATGGCAGGTGGGGTGCACAAATCTATGAAAAGCACCAAAGGGTTTGGTTAGGCACTTTCAATGAAGAAGATGAGGCCGCCAGGGCGTACGATATCGCGGCACAAAGATTTCGAGGCCGAGATGCAGTCACAAACTTTAAACCGTTGTCGGAAACCCAAGAAGATGATGTTGAAACAGCCTTCTTGAATTCTCATTCCAAGGTTGAGATTGTCGACATGTTAAGGAAACATACATACACCGATGAACTCGAACAAAGCAGGAAGAACTACGGCTTGTTCGACGGCAGTGGCAACAGGATCATGAATAAAGACGGCTTTTTCAGCTCATTCGGTGTCGGCGATAGGGAGGCAAAAGCTCGGGAACAGCTCTTCGAGAAGGCGGTAACTCCTAGCGACGTGGGGAAGCTCAACCGCCTGGTTATTCCAAAACAACACGCCGAAAAACACTTCCCTTTAAAAGGTGGGAACAATTCCAAAGGGGTGCTTTTAAATTTCGAAGATACGGGTGGAAAAGTATGGAGATTTCGATATTCATATTGGAACAGTAGCCAAAGCTACGTGTTGACAAAAGGATGGAGTAGATTTGTCAAGGAAAAGAAGTTGATTGCCGGTGACATTGTGAGCTTTCAACGATCGACCGGGCCGGACAATCAACTCTACATCGACTGGAAACCGAGGAACGGATCAAATGTTGCGGTGATACCAGTCCCGGCCCAACCTATTCCGATGGTAAGACTATTTGGAGTGAACATATTCGAGGTACCAAGTAATGAAAGTTGCAGTACTGGAAAAAGGATGAGAGAAATGGAGCTTTTGGCATTAGAATGTAGAAAAAAACAGAGGGTTATCGATGCTTTGTAACATTTGTATTTTAATTTGTTTTTGTTGGAAGGTGGAATGTTGTTGCAAGTTGCAAAAAAGTGAAATTGTATAGTTTTTTTAGAGATTAAAATGCTGGAACTGATTAGGTGAGAGAAATATGGAAATACAAAACTTGTCAATTTGTTCTTTTAAAGTTAATTACTTTTGGACTATCTTTCTTTACAAAAATATATCTATGTTGTTATAACACGCCTCAGTGACTAATTTTAACTTAAAAAAAGGTGACAGCAAGACTTAGATCCCATAACATTTATTCGTCTATCACATTTGAACGACTTTATCTAAAAGCAATTACGTACATATTATTTTCTTTTATTTACGTGTAATACTATTTTATTGAAGAGTATATGGTTAAAAATAAGTTTTGAAAAAATATATATTTTTTGTTTAATGGAGTCGAAACAAGCACCAAGGTTTCATCATGTCTATTGGAATGGTAACAAATTATATAACTACACTATGCAATTAAACGAACTAGTTCTTAATTAAAAGTTAATTAATCCTATAAAAAATTAATAAATTAAATCTTTTATTTTATTTTATCTTAACATGAAGGTTTCATGTCTAATGAATTAAGTGCATGGTGACAATTCTAAATCTTGCAAAATTAATGCCAACTTGTTTAATAAACGTTGATCGTCCTAATATATTGCAAATGCCATTAAGGTCAAAGAAATCATAATCAATCCATATATTAATATTATTTTTACTATCTCAAAATCTCCATCAACGTTAATTAACTAACAATTTGGCATTTTTTAGGGAAAATTGCAGTCGAGGTACCAAATCTTTCAATTAGTTGCAGACTTTGTCCAAACCTTTGTTTTATGCCAACGGAGGTCCAAAACGTTTCAAAAATATGCACCAGATGTCTAAATGGACAGTCTAGTTGACCGTTAGTTGACCAATAATAGTATATTTTGACCAATTTTAACAAAATTAAAATTGGCAAAATGGTAACTATACAATTTTCTCATTAAACAAATAAAAAAAGAAAAAAAAATCGAAAAGCCCTCTCTTTCGAGGCAACAGTGCCGACACACTACCAGGACTACCATCGCCTTTATGTCGGCACCACCATCCCCTATCTCCCTTTCCAACCCCACTCTCACCAATTTCCCCCAAAACGCCACCACCACAATCAACCAAAATAAACCCACCCAAATTTAGTGAGGTCGAATCAAAATTGGTGAATCAAAAGAATTCACAGTCGAATCAAAATCCATCCCTTTGGATTCACTGAAAATCGTAATTTTGCTTATTTGGTTATTGATTTTTTTCTTTCGAAAATGAAATCGGATTGATTTGTTTATTGTTGTTGTGGATTGATTGATGAAGGGTGCACCTTAGAAATGTAGAGACAGAGATGGTCGAAAAGCAGTAGAGGTTTTCAAACGGATTGATAGATTATGCGTGGATGTTGATTGTTGGGGTTGTGAATTTGAATTTGAATTTGCAGAGGTTTCTAAGCTTGATCAGTGATTTAGTGATGAACTGGGTTCGAGAGGTGAAGAAGGAGACGGTGTCGCCGTCAGTCCACCAATCAACATAGGTACAAGATCGCTGGTGATCTGGTGGTGAATTGGCGACAGGATGAGGATTGAAGAAGGAGATGGTGGCCGAGTTTCAAATTTTTGGTTTGGGGTGGGGCGGGGTGAGGTGAAGAAGGACATGAATAGTGTGCTTAAAACATTACGACCCATCACTTAAAAAAGCCAGAAAAAGCTTGCTAAATGCTCAAAACATTTTCATTGTTGGTGGCTGTTAAGGGATTGTTGAGCATTTTCATTGTTGATGGCTGGCGACGGCATGTTGGTGGTTGGTGGATTCTGATGGCTGCACAGGCTGGGTGGTGTGGGGTGAAAAAGGAGATGAACAGTATTATTTTCTTTTAATTATTACTTCAATTATTTTATGGGGATAAATATGAAAGTTATCATTTTGCCCTTTTAAAATTTGGTCAAATTTTACTATTCTAGTCAACTAACGGACAAATGGATGGAAACCGTCCATTTGGACCTCCGATGCATATTTTTGAAATGTTTGGGATCTCCGCTAGCACAAAACAAAGGTTTGTCTAAAGCCTGCAACTAACTGAAAGGTTTGGTACCTCGACTGCAATTTTCCTTTTTTATTATTAATTTTAAAATTTCATATGAATTATATCGATAACTTGAAGTTACAGTGAAAGAAAATGTCAATAGTTACATGATATTAGAGTGATTTTGAAGCACAAGTCAAATCTTTGTTTAATTTTATGGATGCATTCCAAGCTTTCACCCCATGTTCTTGCAATATGTATTTGATCCTCCTATAAGAATTTTCAGCGTTTTATTTCTCATTTCTTGAATAGTTGCATTAGTTGGTAGACTTATCTCCTTTGGAAATAGACTTGTTGTTTACTCTAATGATATTGTGCACAATTAATATTATTAATGGTTTTATCGATTTTATAAAATGATAGGAAACTTAAATTTTATGTATTGTAGTGTTAAACCATGCCTACTACTTGTATCGTGCATATTCTTGTGAAATGTGCAGTGACGTGAATTGGATAGTATTGATAAGATGGACATGAGGCATATTAAATATTATACAGTAAGTAATGAAAATATTATTTATTAATATGTACCAAATATACTTCCAGAATGCTATAGGAAATTACGACTTTAAGAAAATGAAAATATCATATGTTACTACTTACCAAAAAAATCACTTTTCACAAAATTACTTCTCAATAAATCGGCTTAGGAGCTCCGGGAGCATAGCAAGACAAAGAAAATGGCAAGATGGAGAGAATATAATTAAAATAAAATATATTGAGCAAATGATTAGTGTTAATATTATTCACTGAAGAGATTGAGGAAATCTTTTTTGTAATAATAATAATAATAGTTAACAATTATTGTTAATCATGAAAAATGATTCATTTTGAAGACAAGATACACTTGGACAAGAAAAACTCGTGCTCAAAATCAACTCAAAATATTTTGAGCATGGGTATTATTGGCAAAAAAAAAAATCAAATGAATTCAAATTGAGTTTTCTAGAACGTATCAATAAACTAAACACATACCGCAAATTGTTTCATGTCATGAATAAATTTGAACACTCAAGCGTTGGACATGCGGATTTAAATCTCTTACAACCAACACAATCCTCAATCATTAGGGCAGAAGCAATTTGTTTAACTTTACATTAGTCCCAATATATCATTTCTAATACATCTATCACACGCTCGGGCACATTGATTACATCCTATACATGTATCATAAATCTTTACCATGTGACATATTGAGCTTTATTAAGTTCATGTTTGGCCTTCATTTATTAAAATTTATTTTTTTATAAGTTCATTTTCAATCACATATTTTAAGAAACCCACAACTTTTTTCAATATTTAAAAACACATTTTACTAAAAATCTATTTTGTTTTTATCAAAATTAAATCAAGGCTAAGTAAGAACGAGACCCTTTCGACAAAATTAAATAATAACACCTTTTCTCTTTCATTTCAACCTCAAAAATTTATCTTCTTAAAATTGTTACCTTCATTAGTTAATTTTCCTATCAATTAAGCTACTTGTACACAGGGATCATGTGGGGTCAAATGACCCCACAAAAAAAAAATTTGAGTTTTTTTTTTTTAACCTAACACTTAGCCCATTTGAAAAATACCAAGTAGCCCATTTGAAAATACCCAGTAGCTCATTTGCTGAGGCCCAAACCCAATTTAATAAAATTAAACCCAATTCACACAACCCTATACCTGCACAGTTTCTGAATTTATTCCCATTTGAATTCGCCCCTGCCCCTGAGTGAGTCCTTGCCGAAACCATTTACCATCGACGGCGTCCGCCATCCGTCGAAGGCTCGAAGCCCACCTGCCATGTTCTTCTTCAAGCAGTCCACCATCCACCGCCATCCGCTGAAGTCCGCCATTCACCCTTATAGGTGTGTTATCAATTCTCTATGCCAATTTCATCCAATTGTTTTGATAGCAACTTGTTTGAAGTTACTCTGCTTCATTTATGTTATTATGTAGCCAATTTAATTCCACAATTTCCACTTATAAGTTATGACTGCAATTTAATTCCCCATTTCCACTTGCTTGAGTCAGTTGTGGCATGTATGTGTTGCTTTATTCCATGGTTTAGTTAATTGTTGAGCTCTAACAATTTATTGGGCAGTGTCTAAATTTATGGTAATAGGCTAGTAGCGACTAGCGTGTCAAACTTTTTGCTCTTTCTGCCTTTCACCTTTGGCCTTTAGCACCTTCAGGCTTTAGCTTTTGAAATGCACATTGAAAGAATCTAGATTCTAGAACAATATTAAACCGTGTTATATATTTTGCTCAATGTGTGATCACTAATATATTTTGAGGTACTTGAATCAGAAACAAAATATTGATTGTGTTCTCTTTAAGAAGTCGAAAAGAACGAAAGATGAATATCGAATTCGTTTGAATGCGTCAATTGATTGCGTTCGATTGCTTCTACAACAAGGGCTTGCATTTTATGGGCATGATATGTAGTTCTAAATATTTTTGAATTCTCATTTTTGACCTCACAAGACAAATGGTCTGGATCCGCCCCTGCTTGTGCAGATGATGTTTACACCTTTGTTGATACATGATAAGGTGACATGCATTTTGGCATTTGTTTTATATTTATACCACCTCAATATTTGTCAAGTTTTCTGTCAAACTAACTATACATGTAGCATAACCGTTTCCTTATTTACATTCAATTGGTAACCAAGCTAATACTTGGACCATTATTTGGCCCACTACCCACGATACTTCTTGTTTTCTCTAGACAAACGGCCCAATATTATAATACACGAGTAACAAACTATGGGCCCAGCCCAGTCAGCTTGTTTGTTGGGAAAAAATCGCTTATACCTGGTAAAAATAAACTATTTCATGAAATACTCTACATTGAATCATAGGGGTACTTACAAACACACCCTTAAAATTAGAGATGTTTTGAAAAATCATATGAAATGTTTTTAGGAAGTAAAAAATTACTGTGTAAAATGAAAAAGTGACACAATGTCATTTTTTTAATAAAAATTGTCACTTTTTTACTTTTTAAAAAAAACTGACACAAACTCAAAAAAAGTGACAAAACTAAAATAAAAAGTGACATACACTCTCTCAAAAAGTGATGCAAACTCAAAAAAGTGACACAAACTCAAAAAAAGTGACAAATACCAAAATAACATCATCCATTTGTGCAACACCAATAATCAAGTTCTTAAAATAATTAACACGTCCTGGCCAATCCACATACTGATTATGTTAGGAAAATATAACATGTTATTTCATTTTTCTTATCTTCTTAAAAAATGATAAAAACTTAAAAAGGTGACAAAATTTAAAAACGTGACACAATGTCACTTTTATAAAATTGACGAGCAACTTTGACATCCCTAAATGGTAATGCATAAAATTAAGTGATGCTGAAAAAGTGACACCCTTTCACTTTTTAAAGTTAAGCGTCACTTTTTTATTAAAAATGACATACAATGTCACTTTTATTAAAAAATGATGTTTGTCACTAAAAGAAGTTATGGAAATCAAGAAGATGACTTAAAACATGATAAACACTAAAAAAATGACAAAATTAAAAAAAGTAACAAATCTTTAAAAAGTGACAAATTTGAAAAACTGACACAAATTAAAAAGAAGTTATATAGATTAAAAAAGTGACAGACAATAAAAAAGTGACAAACTTAAAAAAAGTGATAGAAATTCAAAAAAGTGACAAAATATTAAAAAAAGTGACCAAAAAAATTGACAAACACTCAAAAAAGTTACAAATAATATTTAATACAAATCATAACCTTAAAATAGGTCAAATGGATGATTGATTTTCTTTTACATGTTATATGTTTGTGATTATGTTTCACTTCTATTAAATAACATATTTTGGATTTGAAAGCTATTCAATTAAGTGATAAAAATTCAAAAAAGTAATAAATATTCAAAAAAGTGACAACAACAAAATAATATTGAACACCAACTATAATTAAAACATTTTGACACCAACCTTGGCCATCACCCAATAGCTTTTTTTTTCCGTTCTTTTTAGTTAAGAGTATAATTTAATTTAATTGGTATAGTATATGATTGAGACTGACCAACCGTTAAAAGAAAGAATCCAACAAAAAATTAATTTGTAATCTTTGTTACAATTCACAACACTGCATTCATGCAATCTTCATTATAAAATTCCAGATTTACAACTGCAAAAGGCAAAATTAAAAAGTAGTAATCATTTTTAGACTCCCGCTTTGTTCAGCCCGGGATCTCCTTTCAGACTCATGATTGAATCTCCAATTCGAAACCACATAGTAAGGAGTTTCCAGTTCACTTCAATACTGCCCAGGCAACCTAACCATTGCATTCTCAACACCATATCTGAGCTGCCCAGCTTTGGGTAGGAAGTCCTCTACTATTGTTAGCCCCTGCATCTCTACCACGACTCCCCTGAAAATACCCTTTCCTTTTACAGCTTCACCAGACCCCATGATAACTACATAATTTGTAGTCGTCGCAGTTGACAGATCCAACTTCTTGACTAGCTCCAATGAAATAAAATTGTTGGTTGCCCTACAATCAATTAGGACCGTTACCTCCTGTTGTGCCGCTGTACCTTTAATCTTCATAGTTCTAGGCGTCCTCAAACCTACTACCAAATTTAATGAGAGCTCCACCCTTTTCGCCACCTCTACTAGCTGTTCGTATATCGATAGATCACGCTCTTCCTCATCAGTATGTTTATCTTCATGTACCAGCATTACCTTCAACTCGCGACTCTTACATTGATGACCTATGGTGTATTTCTTATCACACCGAAAAAACAGGTCATTCTCTCATCACAGCTGCCACTCTACATCTAACATCTTTTTTAAGGATATTCCCGAAGTGGAGTGGGTGTCCTTTCCCCCATCGTCACAGATCGCGGAGGGAAGAACTCCGTTTTTCTTCCTTCCTTTTGATTGGGGGTTTTAGTTAGTTGTTTAGGATGTATTTATTACTTGTTTGAAAGATTTAATTAGATTAGAAGGGTATTAATCAAATTAGCTATTTTTACAGGGTACTGGGCCTAATTTTTCCTTGAATCATATGTGTAAACTACTTTTTAATATGTAAAATAAAGCCCAATATACCGTTTCCTAAAATTACTCATATTTCACTTTTTGTACATTTTTAAAAAAATTGTAACCGAAGAATTCAAAATACACCATAAATTATGCTGCCATTAATTCTATCTCCTAATCAGTTGTTTTGTAGAATATAAAGCTGTGCATTTTCAACATTCCTGCCCTTCCTAGCTTTCCTCACATTCCCTAGGGCGAGATCGGTATCCGTTTGATGTCCTCGGCCCCCATAGTTCTTCTGGTTTTCATACTTGTATAGTTGACATGTGAAGTCTCTCCTATCCTAGCAATGTTGCAAACAAAACTTTCTACCATGTGGTGCATCTTGTCGTTGATAATGAGCTTTGCGTACTTTGTCACGAACACACCATAGTTACGAGTGCAAAAAAATATTAAAGTTGTTATATTGCATATGAATGATCATTGTCGTTGCATTCAACACATAAAAAATTGAAAAATGTTTACTACAACAATTGAAAAAGTAACACAACTCAATGAATTTAGCACCCATTGTATCCTTACACTAAATACCTAAAAAGTATTATATTGGAACTCATTCTTATTATCCTGTGAAATTTCAGTAGCCAAGTCATCTTAACATTTAGTGGCTCAAAACCTTGATTACCATCTTAAAGACTAGTCGTATCGGGGTGAGATAATGTGTGAAACATTGATTTATGTACTTATGAAATGTAACACGCAATTATATGATACTTATAATATTAGTCAGAGTTGTAAAGACTCAGCAAGGCCAAATAATATCTAATATTACTCACAATTGTATGATACTTATAATGCGTCTAAGAAATGTAACAAACCTAAATCACGTTTCATGATTATATGGCGTTTATATTTTTTTTGCAAAAAAGAATAGACAAACTAGGTTGATATGTTACCTATGTGCTACATGATGTACATATGAAAATTATAGATTTAAGTGATAGATAACATCAAGGGGTTGCTCAATTGATCATACTGTACAATAGTCACTAGTTAGAATCCCCTCAGGGTCACTGAGATGAGTACCCGGTCGTAAATTTCAGGGTCCGTGGGATTAGTTTAGGTGCGCGCAAGTTGGCCCAAACATCCACGGTTATAAAAAAAAAAAAAAAAAAAAGATTTAAGTGATAGATATCCTCAGGTAAATATGATATTTTTTTACCTCCCTTTTGCAAGATAATGAATTTAGTGCAATTAAACCTTGTTATATTAGGAGGTGATATACCATCCCTTTGCATATTTTTTACCTTGTTATCACTATATTCATGCATGTTTACGATTGGTGTAGTTTATCTCCTATTCCAAAATAAACCCTCATGAAAGAAAAAGGAAATTTCAATCAGCAACAATTATATAAAACGTAATCTCTATTCTATTGGAGAGGTTTTGTAGACACTGAAAATGAAATTTAGCAAAGAAAATACATTTTCTATAAAATTTTCATCGCCTTGCAAACTGAAATTATTACAACCACCACCACTTTCATTTGATCCTCAGTGCACTAGTTTATAGCAATATCATCCTCTATATATATACACACACTTTTCTGGTTGCAAAGATCTTAAATAATCTGACAAATCATTCTTTTCTTTCCCTACAAAATGTTGCGTCTGAAGAGCTGCTATTTTCCTCTTAACTTCATGGAGCTCCTTAATTAGGCAGAATTGGTTGTGGTGCAACAAGCTTACTGCCAACCACCACACCCCCATCGATAACACTGCTGTAGAGTATCCATACAAGAGCAATTGGTTGATTTGTGTGATAATGCTAAGGATTGTGAGGTGTGTGAGATCTATGTGAAGATCAATTTGTGATATATGTTTTTGGGATTTTTAGGAGAGTGATTCTCGATGGAATCAATTTGAGAGGAAGATGAAGATACACCAAATTAGAGATTTCGATATTAATCACCTACGTTAAGGGCTTGTTTATTAGAGTAAATTTATGGGGTGTATTCAATTGAACCATTTAATGACTTTTTGGGATTTAAAAAGTTTAGAGATATTCAATGTAGACTTTTTGAGATTCTCTAAAAGATTGATATATTCAATTGAGACTTTTATACACTTTTAAAAAGTCTCTAAAAGTCGCGTATTCAATTAAAACTTTTTAGAAGTCTTTATAAATTTTAGGGTATTCAAATTTTTATTACTTTTAGAGTCTCTATTGTACTAACTTTTAAACAGAAAGTACTAAAATATCTCAAAATTTGTCTCTCATTAATCACAAAATTTTGGGAGACTTTCACGTAAAAAAAAGGGAAATTAATATGTTTTTTTAATATTTATCTTTCATTTTCCCTTCTACGAACATTAAAGTTATGATTAAAATTTATTAATTTTTTCTATTGAATATATTAGTTTCTATTTTTCTTTTTTATCTCTCTTATTGTTTATTTATATTTTCCATGAAAGAATTAAATTATATTCTTACAATTTTTTTTTTCTTTTTTCATTCATATTTCTGAAAATTATTCATTTTTAATTAAATTATAAAATTTTATATAGACTAATTTATAATTAAATTTAAATTTATTTTTTTATTTTTTTAAAAGTATATTATATTAATAATATTGAATATTAAATTTATTTTTTATAATTATAATAATAATAATTATTTATTTATTTAAAGTCTTAAATTTTTATTCTTTTCAAAATATTTTTTATTATATGGGGGGGGGGTGGGGGGGGGGGGATGAAGGAGAATGAGAAATTGTGAGAAATATCACCTCTATGTGATAATTTCATAATATTGCACTAGATCCACATAAATTTTATCTCAAATGAAAGTTTTCAAAAATCTTTTGAATTCTACAGAAGTTTCTAAAAAATTTTAAATGAAGGTTTATAAAGTCTACAAAAAACTTCCACTAATTCCATACAAATCTCTAAAAAAATCCATGAATTCTACATAAGTCATCACTTAAAAAAGGTCCATTAAAGTTTTCAAAAGTCTCAATTGAATACACTCCCCTTATCTACCTTAATTATATCCCTATATGATTTGATAGTTTTCATGTTTTGTTTTTCCTATAATTTTGCAGTATTTATGGAGAAAAAAAATCACAAAGTACTGTTTAAACATTTATTAAAAAATAGGTGTGTAGTATAATTCCCACTTGTTGCTGTTGGAACACAAGTTGGACTAGACTCATTTCCTTGCAAAGCCCAACCCAAGAAAAAAGGGACCCAACAATTTTTCCTTTAGTTAACAATGTGGGAAAATTACCCAAAACCCCACATGTAAAGACTACAATTCAAAAATAAGATGGATTAATTATAATTTCATATATTAAATACATATTAATAATATCAATATTTAATTTAATCATTATTATCTCATTTCTCTCTCTTTATCCTTTCTATTCTATCTCTAAATTATACCCACTCTATCCTAAAAATATCAAATCACATAGCGCCACATATCCCTCCTCTTCTTCGACACTGACAAACACCGTCCCTCATCTCTGATGTCGTCAAGTCCATGACTCACTGATGCTTCCCCTATCGACCTCGAAGGTACCACTGTAAATGTTATATGGACGAGCCTTTCACTTCTCGCGTGCTTCCCTCAACACTTTCCCTTATCATTTCCCTGATTGGTCCTTCGCTCATTGGTGTAAGAGCAAAGCCACTGGAAGGAGCACAACGGTGATGCATAACTGTGTGCAGCAGCTCCTCACGCAGCACTAGTACACGGTGCAACATCGCTGAAAGCGTACAGCGTCACCTTAAGCAGCAACATCGCGGCGTCTTCATCTGGATATATGTTTCTTTGGGCCTTCATCTGGATTCATGTTTCTCTGTGTTTGCACCACAAATTGAAACTGAAATGTGCATGTTCGACTGGGTACGAAGAAAAGGTTTGTAAATTTGGATTGTGTGTGTTGGTTGATGATATAAGACCATGAATAGATGCTCCTTAATGAGTATGGTTGACCTGTGTGGTGGTACTGGAAGGGGCATTGCCGAAGAAGGTGTTGTTGCCCAAAAAATAGTTCGCAGCTACTAGTTTTTGGTGCATTTGGTATGGTATTAGGTCGGAATGTTGGTTAGGGTTTGCAGAGGACGTTGATGTGGTCATGCTAGTGGTGGATCCTACAACTTGGGTGGTGGTAGTGGTTAGCCAGCCTTTGGAGGCTTCAAAAATGGCACACCACTATGAGTAGTGGATCTACATGTTGTGGAGGTGGTGCAGTGATGTCGATGGTGGTGGTGGTGGTGGTGGTGGGGATTTGTTGAAGATGGTGGTGGTGCACGTTTGGTTCTTGACGTTGTTGAGAGTGGTGGCGGTGATGAAAATCATGTGTGACCAAGTCTTGTGACTGTTTGTGATCATATATATGTTAACTGTGACCATATGTGACTTGGTTACATACAGTCACAAATTAGATTAACATGGCCATAGATAGTCACACTGGGCACAATTAGTCATCGATGACACATGTCAGTAAATGAAGTATTTATGGTCGTGAATCTGAGTTGAAGTTGGTAGTGGTGATACATTGGAGGTAATGGTGGTGAATTGTGGTGCTGGTCTGTGGTGTGTACGGATTTGTTTGTGGTGACCCTCTATAATCAAGTATGTGTTTATTGTGATGGGTTGTGACCAATTTTGTTTTAATTGTGATCGATTGTGACTTGATCACACACAGTTAAAATTGATTTTGTCACAGACAGTTACATTGAAGACAAAGTTGATCATAATTAGTCATACTGAATACAAATTTGGACTCAATTAGTCACAAATAACACATGTCAATAACTTGGTTACATATATAACCTAAAAAAAATTTGGGGATGAGGAGGGTGGGGGTAGAGTAGGGTGGTTTCATGGGATAGGGGTGGGGCAGGGTAGGTGGTTCTGTTAGGGTAGGGTGTGATCTCCAATTTTCAATTTTTGAAAAGTTTTCAAGCCTTCAAGGCGACGATGGTGGGGGTGGGGGTGAGGTTAATATGTAGATGAAATTATTATTATTATTATTATTATTATTATTATTATTATTATTATTATTGTTATTATTATTATTGTTATTATTATTATTGTTGTTGTTGTTGTTGTTGTTGTTGTTTACCATCTGATTTATGAAATATTTTAGAGAATTTGTTATTTGTGAAATGTGATTCTTATATGTAGAAATTATGTATTGTTCCCTAACTATGTCGTCATTCTAAAGGAAAAACATTTCTTCATTATGTGTATGCCTAACCTCACTGAACAAGTCAACAAGTAAATACAAGTTAGCTCGTCAACCGGCCCATTAGTGGCCTAAGCCTGTTTCGATTTGGGTAACTGGTTAAGTCCACTCGATTTCACAACACTAATAATATTAGGGAACAGTACACAAAACCTACATATAATAATTATTTTTCAAAACTAACAAATTTGTTTAATTATTTCAAAAATCAGGTGGTAAATAGATTTATTAAATATTAAATTATAATATAATATATATTAATTATTTACACCTCACCCACACCATCACCCCATTCACCACCTTCCCTCCATCTCCGGCACCGCTCCGACGCAGGTCCAACAACTGCTCCGGCGACAGTCCGACCACTGCTCCGACTTTTCCGGCTACTTCTCTGGTGACCACTCGATGGCCGCTCCGATGACTATTCTGACGGTCACTCTGGCGATTTCAAGATTTTCAGAAAATTAAAAATTGGAAATCACACCCCCACCCCATGGATCCACCTACCACCATCCCACCCCTGCCTCCACCTCCACCTCCACCTCCTACTCCTAAAAAAATTAGTGTTCAGTGTGACTAGTTGTGACTAACTGTGACCAAATTAGTGTTCGGTGTGACTGGTTGTGACCAATTTTGTGCTAATTGTGACCGAATGTGACTTGAAATTTCAAGTCACATTCGGTCACAATTAGCACAAAATTGGTCACAACCAGTCACACTGAACACTAATTTGGTCACAAATGGTCACCACAAACAAATCCCATTAAAAGATACTTGGAATTAATTAAACGAAACAAACGCCTGTCAATAACAACAAAGGATGCAAGGATGTGAGCCACCACTTGCACACGACTACAATGTCAAACAAAGATGGCTGCATTCGGAGCCATGGTAAATCAGACTGAAAGGATTGCACTAATCAAGAGAATCACACTGGACTTCATGGACCTGTATGCCATATTTATGAATCCATTCTGGTTACTTTTCGATTTTAATCTGGATCAAGAGGTAATGGTCAAAAATTCGTTGCCCCAGCGCGTCACTATCAACGTCATAACAACATTCAGTAGAAAATATGAACAAAAAAACTTGCATTAATTTCATACTTATGCATATAACTACCAATCCCATTAAAAGATACTTGGAATGTATTATGTATACCATCATTTCCATTAAGAATTATGTTAACAATAAATTGCAATTGATATTGATTCTGGAAATTTCTATCATTCTGATTAATTCAAAAGTTGAAGCTAACATGAAGTATTCTACAGATTTGATCAATTTCAAATTAACAACCAGAAAATAAAATCAATTAATTAACTACATATGTAATTTTCCATCTATCAACTAAAAGATAAATTAACAACTAAAGTTTAGGGCAAGGCAGCGACAGAGAAGTAAAAGTGGAGGCACTCGACGAGGAAGAAGAAGTCAGAGATGGAAAAATTAGCTTCTGGGTTGGGTTAAAATCAAAATTTTAATAGATTTTGATAAAAAAATAATGAAATATATGGTTGAAAAATTAATAAAAATTGTATGTCACAAAATATATGGTCGAAAATGATTTTAGGAAATAAATGTTCAACCAGGATGGAATTCTATACAAAATGAGTGCTCGAAATTAACCTAGAATAGAGCAATAAAAAAAAAGAAAATAAATGCTAATAAAATTTTAGAATAATATGAACTATATTGTGAATATAAAGGTTCAAAATCTATCTCCCAACGAGTTCATAATGTTCATTGCCTTTTTTAATATTATGTACATAACATGTCTAAGATGTAGTGGTGTCAAATGGGCGGGCGGGCCAGTTTGAACCGACCCATCAAGATAAAGAACCACTATGGCTCGTTATAGTTAAAAATCCAGGCAGTGGCGATTTTCAGGCCGATTCAAGGCTGTCCATAAAGTTTTTTAATAAATCGAAATTGGGAAAATTAGGCTCAATACCATAAAAAATTAACAAATTTGATTAATACCCTATTAGTTAATTAAAACATTTAACAACGTATTAATTACGTTCTAAAACTACCAAATATTCCTAGAGCTATGCGAGTTGCCATCGGGTTGCTCAACCTCTACGAGAACAACCCATATGACCACCATTACAACCACCTCCACTGGAACTCGTCGGAATAAGAAGATAGTGATGACATTGGGAGCCGCAAGCTCTATTAAATCAAAGCTTTCTGTAGACTTAGCCTCCAGCTTCTTCACTTCTTTGGAGATCATCAACTCGGATAAAATTCAAGTCTACAATGGCCTTGGCAGTTGGCATCACGACCAACAAAATCACATTGCATGAGCGAGAAAACGTACCCCACTATCTCCTTGGCGAGTTCTAGGTTTCTACTTTTTGGTATGTGATGATGTCGATTAGAGTAGGCTACTTTGAGTAGCCGACGGTAGACTCGATTTTGGTTGGCTGGGTTTGCGGTGATTAATTTGAGCAGTCGGCATATCTGCTCTGCCTTGAGGAAGACGGTAGCATATCTGCTTTGCCTTGGGGAAGACGATAGGATTGCAAAAAATTTGAGCCGGTGAAGTCAGAGTTGATTTTGAAGCTTCAATTTGTATATTGTATGCTTTGTTGTAAGTTCAATTTACATGTTGAACTTTGAAGAATGTTTGCGAGTGGAAAAGAGCAATGAATTTGAGGACCCATTTTTTCTCTTTACTCAGAAAGAAGGTAGAGGTAGGTAAATTTTTTCTCTTTCAATGTAATATCATTTTATTAAGAATGTATGGTTGAAAAGAAGACAGAAAAAAATGTATTAAAAAAAAATGGGAATCAAACAAGGGCTCCATACCTTCCAAATCCAAGTTTATATCCTAGTTAATATACTTGCTGTTACTTTTTTGGTTTTTTTGTCACTTTTTTTACTAACAAAATCATTTTTTTATAAAAGTGAGATTGCGTCACACTGTCACTTAATTTTATGCATTACCATTTAGGGATGTCAAAATTACTCGTCAATTTTATAAAAGTGACATTGTGTCACTTTTTAAAATTCTGTCACTTTTTTTTAGGTTTTTGTCACCTTTTATGTTTTTGTCACTTTTTAAGAGGATAAAAAAAGTGAAACAATATATTATATTTTCCAAACATAATTAGTATGTGGATTGGCCTGGACATGCTGATTATTTTAAGAACATGATTACTGGTGCTACACAAATGGATTGTACTATTTTGGTATTTGTCACTTTTTTGAGTTTGTATCACTTTTTGAGAGTGTCAATTTTTTTTTTTTTTTTTAGTTTTGTCACTTTTTTTAAAAAAGTTAAAAAGTGACAATTTTTATATAAAAAATGTAACATTGTGTCACTTTTTCATTTTACACAGTATTTTCTACTTCCTAAAAACCTTTCATATGATTTTTCAAAATATCCTTAATTTTAAGGGTGTTTTTGTAAGTACCCCATCGAAATTGAACCAACGGTCCAAACACTTTACAATTCTTTTTTTTTTATTGAAAAAGTCTTCATAATGGACAAGAGAGGCGACCTTTAAATTCTTTTTTGAGATTGTTTACACGGCTAATGGACATCAGCCATTTTAAATTTGACTTTTTTTTATTTTTAAAAATATTTAAAATGGGTCGACGTTTAACTTCTGGTCCAACTATGTAAATTTAAGATGGCAAAAAAATCCGACACTAGCGGGGCCCCGCTCCGAACGGGGCTGGGATAACCCGCTTATTCGAGTATTTGGGGCGGGGAATTTTTCCCCGACGTGGGTTCATGGCGGGGATGGGGGCCCCGCCCCATTAATTTTTTTTTTTTTTTTTAGAATTCAATATTTTAAATGAAAATTTTCATTAGTTCTAATAAAAAATAGCAACTAAAATTATTTGTCTAAATCTAATAAATATAGACAATAAAAATAAATTATCAAAAACTAAAAAAAAAAAAAAACATTTAAACGGGTAGTAAACGGGGAAAGGCCCCGTCTCCGCCCCGTTGCCATCCATATGTAAATTGGATTGAACAATATTTAAAAATTATTGGCTCGTGTACCGGCCCACTCAGGTAGTGGGTGGGTCAGTTCGTGGGTCATTTTTAATGGACCGATTCTATACAATTTGACACTGAGATGCTTGTAAGGAAAAAATCATATTTCAAATATTAAGTATGCACCAAATCAATTTTCAAACATTAAGTTTCAAAATTTAAAAGTCAGGGGTGTGTGCGCACATGTGTATATTCTGTTAAATTAGTTTCCTAAAATCAAGCGTACATTTACCTTTTGAAGCTCGACTTCCTAAAATACAAATTCACCACACAACTCAATATAAACAACACAGAGATCTATCCTATTAACATCTATCTGCGCCGAAATCGACAATTCAGTTAACAATTCGGAGGTTTTGGTCAATTAGTTGTCGCAGGAATATGTTATATTGAAAATAATCGGATAATTTAGGTCACAAATTGAAGATTCTCGTCACAAGTTGATCTATAATATGTGCATATGAACTTGTGATATATGCAGAATGTCTTTTAATTTGTGCATATTATCCGTGGCCTCTTTTTAGTTACATTTAACTTGTAAACAATGAATCTATAACATGTTAGCACTTAACAAAATATGATTATTGGTAAATGACAATTACACCTCTGGAGCCCTAGTTTCTATCATCATTGTATCTATAATCCTTCCCTTATAAATATGAAATTTTGGTTCTCAATAAAATATACACAAGTCTATTGATTTCTCTAGTTTTCTCTCTTTTTCTTTCTAGTTTATAACATTTAAACTTTTATTTTAGCACTAATATATTTGATGATTATTAGCACCCTTTGAAGACGGTAGAATTTCTATTTTTCACACACTACCCTTATTCTTAGTGGCCCATTATTTTCTCTCCTCTGAGACTTGAGAGTGTATTCAGCAACAGTAATATATTGTTACAAGATTACAATAATGATATCCCTTTATTTTTCTAAAATAATTACAATATATTGATCAAATTTTTATTTCTACTTGTGCAGAGGTTCTTACATATATGAGCATATTGATTTGATTTGACTTTCTTTTTTTTTTTGTTGGAGCCCAATGGCAAACTGTTACACCCTCAAGCCTATGGAACCAAAAATTCAAATGGATAATTAGACCCACTACCCTCCAAAAATAACAAATTAGAATAATAACCTAGAAACTAATTAAAAACCTTGCTTCAGTAATAAATACGCCCAAAACCCCCTTTCTCTATCACCTCAACCTCTAATAATATATGATTCGCTGCTTCAAGCATCTTTCTCACCTCAATCCTCATTTCTCATTTTTACATTAGACTCTACACCTACCATTCAGTAGGGTGATTCCTCTCCTTTTTACTTGATCTTTTCTTGAAAATGGTCAATAGGAATCACATATATGGGCCTAGAAAAGAACACCAGCATTATTATGAAGATCCTCCCACCTTCTCCTTCGATAACTCACCAAACTCGATTTCCTGTATCTTTCTTAAAAATGGGCAATTAGAATTGGAGATATGTGCACCAGAAGGAAACAGCGATATGATTAGGAAGATCATGTATCTTTCTTAGTTCCTTGCTGGGAAACTTGATATTTCGTATGTGATGTTATGCCTTTTAGAAATTTTCACAGCTTCCAAGTTGCCTTTTGTTTTGTGTAAACAGAAGTATTAGAAGGAATTTTAGTGTGGAAGTTATGGCCCTATTAGTAAAAGTTGGAAAGCAATGTTGTTGCTGTGAATGATTATTTCTTTCCTCTACCTTCTTGAACTTAATAATATCTGATTTCTAATTCTCAGTATTTCTGATAAATTAATTCTATTTTTCTATTCTAAATTATCGGTTTAAATTCTTACACTTTATTTGACGCGTATTTGAATCTACCAGTACTTGTTGATTCTAACTCAATTTTATTCATTGGGTTGTCACTTTTTTATATTTATTTTCACTAATAAATTTGTTGAGGTTCATGAAAAAAGTTGATGTTTTGGAAGTGCTACAGCGATGTTTAACTTTGACTTTAGAAACGTGACAATGTATTCTGTCATGCCTCAACCGGACAAATAATAACTCAATTGTGTTACACCAACATGAAAATTGCCAATTTGTCACTTTTTTGAATTTATGTCACTTTTTTTTAATGTTAGTTACTTTTTTTGTCAATTCTTTGAAAGTTCTATCACTTTTTGGTGACAAAGGTCATTTTTTTTAATAAAAGTGACACTTAACTTTAAAAAGTGACAGCTGGTCTCTTTTTTAGTATCACTTTTTTTTATTGCCACTTTTTCTATTAAAAAATGTGACAATTAATTTTAAACAGTATTTTTTACTTCAAAAATATATTTCATATGATTTTCAAAGTGGAAATTACGCTAATCCCTACTTTAAGTATTCAACATTCTAAAATCAGGTGGGAAGTTTAACCTTTCAAAAATCAAATGTTTTATTTTAATTAATAATATTTTTACTAAATATATATACTCCAAACCCTAATTAATTCCCACTCTCCTCTCTCTCTTTCTACATTTCTCCCACAACATGTCTCCTCCCTCCATCCATTCTCTCTCTACACAACTGTTCACTTCCATTATTCCCACCCTCCTCGCTCACTACACAACCCGTCTCCGCCGTTGGTGTGCTGTCTAGGCACCCAAAAATAGTTCTTAAACTTCTAAAACTAATGTAGTAATGAAAGTTATAAGAGTCGATCCCACGAAGAGTGTAAAATTCAACAAAGTCAACTTCCACCATTGGAGATTTATAATCATTCATCAATCCACAAAGAATAATCAATCCACGTTCACAATATTCATTGTTGGAATAAATTTCTATTTCTCCTTAATTTTAGTTAATCAGAAACCATCGTTCTAATTAACCCTAATTATCAAATAATTTTAGACTAGCGCTAAAGATTCAATTTAATAATAACTTTAAATAATAGAGAAATCGATGAATTAGATAATGCAAACACCAGCGGTTGCATTAAATCTATTTAAATATTTTTCTTAAGATTCAATAACATATATCGCAGAAAATTATCAAATTCTAGTGCTTCACAAGTTAAATGATTCAAACAATTACGGATTTGAGATTTAACTTAGAGATAGATTGCAATATATGAAAAACTAATAGATCTCTTAGCAATCAAACATGACAATTATAAAATTATGCATAGAAGAATATTCAATACTGAAAATATAAATTAAACAATGAAAATAGGTAGATCTCACAGTTATAATATTTTTCAAGGCTTCGGTATCTTTCAATCAAACAACAAGAGTTAGTTACACATGATAGATCTAAGAAAAAACAAGAGAAAATAGGTTGGAGGCGTTCTGCTGTCTTCCGATCAAATTTAGGTTAAAAAAACGTTTCCAAAAAGTTTCCATAAGTAATTAAACAAAAATAAGGAAAATTAAGTCTTTTTCCTTTTTAGCCTTGAGGCGCGCGCCTAGTGCAACCAAGGGCACCCGCCTTGGTAGGTTTGGAAGCCTCAGGCGAGGCAGTTTTAGTCTGGGGCGCGAGCCTCGCCAAATTTTCGACAGCTGAACTACTCTAAGTATTGTTAACATAACTTTCTCTCCTGATATCCGATTGAGACAATTCAAGATGCATTGGAAAGATAACTCAAAGGGCTACAACTTTTATTCGGAAACTATCTTCGAATTAGATCATTTTCCATGTCCAAAATTGGTCTCAATATGAGGCTGAAAATCGATGCAAAATTTTTCAGCTTGAAAGTTGATATGTGAGAATGTCTTGACTATATTTCATCACTTTGACTTCTTTTTTCATCGAATTGGCCTCTAACACTCTCAAGTCTTTATCGTGAGGTTCGATACAACTTTTGAATATTTGCACTTTGGTTCTCGAACTTTCGTTTTCTTTCATTTTGGTCATTTTTCCCTTATTTCTTCCAAATTACGCCATATCTATCGAATTGTCACCTAAACCAAAATATGAGAATACTCAGTACATTTAGGCATAAAATATTCATATGAAAGAAAGCATTAAATAAAGATGTAAAATGTGTATTTTACATTCCTATCAGCCGTCGTCGCTGCCGTCTTCGCCCAAGAAATGATGATTTCGCTTTAAATGTAGACAAATGCCAGATTTATGTGCCTTTGAAGAGAAATGGGGTAGATTATTTAGTGCTAACACGGGTAATATTTTTTAAATCAATATAATTTGAAAGGAAACTTATAGTCATTTATGGCAAAGAGTTGAGCTTCTTCATGAAGTCCTTCAATTCAAAGACAGACTGAGTCTGTATGAAATACATGGAATCCAATCAAACTCATTTCAGGTACTAGAGCTTGTTTTCTAGTACAAATAATATTCAGATTCAGTCAGAATAGCTTGAGAAGCTTTCTTAAAAGCTCTATTTACATAACCACAAATCATGTAACTTGCAAATAGGAGAAGACGTGATGGGTTCAGATCTGGTTGTGGGCGACTGATTTGTCACCGAAAATGGTGGTGGTGGAGGCGGTGACTGGTGGCAGTGGAGGAGTGCTGTGCAATGCGGTGGTGGGAACGGAGATCTCTAGTGGTGCGGTGGAGGTGGAGGTGTGTGTTGCGGTGCAGTGGTGAAGTTTGATGGCAATGTTATGTGCAGTGTTGTGACGGTGGTTGTAGGTTGGATGAGATGGACATGACTTTAAAATTCAGTAACCTATGACTAAAAATATAATCCGTGACCAACTATTTTGTTATGCGTGACTTAAAAATTATATAATATGTGACCGTGAAAAAATATGTGACCAACTAATTTGAAAATCTGTGTTTGCGTGACCTTCTGTGACTAAAAATATAATCTGTGACCTAAAATTCGATAATTTGTGACTGAAAATATAATCCGTGACCAACCATTTTGTTGTCTGTAACCTAAAAATTATATAATATGTGACCGTGAAAAAATCTGTGACCAACTAATTTGGAAGTCTGTGATCGTGTGACTATAAATTTTGATCTATGACCAATTAATTTGAAATCTGTGACCTACGAAAATTTTGAACTATAACCGTAAAATAGTCGTCGAAATCGGTCACCGGAATAGTCGTCGGAATGGTCATCGGAATAGTCGTTGAAACGGTCACTGGAATAGTCGCCGGAGAAGAGTGGTGACCGGAATGACTGTCGGAATAGTTCTCGGAGCAGTAGAGGTAGTGGAGGTAGGGTGGGTTAATTATATTATATTAGAATTAAATATTTAATAATTTATTATTTCATAAATAAAAATTTTAAAAAATCTGATTTTTGAAATTTGAAAATTAATTTATTAGTTTTGAAATAGGTAATAGTTAAACTCTTAGAAATGAAATTTTCCCTTTTTCAAAAGACCCTTAATTTTTAGGGTATTTTTGTAAGTACCCCAAATCCAAAGTCAAAAGAAAACCAAAACAGCGGGGTCCAAAGCCAACCTTTTGGGCTGATTTTCATGGCCGAAATATTTTCAAAATTAAAATGCTAAAGCTAGTAAACGGATTTTGTTATTTTTTCTTATATTTTGTAGTATGAACATGACATAAGAGTCTATATACTAAATAAATCGCTTAGAGATTAATTTTGTTTTAATCTCACAAGTAATTTTGGGAAGATAAATTTGTTACAATTATCGATTTGTGAAGAAGATGTTGAGACATGTGTCCAAAAGTATAAGAACTTTATTGTAATAAAATAAACAATTACATTCTTATTGAAAGAATAATAGGTTTTTATTTATTTCTATAAAACAGAGATGTATTATTTTGAGCATGTGTAAAAGTGCTTGCGATTGATCGATGGAATGCAAAATAGGATGGTTAGTACTAAATGCACTATTTTGTATGTTTATCAAAAAATTAATTGTTCACGAGCATAGATAAAAGATCGTCACTCTATTATGTTAAGGTTGTAACATTGCTACTTTACCAATTAATGTATGTGATTTGTCTTGATCATGGAAAATTTATTTTCGGAGTAATAACACTAGTACATTTGATATTCGAAAGTTCATTTGACTCGGTCATTCTGTGTAAGAATCTAATGCATGACCATACTAGAACGAATTAAATTCTATGCTGATTGCTTTATTAATTACATTAAGACATTATGAATTGATAGTTGTTATTCATGACCTCTAGAGTCTTTGATGTACCATTGACTGAGATCTAATTATCGAGATTAAATGTCTTGATATGTTGGCAATCGAAGTCAGCTAATTGTAAAGCTTCTTTATTCAATACAAAGCTTTCTTCATAAACACTTGTGTTCCTCCTTTAAATTCTTAAGTGTTCTACTCGGTGCCGTTCTAAGACCTCAACGCTAGAGTGGGAGGCTGACTTAGTGTAAAAACCGCAGGGGCGGAAGTTGGAGACACTAAGTGCCGCACGGTGCTTGGAGAAAACAACAAGTCCGTGACATAATGGTAAACAATTATTCGCATTCAAAATATGTCACCTGGTTCAAGGGGTAAATGAATTTGTTTAAGTAAAAGAAACATAATAAGGTAAATTAAGGGTGGCCTCCTCAACATTTTTGGTACTGTGATTGTGATTGTTCAATCTTCAAAAGGCGAAGTTTTGAGTTTTCAACCTATTTGAATATGTAAATTTGGCTATTCACTTAACGAAATTTTCAATTTAGACCTTAAGTTAGAGGTGGCAATAAGGTCGAACCGAGAGGTGGCCATGGGCTGAGCCGAGTTGAGCTCATGGGGCTCGACCCTATAGCCCACGAACTCGACTCGTGCTCGCCACTAGTCGAGCTCGTGGCTCGTTAAATTAAATATGGTTAAATTAAATTAAATATCACTTACCTAACGTCATGAAATTTAGGTATATTTATCTTGCAGTTGAAAATGAATTTCTTGCCAATCATTCACGCACATTAATGCTTTCAAAATTTTTTCTTTCGGTGAGCTCCTAACCTCAGACAGAACCCTCTTACCTGTACTAAAAGTAGATTCCGAAACTACAGTGCTAATCAGAGGTGTTAGTGGGTCTTTTACAATCGCAAAAACCACTGCCCATCGTCGTTCATACTTTCGTCAGAATTCAATTACTTCTTCTCAACTTCTCTTAATTGATTTATTATTAGACATATTATGATTAAAATAATCAAGTAATTCAACAAGAAATGCATTTGAACTTGCGACCAATGTTTGATTATATGTAGTAGACATACTACTACTAGAAGAACATATTACATCATACATACACGTATTAATGCCTTCAAATAAATTTAATATTTCAATTCATCTTCTTCAATATGAGCGGGAGAAGTATGTGCAGAGGGTATCCGCCTAATATTTGCACTCATTCGTTCTGCAGATAATTCATATATTTCACATAAAATTTGTTCTAAATTTCTAAAAGTGATAGGTGTATTAAAATTTAAATCTTTTGAAATATGATCAATTACATATTTAGTACCGATAAATTGAATCGTAGGTCCATGATGCATGCTAAAAATAATAATATAAGTAAGTCTTCCCAATATTTTCTAAATTTTAATTCCATAGAATATATAATTTCACTAAAATCGGAGTTATTTTTGTATTTATGAAAAGTCCTTTCAATTATATAAAGACGTTCAAATACCATACAACTAATGAGATACTACACTCCAAATAAAATATTTATAGAGTCACAAAAACTTGTCAATATTTTTTAATTTTAAAAGTTAAAAGTCAATCAAATTCATTCAATATAGTATCATCATTATTTCTAATATGCATATTCTTATAAAATCCAATTATTAAATGTTCAAATCATTCGCATGATTTTAATAATAAGTGAAATTTCATCTATTTTTTCCATCATTAACAAATATTTTTGTATTCGTCACTCCAAATTCAGCACAATATTTCTCAAATGCTTGTTTTCAATTAGGTGAAATCGTGATATATATTAGTGCATCCCTAATTATTTGAATTACATTCTTAATATGTTTCAAACAATCCTACACAATTAAATTAAAAATATGACATATAAAATGAATATGAAATAAATAACTATAAAAATCGGGTTGCAGTACGTTCACAATTTATCGATAACTGACTTATTAATACTAGCTTTGTCAAATGTAAAAGAACGAATTTTACTCTCGCAATGGTATTCTCTAATATTGCTCATAATAACATTAAGTGTGTGTTTGAGTCACATTTTTTTGGAAGAATATATTTTGGAATAGTAGATTGATGGAGAATGTATGGTTGAAAAAGAAGGAAAAGTTATTGATGTGATGAAAAATATTATTTTATTGAAAAATGTGTGGTTGAAAATGAGTAGAAGAATGAGAATGAAAATTTTAATGTGGCTTAAACATGGGCTAAATATATTGTTAGTGTTGTGAGGGAACTCAAAAATTTTAAAAGTAATAATTTTGTTATGCATACTCTAAAGTAGGTGTATGTAGTGTGCAGTTGCAGCTATATAACCTTTTTTATTAATTACTTTCCTTAAATTCGAAGTTAAAGATATAACACCCCTATATTTTTGCAAATCGATAATCAATGGTTTCTTTGTATTAAAAAATATATTATATTGCATTGGAACGAATAATATTTCTACTTACCTCAGCATATCTCTATTTAAGATATTCTTTCACGTAGGAAATGAAATGTTGGTTGTCCGCTATTGCTAGAGGGAACTCAATACCGGCAACAAACTTCATCTTTCTCGTTCGAGCTTTCTCCTCCGAATACATCACGTGCAAAGTGTCGTAGAAGCATAATCGACGTTTAGACTACCAAATTACAGTTGCATTTGAGAAGCACCAGAAACCCATATTTGGCCGTACATGCTTTGTATTAACGGTTGAGGTGGGTAGTACCAATACCATTTTGTCATGTCAATCGCTGTTGACAGTATTTACATACTACTTTGGACACTTCGACTCCATCAACCACATGACCCGTTGAAATCAATTTAAAGTGATCCTAATATTTTGTTTGTTTTCCTCTTTCGCTTCTCTCTTACATCGAGAATATCTAATTCCCCCTGTTCCGTTTCAGGAATATCAATATCATCCAAAGCAATTGAATTACTATTTCGAGATGGACAAATTCATTCTGAAATTAACTTTGAAGCTTTATAGATAATTCGCCACTGATACTGAACAAGCTCTTAATAAATGAGTGTAGTTCCATTTGTGAATTGTAATGAAATGTATATAATATGTATTGTAATTTGTATAGTATAGACTCTATAGTAAGTAACTAAGTAATTAAATAAAAAGTATGGAAAGAAATCAATAATTCAAAAAAAGTTTATTTATAAGATTGTAATTGTAAATTTGTAGTGTGATAATTGATTTTGAATAATTGAAATTGAAGATAGAAGTGAATGTAGTAAATTGTAGAATGAGGAAGACGATGAGAATTGTTGTTGGTGTTTGAAAATTTTGAAAATGGGTTGAAGTATTTATAGGATAAGAAAAAGAAGAAAAAAAGTGAAGTGGCCAAAACAGCCACCTTTGTAAGTTCAAAAGGTCACTTAACTTATATAGTGACCAAAACGGACACTTTTTTTTTTTTTTTTTTTTTTTAAAAAGTGACCATTTTGGTCATCGTAGTGGTAAGTACGAGTCCGAGCCGCCCACGAGTCGAGCTGACGAGCCACTCGGCTCGTTTGACATCTCTACCTTAAGTAGCTCGCGACTTTCAATTGAAATGAAACCAAATGTCGAGTTATTTAACAATTTTGCTCTTTAGCAGTTAGTCATGGAATGTCGCATTTGATATTAATGTTTTCAATGATGGTTTCAATCGTTCAGTGACCAAAATTTACCAATTTAAATAAGTTGATGACCCACAATCTTATTTTTTTTTAAATGTTTAGAATCTATAACAACACTGAATGAAAAGTTGAAGAGTTTAACCCCAATTTACCCATGGTAATATCTCTATTTTCTATCACGTTTATTTATTTGTTTGTTTTTGAAATACTTTCGAATTTAAACTCATTTACAACGGGTTAGCAAAACAATTTTAGCCTTTATTTCTAAATTCCTTATTTTTCATACTTATTTTCAATTATATTTTTACATAATAAAATATTTTACACGTAAAATCAAAATATCTAAAACTTCATTTTTTTTAAAATATAAGGGTTTAAAAGTCTGAAGAGAATATTCGAATCTTGAAACATGTGATGTGAAGCCTGTGTCGTGTCTACGTCTTGTAACGATTGGTCCGTGCAATACACGTTCAATTATGCGAGTTAATACGATGATCATTATGGGTAGCCCTTCAAGAGCTCAAAAAGCTATTATCATTTTTCAAAACTGTCCAAGTTAAATTACGTATCCCAGTCGTATACAGAGCACGTGAGTCACGCTCTGAAAGAAGATTCTTTTCTATCTTCAAATTTTCTCGTGATTCGTCGAATCCATAGAGAATAGACGAGACTGGTCTAGAATCTAGATAGAGAAAATATATAAAATGTGTGTAGAGAGAGAGAGAGAGGGGTGGTAATCCAATTTTGTCCCCCGCAATTTTTCATCGTGCCCAATTTCATCCTTATCACAATTTTTATGGGTGTCCAATTTCATCCTTATCTTCTTTGTCCTCTTCGCATGTTCATTACATTGAAATGATTATTTAATATTTTTATCGTTATATAAATATTCAAGTTACTTTTTTTTCCACATATTTTAAAAGATTAACAAATATTATTCTCTTACTTACCACTCATTTATATCTATTATAATTTAATTTGTTTATTAAATAATCCCAAACATCTAACTAATATAAAAGAGGCACTTCTAATTCTACTGTTCACAAGCGGTGAACTGAGCCGAGCCAAGCCAAACGGCTTTATGCGGCTCGGCTAACTTTTTTTTTTTTTAAACGTTTGATTCAATATTTTAAGTTACAGATATTCATTTTAAACGATTTAAAATTTATTGGAAACGTTGAAGTGCAGCCATGATAAATATATGATCCATAAAGTTTAAATATCAAAATAATTTTACATTAATTGTGAAACGTAAAGTCGTGATTGTTTATGTTTCTTTTCAATCCCAATATCATTCCAATGTCCTTTTTTCAAAGGGTAATTGACGCAAAATGTCCCTACCTTTGCATTGTTCTGTGCAAAACGTCCATATCTTTCGTCTTTTGGCGTAGAACGTCCCTACCTTTCACATTTTTGGAGCAAAACGTCCTTTTCGTCATTTTTTGACCATTTTACCCTTCTATTACAATAAAATAAACACAAAAGAAAATAAAAATAAAGAATGAATTGTAATTATAGTCCCAACTTTATAAAAAGTGCAAATAGCCCACCAAATTTCAATGCCCATTTCACATTTCCCTATTCAAAAAGAATTCTGAGCACCCAAATTAAGAATAATTCTCGGCACCCAAATTCTGGCTAAATTTTCGATCTATAGAGCACGAGATACAACTCTTGGAAACATGAAAAAACCCCTGAAGGCATTCTTGACAATCCCACTTTTTAAAATGAATCTAGAAGGACGGAAAAGACCTGGACTTTTCGGATTAAGGATCTGGAATTCTTAATTTTTCCATTCTTAATCCGAAAAAACGCCTCCAATGACGGAGATCTCCTCCTCAGCGACAAAAATATTGCCGCAGAAGCCATTTATTACAGCAAAGGTATGTATAGTCAATTTACACGAAAAACAAAATTAATGGATGTCCAATGTAAACATGTACAAAATCAAGATTTCTAGATGGGCTATATTTAATTTATGGGACAAAGAAAGATTGATTTTTTCTCTTCTTCTGTGTTTGTGTGTGTGCAAGCATGTTTTTACGGGCATAAAAAACTATGGATGACTGAATCCGCGTACAAGGAAGAAGAAGTAGAAAATGTGTGTGGCTTTTGTGTGTTTGATTGATGAATTGACTGAATTTCAATGGACAGTTGTTTTGGTTTAATTGTATTGTTCAATTAGGGACGTTTTTGCGCCTGTCATGGGGACTGCCTGTGGAAATTGTGGCTGCAGCCTGCAATGGTTGATTGGGTGGTTGGGTAGACGTTTGGGGACCATGTGTTTATGCATTATGTTGTGGGGAGTCTGCCAGTATGTTGGGTTTGGGTTGGGAGTCGCCGGAAAGCCAGCAGCTTTTTCCCGGAAAGATGAAAAGGAGAAGAGAGAATCCAGCTTTCACTGATTTACACTTTTTAAAAAGTTTTGGAGCAGATTGCAATTTATTCTTTATTTTTCTTTTTTGTATTATTGTAATAGAAGGGTAAAATTGTTAAAAAGTGACGAAAAGGACGTTTTGTGCTAAAAATGTGAAAAGTAGGGACGTTTTTGGCCAAAAAACGAAAGGTAGGGACTTTTTGCATAGAACCATGCAAAAGTAGGGACGTTTTGCGCCAATTACCTTTTCAAACTTTATTTTCCTACAATTTTTCGTTTGATTCGATATTTCACGATATGAATATCCATTTGGATAAATTTCAAAATTTTTTAAAAAACTTAAAATGTGATAATAATAAATATATTGTCGATTATTAAAATATAAAAATGGCTTTATGGCTTTTTTTTTCAATTTCTTTGAGTTCATTAGTTATTTATTTTGAGTTTTTTTTTTCTTGTTCTTTTGTTTAAAAATTGATTAGGAGTGTATGAAATAATTTGCAATGACTGTTCTGTTGGAGATTCGTAAGAAGACATTTTTCAATAACTGAAGATTGTGGTGGAAGGTGAGCCTCAATTTCTTCAATAATTGTGGATGTGATTTTTTTCATCTCCACATTTAATGTTGGCTTGAAACATTTAGCAATTTATAAGAAAATTTTAGGTAACTAATGTTTGATATAAATATTTTTTTTAATACTTACGCTATTACGCAGTCAACTACATTATGGCACGTGCAAGGCACGTGCTTCTCACTAGTACTTTTTAAGTTGTTCAAATTTGATATCTAAAATAAATTTTTCTATATGAAAGATATATGAAAATGAAATGTATTGTTTATAATACGAGTTAAAATCTAAAGAAAACAATAGTTAATTTAACATGAAATTAACTTTTTTTTTTATAACAAATGTAACAATTTCATTGATTTTTTTTTTTTTAAATTCCAAGAATAGACATACTTTATTTGAAAAACATTTTGTTGAGGCCTTTTATCATATCATTGCCAACCATCCCTTTTTAATGGCATGTCATAAGGATTTTCGATGTTGATCCTTCGACGTTCAAGTGATAAGCGAATTATAAAATAGAATGGAGAAAGGCCAATTGCTAACCAATTTTAGCAAACTAGTTTATTAGATTATTCCTGTCGATGGAGTAAGTTCCGCATTAGCATATGAAAAAATCGTCGTGGATTGGACCTCGAGCAAAAAGGCAAATAAAGCTTGTTGCCCATTCTTATATGGGCTAGTTGCCGATTTTGTTTAGGGAAGTTACATATTCAAGAGTATAAGTTTAATCTATTTCAAAAATAAGAACACAAGTTTAAAGTTATCAAAATCAGATTTTTTTAAAATTTTTTTTAAATTTTTATTTATGAAATAATAAATTATTAAATTAATTTATTATTAAATATTTAATTATAATATAATATAATTAACTCATCCCACCTTCACCACCCCTACCGCTCCGGCGACCGTTCCGATCACCGCCCTACTCCAGCGACCTCTCCGGCGACCTTTCTGACGACTATTCATATTGTTCTGGCCACTGCTCCGACTCCGATAACTCAGATCACAAGTCACAGTCCAGGTCACAACACAAGTCATAGTCCAATTCACAAGTCACAGTCCAGGTCACAACTCATGTCACAGTCCAATTCACAAATCACAGTCTAGGTCACAACTCAGGTCACAGGTCACAGCCTAGGTCACAACTCGAAATTTTGTTCACGAAACACAACACAGATTCAAGCAATTGCCGCCCGCACCTCACCACACCACCGGACCATCGCCTGCATCACACCACCACCATTAAAAAAAAACACCGCCTCAACTGCCTGCAAGCCGGCACCACTTCACCGTCAAACCGCTCCCATTTACAGACCACCACCAACTACCGCACCACCACGCAAACATCATTAAAATCACAAATTGACATAGGGGAAATGAAACTCACACATAAACGACAGTGGGTACATATTTAATTGACCCAATTGCTGCTCAATTGCCTCGAAATTTGATCCCCAAATTTGCGACTAGGGCAGTTCCGTTCTTCAGAGGGTGGCAGCGGAAAACAGATGGATCGCGACGATGCTGCGACTCCGACAGCAGCGTCGCGATCCTACTGAGAATAAGGGCAGCAACGTCGCGACGCTGCGACTCGGCGGTGTCGTGATCTGCGCAATTTAAGAGCAGCGGCGCGATTTAGCCGCCGCCTAAATCGCAGCAGCTCGCCGGAGGGGGAGGGGGAGGGGACGACCATCGGCGCCACCACCAGCCAGGCGCAGAGACAGGGAGAGAGAGAGCGGCGTGAGAGAGAGAGAATGACGAGAATTTGTTTTGATAATTTTAGGGGTGGGGTGGGTGTATATTAATTTAATTTTCATAATATTTTTATTAATGTTTAATTAAGTATAAAAAACATGTATCTATATTAAAAATATTTGACTTTCGAAAAAAAAAAAGAGATGAAATCTGATTTTGGAAATGTGAATACATAAACTATGATTTTGTGTAATTACCACTTTTGTTTATCTTGATTTTAGAAGCTCACTAACTCCTGAGCACATAACATGAAGGGTATCTTTTATGGTTAGCCCAAAAATGTATGCAAAGTTTATCCTAAACATTTATTTATATGGAAGTATTTTTGTTCTTCATTATGAAATTTTGTAGAGCAATTTTGCAAAATGTCACTGTTAGAATAAAAGAATAATTGTCTAAGTATGTGATCACCTTAAAGATAACTATGATATAATTATAAAATATGTATTTTGAAACCTTAAAACCCTGCGTCAACATTAGGACCAATTTATTCATTCTTCAACAAGAACATTATACATTTTAATTAAGTTAGCTTATTAAGAATTTCGTGGAAGTAAGAGCTTGTTTGTCTTCCATTATTGGGAGAAAATTAGTATAACGAATAGTATTTTTTTGGAGAATGTGTGGTTGAAAATTAAAGTAATTTTATTGGTTTGTGTGTAGAATATTTTATTGGGTGAATGTGTAGTGGAGAATTTTATTGTAGCAAACAATTTTTTGAATTAATGGTAGACAAACAGGGGCTAAATATAATTTCAAAATTTAAATTTGAAGTTTTATTCCTTTTAGAAAAATGTCAAATAGTTAAATTGAAACATATGGAAATGTGAATCTTTTTTTTTTAATCATATTATTTCTCAAGCGTCCTCTTCTTTTGCTAATTGGACATAGTATTTTGCAATGAAATATATAAGAAAGTGAAAGAAAATAGTCAAGAAAGTTACAGTAGCAAAAAAAAACTTCTCTTGCACCAAAGAGTCGCTTTATATCAAATTTCAATCAACTTAGACTCACGAAAGAAAAAAGAAAAAAATTGGATTAGAGAACTTTTATAAAGACTTGTAAAGTGAAAATAACAATTACATTTGTATGAATCAAAAACTAAAGGGTTCCATTTCAAAAATAGAGAACCTCGAGGACAAAAATGAAATATCTTTTTCTTTAGAGAGAGAAAAGATTAGGTCCTTTGATCTTATCTACAGATATCATGCATAGGCACATAGCCAACCCACAGATACCCCACCCCCCCACCCACACACAATACAGCCTAGAGGGGCGTCATGTGGCGCCCCTATGGCGAGGGTCCATGTGGCCCTATCCATCTTTTTTTTTCCTCCTATTTGGCCATTATTAAAATTATAATTCAGTTTTTTTCTCGTCTTATTCATCATATTTTTTCAATAAAATAATATTATACGTAATTTCAAAAAAAATCCTTTTTTTTCCGACAACATATTTTTTAAAAAGATATATTATTTTAATCATTAAAATTAGTTCGCAGCTGTAGAACTAAACAATTACACTTACTTGTTCAACACTAAACTTCGCTTGTACCCTTATGTAGTTAAAGATAGCAAGCAAGACGGATTTAGAGGGTATTTGGTGGGGTTAAAATTAGATTTTTAGTAAATTATGATAAAAGTTTTGAAATGTGTGGTTGAAGTTGTGAGATCCATGAAAGATGTGGTTAATATTGATTGTTTGATTTTGACTTAAATTAATATCAGATTTTAATCCAGACCAAAGATGAACTTAAATTCCATTCGAAATAACATGATTCAATGTTGCACCATTTTTAACTCTTATCGGAATCCGGAGTTTTTAGAGAAAAAGTCCCATCCTTTGTGCCGCAAGAATCACTTCACTTTAATGTTCTAACCACACACTTCACACACACCACACAAAAACACGCGCATATACACGTACTCTTCCTCTCTCACCTCAAAAACCTCATGATCAAAGATTCGTTTGTACGCGACGCCCCGAGATCGACCCACCCACGGCACCCCCCATTTTTCTCCTTATAACCCAAAATAAATTAGAAAAATGGAAAATAAATTCTTCTCTCTCCGTTTGGCGTTTGTCTTAACTCTGATGTATATATATAGATAAGATATATCCAGTAGTTGTATTTGATTGTTTTCTTGTAAACCCAGTCTATTCCATTTCTTGATTCCACCCAGATCCCTTTATTCTATTTTTTCATTTGGATCCCCTCTATGTCCTGACAAAAACCTTCATCCTTCTGGTCACAACCACTTCTAAGAAGTCTCAAACCCATCAATAATTGTGTTACAGAGAACATAAGAGATTAAGGTAAAGAAGGAACCACAAAAATGGTGATCTACAGCCATAATCACAGTGATTATTCTGAGAAAATGCAGAGATGTCAAGATTATATAAAGGCCTTAGAAGAAGAACGTCGTAAGATTCAAGTGTTCCAACGTGAACTCCCTCTTTGTCTTGATCTTGTCACCCGAGGTAACCTCTTTTATAATGGTTTTATGTTCAAAAGACACAATTTTTTAAATTTTTTTGTTGTTTTTAATGTTTCTTTGGACGTGGGTTTTTTCGCAGCAATTGAGGCATGCAAGCAGCAATTATCTGGAACATCAACTGAGTATAATTTACATGGGCAATCTGAATGTTCTGAGCAGACATCAACTGAAGGGCCAGTTTTGGAAGAATTTATTCCTATAAAGAGAAATTCTGATGATGAAGAACAACAATCTAAGAAGCCAAAGGATAATACTAGTGTTAAAGATAGCATAAATGGGAGTGAAAAAAGTTCCAAGAAATCAGATTGGCTTAGATCTGTTCAACTATGGAATCAAACTCCAGATCTACCCCGCAAAGAGGTAGTTTTATAATTTTATTTATTTATTTATTTTTATCTGGGGTTTTTGTTAATTTTGAGAGAGATTATTTATTTATTTTTTTAATTTGGTATAGGATTCACCAAGAAAAGTGTCCGTTGTGGAGGTGAAGAGAGATGGCAGTAGCGGTGCATTTCATCCATTTAAGAAAGAGAAAAGTGTTGGCACTTGTGGTGCTACAACTGCTACTGTGCAAGGGTCAATTAATAGGGAGGTACCGGTGGCTGCAGCCAGTTCTTCGGTGGAGACAGGTGGTAGCGTTGGCGGTGGGAGTGGTGGAAGTAAAAAGGAAGAGAAGGAAGGAAGGAAGGCAAGGAGGTGTTGGTCACCTGAGTTACATAAAAGGTTTATACAAGCCCTTCAACAACTTGGTGGTTCACATGGTAATTAATATGAAATTAGACTTTGATTAGGATTTTCTAATTTTGATTGCATTTGACTGAATTTTTGTTTTTATTGTTCTTTGGAATTTATGCAGTTGCTACACCTAAACAAATTAGGGAATTGATGAAGGTTGATGGCCTTACAAATGATGAAGTTAAAAGTCATTTACAGGTTTGTGTGAAGAATTTTTGAATTTTTTTCTTTCTCAAATACTTTTAATTTTTCTTTGGAATATGAAAATTAGAATGTGCCCTTGTTTGCAAAAAAATTGATTTTGGAATAGTGTTTCATAAAGAATGTGGTTAGGTTTCTGTATAATATTATTTTATCGAGAGAATGTGTCGATGATAACAGTAGAGAGAAAAATGAATTAATTTAATGTTTAGACATACATAGTTGCACCTTTTTCAATTTGGTTAGTGGTGCATCTCAATGTGTCCAATATGTAAATGGTGGTACATTTAATTATTGTCAATGGGAATAACATCTTTGAAAGTTCCAATTGCGAGGAATTTTAATATGGTTTACCGTAGTTTCTGGTAGATGTAACGTGGACGTCATAAATTCTTTTGAATCAAGAAAATTGTTCTTTTGATGGATAGAAAGTATTTATGCAATCAACTGGAAATTTATTGCGAAAAGGACTTGTTAGTCTGTTGATATTATTAGAGAATCACTTGGAATTTGTTGGAAACTTTCATTTCAAGGAAAGACTAATTGAGTAGAGATGGGAATAATAATAATAATAATTGAGTAGAGAGGAATCCACGACTTCTCGATTTATTTGTTCTTGTGAAAGAAGACTCTTGATTACAAGCTTTCTCGACAACATTCTTGATTCTTCTTATGTTGTAACTGTGAAGTAGAGTTAGATGCTTTTAGCCCCTTCTTGACAACCATTATTTGATAAGAATAATGTTTTGAGTAGTGATTTTTAGGAGAATGTGTGATTAAAAAGTTGGGAAAAAATTTGAATTTACGTGCATAATATTTTATTGTGTGAATGTGTGGTTGAAAATGAGTATATAGAAAAAAGAATTTTCAAATAATGGTTGTACTGTCCTAAAATTGCTCAAGTTTGGGAGGTGTTTATAAGCTGTAATGTGTAGATAATAAGTGGTTTGATCGAAAGTGTTTATAAACACCTTCGCGAACGTATGTTTAAGCAGTGCCTAAATATCTTGTATTTGTAATTAATTGCAGAAGTATAGGTTGCACGCGAGGAGGCCTAGTTCTTCAATCCACAACAACAACAACACACAAGCGCCACAGTTTGTGGTGGTGGGAGGAATTTGGGTGCCACCTTCGGAATATGCTGCAATGGCGGCAACCACCACATCCAAGGAGACACCGGTAGTTGCCACCACTTCTAATGGAATCTATGCGCCTATTCCTGCACTACCACCACCCTTCCAAGAGACAATAACATCGCCTAAACAGAGACAGCAACATAACCAATCGAATTCTGATGATCAAGGCAGCCATAGCGAAGGTCGTGTTCACTCTCATTCCCCAGCCACCTCCTCGTCCACGCACGCAACCGCTGCCTCGCTGGCTTATTGATTTGTGTGTGTGGAAAATGTAGAAAGTTTTGCAGTATTGACTTGTATAATCTTTCTGTATGAATGACCATAGAGGAAAATATAGAGTTGGTTTTTGGTTCTTTTCTTGCACATTTTGATTATATTTGTTTTGTCATATTGTCTCGGATGTATGCATTTGATAATGGTGGTCAAATCGATTAAAATAATTGCAATTTCCCTCTGTGTAGGACATCAAAATAAGGGAGGTGACAAACATGAATAGTGAATTATTCGTTTCCTTATTCCTATGATGATTTCACTACCGTTGCTACTATGTTATGGTTATGTGACGAAGTTCAACGATCCTATAATCAACAATAACGTAATTTGTACTTGAGACTAAATTTAACGGAACGAATAATTGACTAATTTTCAAACTTGTCAGTTTTTACAATCATATGAACCAGGCTATTTGCAAAACAATTGACAAAATAAGAGAACGTCAGGTAAATTTCATGGTCAACATCCTATGCCAACTTTATTTGAAGTTTCTTATCAATTACTCCATTTGGAGAAATAATTTTTTATTTTTTTTTTTAACTAAAAACCAATTTTCCTGCCTTCCTATAGTCCATAATCCATACCTACCTTTCAAAGTTCACACCCAATATGATGAGAATATTTCCCACCACATCAATAATTTTTCCTTCTTTTTCAACCACACACTCCATCACATCACTTCAAAAAAATGCATTATCTCATTTTAATGTGTACCAAACGGGCTCTTACAATAGAAATCAGGATGATAAAAGTCAAGTTTTTGATTAACTCTCGTTAACGAAGTGGAGTTGAGGATGAATTTTTCGAACCAGTTGATAATTATTCCCTAATTGGTCATAATGTGAATTGATGGTATTGATCCCTTCTTCTAAAAACTCAATATATAGTGAAGTTGAGGACAACGTCAAATTTTTACAATAGCTCGTTAACATAGTGGAGTTGAGGATGAATTTTTCAAACCATCTAATAGTTATTATTTTATTGCTCATAATGTGTATTTGATGTATTGAACTCCAATATTGACTAGGTACTTTAATACTAGATCTTCATTCCCTTTTAAGAGTTCTCCATATTTGTTCATTTTGTCATGAAATTTCTTGAAATTTTTACTAAACGGTATCTTAAGAAAATTTATTTTCAAATGAAAAATAAATTCTTCTCCTCCTCCGTCCCCTCCCACATGTCGTCCTTATCTCCCTTCCCACCATTTTCATTTTACCAACGATAATATTAAAGTCAACATTGTCAGTAGAAAAATCCATTGTGGTCGTTTTCACTACAAATTCCGTACTGTAATAAAGACATGGCAGCAAACTCTCTAAAGACCAGTAACCTAATTATAATCACATTATTTGATGCCAACAAACATAAAAGACAAACTTTGTCATATGCCCCTCTAATTTGTGGAGGAAATTAATAGTTTTGTAAAGTTTCATTGTAAGAATCAACGGGCCCATCCAAGAATATTCTTGGCATTAGAAGCATATGCATCATTGTATCAGTATAATATTTGTAATTAATGGGCTAATTAGGTTATGGTTGCATTGGTAAAGTATATTCTTAATTTGTTTATATTTTCTTCTTCTAGACAAGGGAAAAGATATTCGGATCTGTTAAGAATCTTGCACTGTCTAAGATACCATATCATTTTTTTTTTCTTTTGGCTTTTTATATGGTAGGGCATCTACTCATTAAATTCAAGAGCGTACTGGATCCATGTGACAAGTTTCAACTACCATCTGTTTGCAAAGGTGTATTATCTACTAGTTCGCCGTAAAATATTCGAGCCATGTTGTTTATAAAGTGATAATTATCATCAATTTATGTGATATAAGGATCACTGTCACATTTGTAATGAATTCTTATTTATTTGGCTATAGACGGTTGATCACCATCACTCTAAATGAATAACATTATTCAAAATATTGTAACTCAACCAGTTAAAACGTTCAGTTGGAAGCACTTGGAATGTTCAGTACAATTGCTACTCATGAAATTTATAAATATACATTGCCTTTATAACTATTTCATTCGTTCTTCACTGGTTAAGAAAATAAAAAAGGATAGATAATTAAAATCTTGCTTAGAGAAAAAAGAAGTTCATAGCCATGAAGCTATGTCAAGGAGACCTCCTTTTACTAACCAATTAGGTCAATACATTAGAGTCAAAACCTCTATATTATTCGATAGCTAAATACAAAATTACCACGAAAGATTGACCCTACAATATTTGATTTTTTTTTTTCAATCCAAATCAACATAGCGAATATACCATAAATATTCCTCATGTGATTTAGGAAAAATTGAAGTCACGATACCAAACATTTCATTTAATAGCAGACTTGATCCGAATCTTTTATTTGTGTCATCCACATTACCAAACATTTCTGAAATTCTCACATGGAGTCCAAATGGATGGTTTCCGTTAGTTTGATCGATAGATGACTAGAATAATAAAATTTGACTTATTTTGACCAATTTTTAGAAGGATAACATTATAAATTTATATTTTTCACAAAAAAAAACAATTATAATAATAATTAGATCAAAAATTAAAAAATAAATAACAAAACCACATAGAGGAACCTGCAATAACAGCTCCCTTAAGCAACGTCGACATACCCACTTGCCACCGCCGCTGCCTCAACCTTTAGACTTTTATCACGGAGAGGAATCGGCAATAATGCTCACCTTTGAGCCCTTTGTGTTCAACTTTAAGGCTAATTATCATCCCAATTGAACCTTGTGATTATTGTTTTTCAAAACATACTATGGAAAATTGATCGATGGTCGTTAAAAGATTAAAAGCTATCATCACAAATCGTACTCATGAAGGAAGTTTAGATCGAAGTCACACATTTAAAAACTTAAGAGCCAAATTTCGGAGCAAGATCAAAAACTTGATTTCTTAAAATTTATTAAAACTCTGATATTTGGTAATGCATGCTTAAGCTGGAAATTTTTCTATGCATTAAAAATAATTTTGTGCAATAAAAGTCATTCAAATGCAATGATTTGATTAAATGTTAAAAATGACTATTAAGAATGATATTTGGATTTGAGAAATACTTTTTATCTTGAAAAGTTAGTTAAAAATATTTTTCAAAAGTCCATGCCTTTCGAAATTTTCAAATCGGAATAAACGGGGTCAAAACGTAAAAAAAAGTCGAACTGCCCAGTGGTCGATCGAAAATTTTTAACTGTCCAAAATTTGACCGTTCTGATCCTTGCTTTTTTCTGTACGAAAGGCTATATTAGTTATTCAAACAAGAGACGGTTGACTGGACGAGTCATCCAAACTCTCATATTTTTTAACGGTTTAAACTCTATAAATACCTCTATTTCTTACATTCAATACAACATTTTTCAAAAGTATCAAAGTGAGATATCTTTTGAGAGATTTCTTTAAACTTGCGTTTGCATTCATTTCATTTATTTTTTCATATCGAAAACTTTGATTGATTCAAACTCTTTAATCATCATCTTCATCAAATGTTTTCGTCTATCTTTTTGTACTTAACTTATTTCTATTACTCATAAAAGAAATATATTTTGAAGAAAATCTTTGAACTTACACTGCATGTATTTCTTCTACTATTTCATATTGAAAACTTTGATTGATTGAATCAAACTTGTAAAATCATCATATTCATCAAAAAAGTTCATCTCCTTTTTGGTACTTATTTTATTACAATCATTGATTAAAAGAGATATATATTTTGTACATATATTTGAACTTATATTGCATTTATTTCTTCTTTATGTTCTCGTTGAAAAACTTTGATTGATTGAATCAAATTTCTAATTATTATATGCCAAAATTTTAATCTAATATTTGAGCTATCATTTATTGCTATTAATTGAAGTGTTAGCCTCTTTTAACTTATTTGTATTATTTATCAAGAAAGGAATTATATTGTAAAATCACTTTGATAAATTGTGGGTTGTGCTGAAATCTCGTAAAGATCAACATTGTATAAGGATTAATGCTCCTAGTTGTAAGTCACCGTATAAGTCATATTGAGGTGCCGTAAAACTCAATAGTGTGGGTCACATTAAGATCCCGTTAAAACTTAATAGTGGGTCGTGTTGAAATTCCATAAAGCTCAACATTCTATAAAAATTGGCACTCCTTGTTTGTAAGTCACCGGAAGCATTGTAAATGGTTGGATTGCACTATGTCATAGTGAAAAGGTTTTGCTCGTGCCGGAAAACTTGGTAACGGAGGACGTGAATCATTGCTTTGAATCGAACCTCCATAATTACATCGATTTCACCATCTTTCTCTTTTACTTATTGCTTTCATATTTGTGCTTATTATTTGAATTGATCTATTTAGATTTTACTTACTTGAATTTAGATTAATTCTTTGAAAAGAATTTTAAAAGTCAATTCACCTAATCTTAATTAGTTATCCTTAGACTATCAACTGTCACCAAACTGCCATCTTCGTCCATCATCTTTTCTCACGATCAATGCCTTAATAGCACTACCACTTACACCACAACGGCAAAATCTCAAAAAATAAAAAAATAAAAAATAAAAAATAAAAATAAAAATAAATAAATAAAATAAAATCTAATTTCAAAATCAATTTCGAATTTCAAATCTGAAACACAAATATGACAACTTGAAATTAAAAAATAGCAGAGCAAATTATAAAAAGAAATTGAAAATAAAGTTCTCTAATCACAATCTAGAGTGTTTGATTTGGAGGAGTTGTTGAGAGCTTCAACCGTGGTTTTGGTGATAGGAATAGTCAAATTCTTTGCTATCTTTTGGCAAATCTTTGCTGTCTTCTTTCTTGACTTGAATTTGTTTAATAGAAGTGGTGGATTTGGAGGTAAAAATAGAGGAAGAAGGTGGGTGAATCTCAAATTATTTTTTCCTCTTTCCTTTTTTTTTTTTTTAATTTAGGTGAATAGAGACGGTGGTGGTCGAGTCCTAGGTGGCTGTGGCGGTGGCGGCAGTTTTGGAACAAGGGAAAGGGGTTGTATGGAGATGGGAAAAAAGGAGATGGTTTGGGTGGGTGGGTTGTTTTTGATCTTTTTTTATTATTTAATTATTTTAATTTATATAAAAAAATATAAATTTATCCATTTACCATAAACATTAGTCAACATTTGGTTAGACAATGGAGTTTTGATCAACTAACAATCAAATTAATGGAAACCATCAATTTAGACTTCATGTGAGAGTTTTTGAAATGTTTGATATTGTGGGTGACACAAATAAAATGCTTGAGTTAAGCCTTGGTACTGTGGCGAGAATTTTCCCTATGATTTATTGTCTATGACTTGTAATACATTATGTTGGACCTTTTCCCATCCTAAATAACGCAAGGGATCTAATGACACCAGAATTTTACCCAAACTGCCACGTGACTCTCTTGGATCCAGCACGAAGCATGCTTATTTCTCAAACTGCACATTAGTCTAAGCACTAGACAAGCCATTTAGGATTATTATTTTACTTAATAAACGGCCTTTGGGGTGAATGTCCGGCCAAATGTCTCTTGGAATCTCCTGAAGTATAATTTCGAAGGAATATACCCAATTTTTGACATGTTTGTGGATAAAATTTCTCGTATTAGAGAGAAATTTTATTACAACCTAACTACTATACATTTCATGTGGATTGAATTGGTGCTTATCTCTTGGGTCAGCATCTTATAGGGTAAAGTCACTTTGCCAGAAAAATGTTAACAGATGTCTTGATATAATGGGTTTTGACAAGATATGATTGGATATAAATGTTGATTGTTTTTTAAACAGTTTAATAATAAAATATCATGTAATATTATGCCAAGAATTATGTTAATCTCTCTGACACCGTAGCACGATTCCATTTTATATGTATATGTTACATCCTAAGAAAAGATTTGCTGTGATATGCACATCTTTTATTTCCCTTATTCAATGCAATTATTCATCCCTTATCCACATGCTTAATTAATTGAAATTCATAGTCATTGATTAGGTTCATAAGCGATAAAGACAAAGACAACTGAACGCTCAAAAATTCGTTTTCTAAACAACGTGCCCTATTAGGCTAAGATGAATGGCACTCGGAAAATAAGTAAGCTGACTTGATTATTCTATTGATAATTAGAACCTATATGACTATTTCCTTGCATGATTTCATTTCCAAATATGTCATCGATGATCTAAATGTTCTATAAATTCGAAAGCATAGACTCGACTGTTAAAAAAGCTAAATATTCACTGAACATGTATAATATATTGTTTCCTCGTAATTGGCTTTCAAGGAAAACTAATCTGAACTGATCCATTTTCAAGTCCAATTCTCAAGGACCCTACTAAATTCAGCTCACAGTGGTACTCATTTACACAGGGTTCTCCTTTCTTTACTCGAACGTCGTTCGATTTTAACAGTACAGATTTTCTGATGAAGTACATGTAAATTACAGGACACTAAAAAGGCTTGTACACTATGAATCCATAGTTAATGAAATATCCAATGGTACCCCCGGAGTCGGCTCTAGCACTTTTGCATCTGGTAGTTCTTTCGACAAAATTTCCTGCAGTGACAAAAAAGCCTATCTTTAGAAAAGATTTGACAAATTAAACAAACTAATACTTAAACACGCGATGGTAGACAAATTGTACGAGACACAACAAAGACTGTTAAGGAATAGAACTTCCTTTTGACATTATCACAACCAACATAAGTAGTTTTTGTACTGTCATAAGAAAACACAAACACATCTACTTATTAAAGTTAGTAAGCTCCATAGAATAGTCAAGAAAAAAGAAAAACCAAAAACGAATAAAAAATGTCAAAGGAAAAGAAAGGTTCCGAGTATGAATTCATGATGCAGGTGGATCACTAGATCTGTTATCATGAGCATGGATTTAGTGAATTTGCACAAAGATGTGTAGCAACAGTCAGATGCATAGGGAATTTAATTGTAGAGGCATACTAAAAATCAATACAATTTAGTGATAATTTAAACAACTAAACTATATCCCTTTCTAGTAGAGGCCAGTTTGAACACCTATGCAATAATGTAAAATATACAAGTCCATTATTTATACCTTCGGCAAGATTTTAGAATGCTCGATTTCACATTATATCAAATAAAGCAGAATCGGATAATGTATCCATTATTTAATCCATCGTTTTAATTTGGCAATGAATTTTTTTTGCTATTGCTCTTAAACTAAACGAGAACCAGGTTAAGGCAACTGGCCAACACCATTTAGGAGGATTCAGATATGGCTATTTTCCATTATTTCCTACAACAAAAACTGTAAGCAATTTTATTCATATAAAGCCATTGTTTGGGCTCCATTTTAACGAGATTTTGGGAAAAATATACTTTAGAATAGTAATTTTTTGGATAATAAGTGGTTAAAAAGTAAAATTTTTTTAGATTTATCTGTAATATTATTTTATTGAATAATGTGTGGTTGAACATGAAGAAAGGGAAAAATGCATTAAATTAAAATGGAGCCCAAACAGGGGAAAAATCCCTTTTTAAAGTTCATTGGCTAGTGTCCTTTAACTTGAGGTTTAGGCTCTAACTCAGGAAAAGTGAAATGCCACAACCTTTTGCCTTTTCAATCTATTCACAACCGCCTGGTTTCAGCTAAAAGTTGCAAAATCATACCTTGAATGATTCTATTGTTCCTTCAGACTGAATAAGAGCAGAAAGAAGCCCTCTGCTATCAAGGTCCCCATTTTTCATGGGTACAATGAACCTAAAATTGAGATTCAGAAACCAAATTTAAAGAAGTTACACTTACAAATCGTGTTTTCCAACAATTAAATATAAATGTGAACCTTCTCTAATAGCTTAAGCTTTTGGATAAGATGGTTCAATGGTATTCAGAGCATACATAGGCTTTGTCTCCAAATTTCACTATCACCCATTTATGAAGATTGGGCACATGTCAGATGTTTGATAAATAACAATGCCAACCTACACAAGGGGTGTGTTGAAGACTATCTAATAAATATATAAATGGCTCCACTCTCTAATAGCTTAAACTTTTAGATGGAGTGGTTCAACAAATGACTAAATTTCGAAACATTTCCATTTGATGACGTGTTGGACAACAATTAAAAACTCATATTAAAAGGCATACCTGGCTTGAAGCAACTTTGCAAGCTGAACTGCATCCTCTTGTCCAGAAACTAAAGTGAAATTTGGCAAGAGCTGCTTTATAACAGGTGTGATGACAATGTCAGCCCGTTCTTTCTCTACAAAATTCTCATTGTATACACAGTGGGGTTCATAGTATAGTGTTAGTTGGCCTTGTGGAGAGGTGACAAGATAGCTGGAGCACATTTTATTAATAAAAGTAAATGCCCAATTCAATATTGAAATTAATGCAATCAAAATGACAGAGAACATTTTAGAATTTACCCATTCTCTGGCCGCTGCCAAGGAGGACCTAGAACAGGTCCTGCAGTTGCCCGAATTATGACTGAAGATCCATTGGTGACTTGAATCTCTGAGCCTTGACCGGGTTCTAAATATGTGACCTAAAATTGTGCAGCAAACGTAGAATAAATATAAATTATATGAATTGGAGCCAATATGTAAGAGTAACAAGAGAGTCATTAATCAGTACAGCCATCAGTTCTGGCAGTCTGTGGAATTAAAATTTTGTTATAAATTAGATGGAAGAAATACTTTTTCAAACAAGAACATAGAGGTAGGTTTCGCAGTTTGTTACAGTTCTCAGCATGCATACAAACCATAGGCAAATCGTTTCTTGGCTGCATTTTGAATTGGAGTTACCAAGTATAGAAAACTGATGCAGATTTTCTTACTCTTAGAATAAAAAAATTATGATTTTTGCAACACTCGTACTTTTTCTGTAAGGTTACATGGAGGAAAAAAGAGGAGTTGTTTGTTCTCTCTTTATTATATATGTTTAGAAAAGGCAGAATATCAATACAGTTATTGCATTTCTAGTTAACAGACACATTTTTCTCTAAAACCTTCATCGGTACTTACAATATAACATTAACAAGTGACAACTATGTCCTGATTAATTCTGGACCATCCAATTCTCTTTGTTCTTTCTGGAAATTGTTCCATCATTCCCAGAACATTTCCAAATTACCATTGACCTTCAATAAACAACGAAATAAAGGTGTCATCTAGCTCGAGCATCTGCTTAATGATCAGCCCTCAAAGCTGATCAAAAAGGCGTACTAAGAACCCTTCCAGTTGTATAGCGGCTGGTTGGACTCGTTTCACAGACAAGAGACATACTTCCTTTATATTTCGAAAAGAAATATACCCTAATGGCCTTCTTATGTATCATGATTTTACAAGTGTAGGAGTTAAGCCACAGAACTAAAAATCTTAAGTTCCAAAACTCAGGTAGATATTTCAAACTCTTACAGACTGTACTGTATCATCCCAACAATATTGTTACCAGTCTGTAAAGAGTATTACGCTTACTTTCACTCCGGTATAGGTATCAAACACTCCTTTTAACAAAACGTTCTCATAGTGCTAGCATATCCCAAAATGAAGTACTTCATTCGTTAGACTTATGCTGATGCTTCAAATGGAGAGTTGAGGTTCCCTTACGATGATAATTAGGAGTAAGTTTTAGACATATCCCTATGATATGTTATGTATCAAGTCTCTTTCCAAGACTTGAGCATACCAGATGAACACCAACAATCTCATTACCACATAATATCCTATAGGTATTCATTACAAAACCCACAAATCAAGAAGCTGAACTGAAAGCATTTTTGACATTTCCCAAAATCTGCCACCCAAGGGTTTGAAGAACATTTGAGCTGAACTTAACTCAACATTGGCTATCCATCTAGTCACGACATAATCAACAGGGCCATGGCCTCTACTTTACATAATTGATGGATTAAATTGTTGATAAATGATTTACGCTGTCAATTGTTGCACAAACTTAGAGAAGGCAATGTGATTATATGGCTAGTAAGGAGATGGAGATGGAGACTACTCAAATATTTGAAAATCGGAACATGCACGGTACAGCTTGGGGTCTCATAAGAATTGATAAGATGCAAGTTCCATATTTCCAAAACATTAAGGCTCGTGATGGGGATAATTCATTCATAGCAATTTTTCCTAATGGAAGTAGTACCTCCATAATTAGCTTATGCAAACCCTCTCCACATCATCTCTGTGATTATGAAGGTAAGGACCATATCCCCCATCATTGTACTTCATTTTTATTATTAATCTAGGCACAGGTGGTGTTTGACAAAAAAAATAAGCACTTCTATAAACTTCTTTTTTGTAAATTTACAACAATACTAGGTGAATAATCTCATGTAAATTGTTTTCATCCCGGAACTTAAAAACACATTATGAGAGTACTCACTATTCATTACCGTTTGCCAAATTCGAATCACATTAGTGCCCCATAACCATTTGTCAAGTGCTTCGCTGTACTCTTAGGATGTGTGTTATTGCCCCCACTCTATCCTTATATGCTCTAATTTGTTTTTACCACAGTTTTGTAATTGCTTTGCACGTACTTCTTTCATGTAAAGCATCACATTATAGATTTTTTCTTTTATGACGAAGTAATAGAAATCCTTAACCAAATGGCCACCATCTCATTTACAGTATGAACTCTATCCCGGCATAAGCAGTACTTCCTCAACCAACCAACAATAAACCAAGACATCATTTACCTTTCTGAAAAGAGGATCCAAAAGTGCCTTAGCATTTGGAGTTGCTATAACCCGAAGATTTGGTAACTTCTGAGATAGGGGCTTTAATGTCTTCAAATGACAATGATCGTCAAGGCTTTGTGTAATCAGTAAGCAATCAATTTCAGGAAGATCATCAAGCTGTACCAATATCACATATCATCAAAAGATTCTCAGCAAATTGCTTTATTAATTGAATTGTGAAGGTATAAAAACCTAAGAAGTTTTATTTACCAATCCACTGTAGAAATTGAAAGTCACCTTATTCTCACGGTTATTAGTGAAATTGAGAAAAACAAAAAGTCATAGCGAAAAATAGTACCCGGAAATTCTTCATAAACTTCTTGGCAGCATCATAAAGCCAAGGAATTCCAAAATCCAAGTTTCCCACCAAGATTGGATCGACCAAAATTTTCACCCCACCCACTTCCCACAGCCAACTGTTCCCCTAATCCAAAAATTAAAAGATATTTATTCAACCATAATTCTTAATCAACCAACAAAAAAACAAGAACCAAGAACAAGAAATCAAAATCCCACCTCCAAATAAGTAAGTTTAAACGTATCAGTTACAGAATCACCTGACTTCACTACAGTTTCTTCAGACACTACAGCAGAAACATCCTTGCTTGACCTGCAATAATTCAATTCTATATGTTCAATCTAACTTGACCACAGTAAAATAAATGAGCCAGTTATTCACAGCAAACCTGGGTGTTGAAAGCTTCAATGTGCTAAAATTGATAACAGATGGAGTCTTTTGAGGTGAGGTAAAACGGGTTGTCGACAACAGGGACGTGGATTTTCTTGTACATGGTTTGCAAGTGAAGTATGCGAAGGTATTGCAATGAGAAGCCATATGTACTCTGATTTCGTTAGCGAAATTTATATTTCCTGTTTATCAGCTAATATTTATGAAGCAGCGAAATTTAGCCCCTGTTTGAAACCCATTTTGGGAGAAATAAAAATTTTGGAATAGTGATTGATGTGAGAATGTGTGGTGGAAAAGTGATGAAAAGTTTTTGATTTGTGTGTAATATTATTTTATTAGGAGAATGTGTGGTTGAAAAGAAGAATGAGAATGAGAATGAGAAATAGAAAGAGAAATTAATGGGTGTCAAACGGGGGCTAAACTTCTTTTCGAGAGGTTCTGATGTTGCCACATGCACATTCTGCCAACAAAAAATTATCACCAATAATTTTCTTGATTCTTTCGTAATTAAATTAAATTTAGATTTTCTTTCCTTTCCCCATTTGGTCAAATAACTGTCTGTGATGTACTCTCTGATGGCCTCAGCCTCAAGTAACTAGGCTCCGGCAGGCAAGACCCAATTCAGGATTTTCTCATGTTCTTTGGAATGACAAAAAAATTCGACAAACTCAATATTCGTAGGGTCCATCCTGAGCTGGGTGAGGAATTTTACCATGGGGAGGGTTCGGGTGTCCTGCCCCATTTAATTTTTTTTTTTTTTTTAGAATTTAATACTTCAAATGAAAAATTTCGCGAAATTTCATTAGTTCTAATAGAAAATGACAACTAAAATTATTTTTAAAAAATAACAAACAATAAAAGTCTTAGTTTACCAAATATATTTGAATAATTTAACTTTTAAAAATAAGTAAAGATTAAAAAATATATTATTATCTCAATCTAATGAGTGTAGACAATAAAATGAATTATCAAGTACAAGTCTAACCACATCATTCATTTAGCATGCACAGTGATATTGTAGTTGAAATACATCCAAGAAGCACCATTGGAAAATCACTTTGTAAGGTATCAAAGCGTGCAAAGAAAAAGGAAAAAAAAAAAAAAAAACTCAAGTTACGATCTAAAATCTGCCACATTGTGTTAACTGTTTGTATTTTATTCATTCCATCGGTATCTCCCAAATACTTGTAAATTAGATTCGTTTGCTAAAACTAAAGGGATCTTTTAGTAGAGAGCTCAAAAGAACAATCGTCATTTTTTAATGATTATTCTGCTTCAAAGGACCATTGGTCAATTATTTTTTATTTTATTTTCTGCTTCTCGATGATGCTTCCACACACCGCCACCCCACGTCGCAACCAAAAAAAAAAAAAAGAGGACAAATACTGTGTACTGTACAAATTTGCTCCATTTACATGTTGAAAACAAGCGTTCTTTCCCATTTCTGTTGTTGGTAAGGTATGGCACTAACAACTTTAACAGCTTGAGGGAGAGGCAGCTCGTCGTTGTTCGGGGGCTTCTCATGCCAAACAAAATCATTCTCATGCTCATACTTTCCGAGGAGCCCAGTCAAATCATCTATAACCCCTTTAGATACTAATCTCCATGACTCTTCTTTTGGCATGTTCTTTACATTTACTAATGCCTGACGAAGAACTCCAACTGCGATGCCAATTTTACCGTCGTTTCTTAAGCCTTCTGCTAGGTACTTATAACTCTTCAACTCATGTAATGTTTTGCAGCATGAAAGAAAATCCTGTATGGACCACAAGAGGATAATTTAGACGGCTTTTTAATTTGCGGTAAAAAGAAACTTCTCAAAGAAAGCTAATGATGTTGGTGAAAAAAACGCATTAATGAATGATGTTCTGTGCTATGTGCACTTCTGCTGGTCCTAAAGACATTAGTCTTTACGAATTAGATATTTTTGGGCCTTCTTCCTTATCCATCATAATGATTTTTCCTCCATCTCACATGGATTTATACTACAGGTTACCAAATGAAGACCTTCCCCAAACATGTATACCCCTGCCCCCAGAAAAAAAGATGTTGGAACGTCGATTTTCTACTCTATGTAGTGTTAGAAATAACTGCCACATGCTTATGCTACTATAAGATTACTATTGAACATTTTTAAGGTGGTAAAGAATACAATAGTTTGATGGCTAGGGAAACAAATTAGTGACTTCAAGATAATTGTACTTTACATTAATATGTGAAGTATTTTTGTAGATTTATGAGTATTCTGCCTCGAGGCGTAAAAGGATACTGATATAGGTAGGAATTCTTATACTGATAACAGATATAAAAGATACACGTGAAAGCCTGAAAACTTAGAGATCTCCGAACAAAACCAGAACTTTATTAAACAAACATCTTACTTTCAATACTTCCCACATCATCAATGCACGAAATTGATTGCTTTCTCTTTCAGCAAATTACAATGTGTGTGAGAATTTTCATTTGATTGCAAGGGTCAAAAGCTAGGTGCAAGGCTTGCGTTGAATTTTAAGTTTTCGTTTTAAATTGCTCGATGCACAATCATTGCTCTTCCCCATCTTCCTCTTTTGCTTATCAAACATACATGTCTCTAATTAAGCCTCCGTTTGGAAAGAACTTATAATCAGTTTAATTTATAAATAGATAGAAATTAGTAGTAGATAGTACTTTTGAGTCCAATTGGAATGTGTGATTTAAAATGAATTTTGGTCATTTATAAATTGACTTATAAAGTTTGCCAAATGGAGGCTAAATATCCACAATGATAATTATTTCTCTTTTTATTTTAGGAGGGAAGGGGGGGCAAGAAGTTAATTAGTATCTTTAAATAAAAACGTACCAAAAGACGAGATGAAATATCTTTGCACTCTCCGGTTGCAGATTGCAAGACTATAATGGCTTCAACCAGAAACTCTTTAACACCATAGTGCAATTTTGCCAAGAGACCTCCAGTATTAACGTTGTCTTCTGCCTTTCTTACAGTAACAGCCTAAAAAGTTTCACGAAGCATTCAAATATCAAAAAGGAGATAACAGAACTAATTAACACTAAGAATTCTCGAGCAGTTAGCATAAGTGATAATGACAAGCTGTCAATGTTGAAACAGGTGACGTGCTGAATTTGATCAAAAGCAATAGTTATGTCGTGTAAAGGATTCTTTTAAGGAAAAGTTTACAATGTGGAATACACGAACCTGGGCATCTGCCAAGCAAATAAGGCTCATAACAGAACACACACAAGAACTTGCTTCGGGGGGCCTTTCTGGGGGCAATGCACTCTGTAAAGGGTGAAGAACTTCATGAGATAAATAACGGTACACGCCAGAAGCTTTTCTGAAGAGGGTGGCAGATTGCACCAAATCTACAATAATGAACAAGATTAAGTAAAAGTAATACGAATTATGCTTCGAAAAAGGACTTGTGAAGATTTATGCTTACTTGTTGATAGAACTTCTAGAGCCCATTCTCGAAGCATTGCACCATAAAGGAAAAGGGACATTCCGATCTCAAAGTGTAAATCATTAATCTGATAGAACTTTGGACCATTGAGGTGAAAAATAGATGATGAAGTAAGGCCACTGCTCCATCTTATTTTCAGGTCCGAAATCCAGCAAGTCATATGTCGATTGTTGCCGACCAGATCAACATGGTGTACCAGATTTTCTAATAAAGGTAAATACTTTTCCAATTTCTGGATGTCCTGGGAGAGGTTACAAAGAGAAAAACAGAATGAAATCTAACATATTCTGCCATTGTGTTTCGGGACATGAGACAGAGTCCAATTATATCACAATGTGAACCATTGTCAACTAGACTTAGGCATTGTTTGATCCCCATTATTTCAAAAATACATTTTTCTTCCTCTTGTTTTCAACCATACATTCTTCGTCAATTTACTATTCTAAAATGCATTCTTCAATAAAAATGGGGCTCAAACGGGCTCTTAAAATGAAAATGATAATATTAACAATGCAGGCAGTTTACTGTAATCTAAAGCAGAAAACCATAACTATTCAAAAGGCTTTTTTAGAAATATCCTCGTCCAATGTCTTATTACCCGTTCACAACGTGAAGTCAGTCCTCCAGACATTTCCCGCGCAATAGCCTCTGTAACAAAACTGTTCTCATTAATGGACTCCTCGACTCCTTTACGCTTGGAACTCAACTCCTTGAGCTGCTCAAGCGTGCCAGAATCACGAGCCAAAAGTGCATTTTGATACACAACCTATTAGTTGCAATATGTTAATATTAATCATTTTAAGCAACAAAGATTAATAAAACAGTCTTTTTGCTAGTAGAATTCAGAGCAACATATTTACCATAACAACTGAAAGTTGGGAACTTTGAAGCGACGCACAGTACAATATAAACAAAAATGTCATTGCAATTATTTCACTGCGTTCACTGGCTCAAATTAGGCCTAGTTTGAATGGATAAACAAACTGAACATCAAGATACAGCAACCCTTTATGTGCTTCCATTAGAAATATCTAAATTCAAACACGAAAGCCTAAACAAAAAATTGTTCACTCCAAGAATTCAATAGTTTCTCTTATACTGAAAGCATCAAGATACATACATATAAAGGTGTAAAGAAACAGCACGTACCTGCTTGGTTTTGAGCTTTGAAAGGCCTGGATAACTTATCATCATCTTCACTGACTAATATTTATGTATAAGATTTCAATATTTTGCTGACTCTCTCCTTCGCTTTCTTGAATTCCAGTCTCTCACCTGGATCCCATATCAAGAAATTGATTAATAAAAGAATGTAAGTTCAAATCCAATAGTACGTAGAAATACCACCGATACTGAAAAAGAGGCTGCAACCCACCACTGCTAGAGGGAGAAGTGCTACGGAATTTTCAATGGGGGCAAAGACCCACGTCAAACCCAAAGCCTTCTCTTTTCTTCTGATACAGTTATACTGAATATCTAATCATTTATATTAAACAGTAAAGAATGGTGGAAGGTAGTTACGAATCCACCTGGAAATTGATTCACAATTACAATTATACTAATGAAATTCTGCAAACCCATCTTGATCTCTCTCTCAATCTATAATTTATATAAGGCTGATTTTATTTTTGACAAATTAAAAAAATCTCATTTAAAAAGCAATTTTTGCCAATTTTTTTCTAGTTTACTCTTATTTAATGATTAGTAATAAATTATTATTGGTCGATTTTCATACAAATGAGTAATGTTTCTTGGTTTCCTTCTCGACCAAGCATTCTATAGCGTTTGGAGTTGAGAATTTAAGGATGAGAACGTTAAGATATAAGTGGACCCTGCGTTTGTGCCTTAATTGATTTTTTCTTAGATAACATCAAAACAAGGATAATTGCAGACACCATCCCAAACTTTTTAAATCTGTATATATTTTACCCTAATTTTTCATTTATTACATTCGTGATTCAAAACCTTTCAATTGTGTGCAACTGAAGGACAAATCGCGGGAATCCTTCCAAATTTCCATTACTTGACCAAGAAAACTGATTTTGACCACATTTTAATCAATTTTAAAAAGACAAAGTCATAGTTTTATATATTTTCACATAAAATAATTAAATTAATTTTTCGTGCAGTGTTGTTGATGGTGGCAAGTGGTGGCCGGCCATGGCCGACAGTGGTCAGATTGTTTTGGTTTTGTTTGGATGGGATGGGTTGGGTTGGGTTGGGTTGGGTGGGGTGGGGTGTAATCAAGCTTGTTTGGGGTTGTTTATAAGATATTCAAATTACAAATTAAAAGAAATAATTTTTTGTCAAGTGGATAGTAGCTCTTCAAAATCTGTAAATAAAAAGTTACTTTGATGAATTTAATTTATAATTTAAACCATTCCAAACACGTGCTTAGAGGCATGTAAAAAGTGGACCCAATAATTATTATCACATTAATTTTAAAGGACTTCAGGGTAGGTGACAATAAGATTTACATTTGGTTAACGTGCAAATAACCAACTGTTAGCCCGTATTTGATTTAGATTAAAATAAGATTTTTAGTAAATTATGATAAAAGTTGATGAAATTTGTGGTTGAAAAGTCGTAAATTCCATAAAATATATAATTAAAATTAATTGTTGATTTGAACTTTCTTAGTGGAATCAAACATGAGCTTAGTGTAAAAAGGGAAAAAAAAAAAACATTGACAAATAATTCACTCTTTCACAATTGACCTTTTTAGAAGATGTGAGATTTATTTTAATATAGCACCGTAAAGATTTATGCTTGAAACTAAAAATAATTGAACTACTTAAACCCCTAAAAACTCATTTTCAATTATACATTTTCTCAATAAAATATATTGTTCATAAATTCAAAAAAAAAATTCATACATTTTAACCACACATTCTAAAAAAATTCACTACTAAAAAGCTCATTTTCAACAAGAAAATAGGGCTCCAACCTAGGCTAAATTGTTGGGAGCGAAAAATAAAAATAATTTCAATTTCCACCAAAAATTTATTTTGTGTTTAAATGGAAACCGTGATAGAAAATATACATTTGTTGAATTCTGTAAACTCTTTTGCTTGTCTTGAATACGAACAATCACGATCTACAATTCACAGTTGTCATATTTGTACAACCTTCAATGAAAATCCACACATGGAACAAGAATTAGAGAAATTATGGTTTCTCTTTTCTTGTACTAGCAAGATAATGAATCGTATTCTTTTTTCTAAAATCCTAATAGCTTATTAATATAAATCTAAGTGGGCTTTTACCCGCCTCTTGAACTTATCTCGATCCAATATTTAATTAATTTAATTAATTAAATTTGGTTCATGAATTAATTAATCCAATTAATTAACTCGGGCATATTAATAAGCAACCAAATTAATTAATTATCCAACACTTGTTAATTAATTAATTGGTGAATCTCATGCTTTTGATTCTTCTTTTGCGTGCGACCCATTAGGTTCCCAATTACGATATCTAACGACGTAAATTATTATTTTGATATAATCAAAATCGATAAATTAAAATAACCCCTTTTAATTTATCATCAATTCACATTCGTCATCCCAAATTGACATATGCCAATGTGCCATCCAATGTGTTATGGCGATACGTATGAGGGAAAATGTCACGTAGTAGACAAATCGAATTTGTTCGTTTACCGTGAAACTATAATCATTTTGTCAATGTGATCCGATCAATAATGAGATGTGTACATGTTTCAATCTCAATTATCGATCATATCTTTTATCCAACTATTAAGTTAATGTAAGTTGAAAACTTTTTTTCAACTTATGAGTATACATTGGCCAATGATTTTGTTATCAACATAACCGAATGAAACATAGATTATAATCTCTTACTATCTAAGAGTAGCCATCCTCTATTGGTCATTCACACATTTCATATGATTCTTGATATACACAAACAATGTAGTATTAACAACCGTTGGCATAACAATATTCAATATCACCAAAGTATGGCCTTCCTCGTATAAGACACTATGATGACCTCCAGTTAAATGATCAATTCCACTACCGAATGTTAGAGGTTAAACACTGACACTCAAATAGTTATCCATGTGAAATCTCCCCCCAACGAGTTTCCAATGTTAACAAAACATTCACGTATTCATTATTTGGTGGTTCAACGATGGATTCAATTCAAATCCAATTTTGCCCAATTCATCTTTTTCCAATTTGGATTAGTAAAAATATAATCTCCATAAGCTATATAGTAAATCCACAAAACAGCTTTATGATTAGTTAATTTTAGACCCGCTGCTAGTGCTGAAGTAATCATGACGTTATATGTTTATTACTTATTGACTTAAATTACGTCATCACTACTTGCATTGTATTTAATATGGTTTCGAGGGCAGAAAAATCTTGGAAATCCCTTTACTGTTTTCCTAGTTTGGTTGTTGGTAGTGGATTGACATCGTGTCCAAACCCAATATTATAGACAAAGAAATCTGCTAAACATTTCACAATTTCATTTTATTTATATAAAGAAAAACTGGTTTTTTAGTTGACGTAGCAAAAGCTTGCTGGAAAAAGCATTAGTGGCCAATAGAAGGGCACTTCACCTTTATTCCACAAAAAATATAAGTGATCAACCACTACAAATACATGATGACAGTCATGAATTCCTACATTCTTGGTTTGTATTTGTTTTGGGGCAACAATGGTTTCATCTGCTCCATCTCCTTCAGAGCCTAAAGTAAGTTCATTTTTTTTTTCATCATTTTTGTTTTATTTGAAAGCCAGGAGTTTGATTGAATTGTTGAGAGAAGTTCAGAATTTGTGTTGTGTGATTTTTGCATGGTGCATGAAGTTCCATCAGACGATAAATGAACTGAAAAAGGTCCCGCTCGTGAAGCCAAATGGTGGTATACTCAACATTTCACACTGTCACGGCCATGGTTGGCGCTGGTGTCCTCAGCCTACCTTATGCCATGGCTTACTTAGGATGGTACTCCCTAGTCCCCTCTCTCTATCAAGAGCCTAATCGTAGTGATCACTTTGGGTACAGAAGTAAGGGTTCACTGAACCCACCTCAATAAAAAGGTGAAAAAAAATTACCCACCCACCCCCCATGTGTGAGTTATCGGTGAACCCCATTTGTACATGTAGCATGTTTCGAGGTGCTCACCAGGGCACTCACATGGTGGGCCCCACAATGTATTAAAAAAAAATTATGCGTGAGTTTCACATGTGTGAGTGCCCTGTAAGGAGGTTCCTTTACGTGAAGTATGATTCTCATTCTATTCATTATTGTGGGATTAGGTTTATCTGTAACATCCACGCATGAGTGTGGCTTCACTGGTTGCAATGATTAATGATTTCTTTAACAGGGATCCGGGGACCTTAGTATTGGCAATATCTTGGGTTATTACATTGAATACGATGTGGCAGATGATACAGCGCCATGAATGTGTGCCCGGAATTCGTTTTGATCGCTACTATGACCTTGGCCGACATGCCTTTGGCCCGAAATATGGGCCGTGGATAGTACTACCTCAGCAGCTTATTGTCCAAGTTGGTTGCGACATTGTATACATGGTCACTGGAGGAAAGTGTCTCAAGAAGTTCATGGAAATAGCCGACACTAATTGCCACCCAATTAGGCAATCCTACTGGATTTGCATCTTTGGAGGTCTCTACTTTTTCCTCTCTCAATTACCTGACTTCAATTCTGTTTCTGGTGTTTCAGTAGCAGCAGCAGTCATGTCTTTAAGGTACTTCAATAATTTCGATTATATTTTTTCTCGATATCAAGAACTAGGAACTGAATAGGAACACTGAAAGGAATACTTGAATTTGTATAACTTTTGAAATAGTCAGAAATGTGTATTTAACTGCACCTATTCAACTATAGCTTGGGTGGCGTGCTTGAGTCGTGGCAGGGTCGAAAACATGAACTATGGGCACAAGAAAACGAGTGGAGCTGATTACATTTTTCGGGTTTTTAACGCTTTGGGGTAGATTACAGTTGCCTATACTGGCCATGCTGTGGTGTTTGAAATTCAGGCCACAATTCCATCCACTCCTGAGAAGCCCTCTAAGGTGCCAATGTGGAAAGGTGCTGTTTGGGTATATTTCGTTAATGGAATCTGCTATTTTCCAGTTGCTTTGATTGGATACTGGGCATTTGGCCAAGATGTAGCTGAGAATATGCTGGTTGCACTTCAGAAACCATCATGGCTCATTGCTGCTGCTAACTTAATGGTAGTCATCCATGTTATAGGAAGCTATCAGGTACAAAATTTTACACGTGTAATCGATTTTCTTGGAAAATTTAAGATTATTGGTCTCTGTATCTACGTATCTCACATTGATGAATTTCAGATAGTAAATATGATGAACAATGAATTGTATTGCATTAGTTCTGATTTACAAGATGAAAAACAATGATATATACACAAGAAACTTATGGTTGCCTATGTTTTGACCCTACTGTACAATATAAGAATTAGGTAGAAAGTAGGGTAGCTACTTCTGAATATTGCTGCTCCTTTTTTGACCTAAGATGGCCTATGATGAATGATCCCTCTGAGGCCAGAGATACACTGATGCTACACTGACCTGAGCCTTCCAAATATAGCCAATGATGAACTAAGAGTCTGAGGCTATTATATTTTATCAGTTCCTTCAACACTCCCCTTAAGTTGGGTTCGAATAAATTAATTGATCCCAACTTGCCAAGAATGTTAAGATGACTAGTTTTGTCCTCTCATGAAAGACTGGATTGGATGCAATGTGTCGCGCAGCTTGATTGTCGCAGTACATTTGCATAGCTCCTATGTGCTCTGTCTTCATGTCTCTAAGTAGTTGCTTGATCTAAACGGGTTCACTTGCTGTGGATGCCATGGCACGATACTCCGCTTCTGCACTTGACCTTGCTACAACATTTTGTTTTTTGCTTTTCCAAGTGACCAAGTCGCCACCTACAAAGGTACAGAAATCTGTGGTTGATTTTCTATCGTAGCTCCCTGCCCAATCTGCATCAGAATAACCGATTACAGTATTAGAATTATTTTTCCGCATCCAAATTCCTTGACCTGGGGTGCCTTTAAGGTATCTTAGTATCCTATCAATAGCACTCAAGTGACTGGTACGTGGAACATGCATAAATTGGCTAACAATACTTACTGCGAATGTAATATCAGATCTGGTAACCGTAAGATACTACCAACCTTTGATATTGTCCTATGTTAGGTAGTAGTTCACCATTTTCTGGTCCAAGTTTGATATTGGTCTCCATTGGGGTACCAGCTGGTTTAGCTCCTAGTTTACCAGTCTCTTTTAACAAGTCAATAACATACTTTCTTTGGGATAAAAATAGGCATTTGCTAGAGTGAGCTATTTCTATTCCAAGAAAATACGAGAGTTTTCCAAGATCCTTGATATCAAATTCGTTTTTCAAGTATTGTTTGACCCTTTTAATTTCTTCCTTATCATTTCCAGTTATGATAATGTCATCAACATAGACTAGAATAATAGTGATAGAATTTTGTGAGTGTTTGACAAACATAGATGAATCAACAGCACTTTTAATAAAATCATTTTTCAACAGAAAAAAGCTTAGCTTGGCATACCATGCTCTTGGAGATTGTTTTAGACCATAAATGGACTTCTTTAGCTTACACACCAACGATGGATCTAAGGTATATTTATGGCCTGGAGGAAGAGTCATGTAGACTTCTTCTTCCAGAATTCCTTGAAGGAAAGCATTTTTGACGTCCATTTGAAACAAATTACATCCTAAATTGGTAGCTACCGATAACAAAATTCTAACCGTGCTCATTTTAGCTACTGGTGCAAAGGTCTCTTAGTAGTCAATGCCATAGGTTTGAGTAAATCCTTTGGCTACTAACCTAGCCTTATATCTTTCAATCGTACCATCACTATTGTATTTAATTTTATATACCCATATACTACCTACGGGTTTTTTTGCCTTTAGGTAAGTAGACAATATCCCACGTGTTATTTTTTTCTAAGGTTTGAAGTTCTTCTTTCATAGCCTTACGCCAAATAGGGTCTTGGTTAGCTTCATCAAAATTGGTTGGTTCGGTTTGGTTGGTTATGTTACCCAAATAGGCCCGATATTCAGGAGATACTTTTTTATAAGAGATAAAATCTTGAATTGGATACATTACCTGATGGGATACATAATCCCTTAATCTGGCAGTTGGATACATCACCTGATGGGATACATAATCCCTTAATCTGGCAGTAGGTCGGATTTCTCGTGTGGATCTTCTCAACGCAATTTCTTCTTGAGTTGGCTCCTCACTCACAATTTCTTCTTGAGTTGGCTCCTCACTTGACTTATTTTCCTCGTCTTCTCCCCCTGAAGAAATTGCACTTGTTTCACCAACCCGTTCTTCCTCCGCATGCTCAACACGTATATGGTCAAGGTCAATTTTTCTACCCTTAAGAATTTCTAAGGGACTCATGTTTTTTAACCTTGCACTGAGCAATCTACTTATAAGATATGTTGCAGTTAGCACAGTGTCTGACCAATATGTTTTTGGAACGTTACTTTGAAAAAGAAGTGATCTAGCGACTTCAAGGAGATGACGATTTTTCCTTTCTGAAACTCCGTTTTGTTCAAGTGTATTAATGCATGTGGTTTGATGTAAAATCCCTTTTAATTTAAAGAATTCTAAAAAATTCATGTTTACATATTTCGTTCCATTATCTGATCTAAAAATCTTAATTTTTGCATTATATTGGTTTTCAACAAAATTAAAAAATTCTTGAAAGCATGAGAAAACTTCATTTTTTTCTTTTAACAGATAAATCCAAGTGGTACGAGAAAAATCATCAATGAATGTGATAAAATATTTAAAGCTATTGTAAGAATCAACAGGCGCCGGGCCCCACACATCAGAATGGATTAAATCAAAACATTTTTCTGATACATGGGTGGATAAGGAGAATGGAAGCCTAGTTTCTTTTGCAAGCTTACAAACATCGCAATAGCTAGAGTCTAATTTATAACAAAAAAGTTTGTTTAGAACTTGGTCAGACGGATGGCCAAATTTCCAGTGTAGCAACTTGTCATGATCTACCAGACTGAGAGACATATGACATCTAACAGAATTTTCTTCAAGATAATAAAGACCATTTTTAAAAAATCCCTCACCAATCTTCTTCCCTGATTTTCGATCTTGAAAGATCACTCTATTAGGTGAGAATATAACATTACAGTTCAAATCTCGAGTTATTTTACTAACAGATAATAGATTGGAATTAAAATCAGGTAAGTATAAAATATTTCTCACATCGTTTGTAAAAAGTTTGGTTGTACCAAAGCCACGAATTTGGACTTTATTTCCGTTTGCAACAGTTACATGTTGAAGATTTTTAAGTTGCGTGACATTCCGAATTTTATTTTTGTCCCATGTCATATGGTCGGTGGCACCGGAGTCAATAATCCATTTACTAGTATTTTCACAAAAGTTAGCTACTTAGGAAAAATTTAAAACGGGTTTAGAGAATTCAAAACCTGGAGTTTGTTATTGTAACAAACTGTTCAACTGGGTCACCAACTGGGCCAATTGGGCTGTAGATGTCATGGATGGCCCAACTCCTTCATTTGAAGATTGTTGAATTGATTCAGGCCCAATACCTTTGTTTAGGCCCATTTCTTCCCTTTTAGTGCTCCAGCCCACGTTTGGGCCCATTTGCTCCCTTTTTGTGCCCCGGCCCACTTCTTCTCCTTTACCCATACTCCAGCCCATTTCATCTCCTCTACTGGAACCCCCAAATCGTCTCTCTTTCCTCACGCCGCCCCAGCTTTCCCTCTCCCCCTTGTTTCAAGTCGGCCGGAGGTGAGGGTGTATAACCCAACAGTTGTCTTGGTTGTGCCCTGCTCTCTTGCAGTGGTCACACCAGTCAGAGGCTGAGGTTCCCTTCGTCATCCTGGCCCCGTCTCTAGGGTTAGGGATTAGGTGTTGAGCTTTGAACTCTCGGTTGTTTTCGGAGATTTCTGATTGTTGAGGGTTCATGAGGGTTCTCCTGGACTCTTCTTGCTCAATTGTAGCCACTATGTCATCAAAGCTTGGCAAGACAGTTGAGAGAAGAATTTGGGATCGAACGGCCTCGTAGCTTGCATCAGTGCTCCTAGATAAGTACAAATCAGGTCGTGTTCGTTTCTTTTTTAAATCTCGACTGTGTCTGTTGTTGGTGGGAGATAGGTGTTGAGTTCTTCCCATTTTGACACTATCTCTGTCACCAATTGCATATTGCTTTGATTGCTTTGTTTGATCTTTGCAATCTCTTGTTTGAGGCTGAAAATGTGGGCAAAATTTTTCAGTTGACCGTATAGTTTTTTGGCTTTGTCCCACACTTCCTTTGATGAATTATAGTACATAAACATGTTGGCAATCTTGGGTTCCATGGTATTTAATAGCAATGACATGACCATATGATCTGTAGTTTGCCATTCTTCGATCTTAGTGGTTTCTACTTCTGTAGGTTTCTGGGGATCTATGGGATTGGGTTTCTCTTTGGTCCCAGTAACAGATTGTAGTTTGCCTTTGCCACTGAGACCTAATGTTACTGACCTGGACCAAGGAATATAATTTTTGTTGCCATTGAGAACAATAGATGTGAGCTTGATACTATCAGTGTGTTGAGACATTCTTGTGTCGAGGGATAGCTTCTTTGGTTTTGGCCCTTACAGGTTTGAAATCTTCTCTGATACCATGATGAATTTCAGATAGTAAGTATGATGAACAATGAATTGTATTGCTTAGTTCTGATTTACAAGATGAAAAACAATGATATATACACAAGAAACTAACGGTTGCCTATGTTTTGACCCTACTGTGCAATACAAGAATTAGGTAGAAAGTAGAGTAGCTACTTCTGAATATTGCTGCTCATTTTTTGACCTAAGATGGCCTATGATGAATGACCCCTCTGAGGCCAGAGATACACTGATGCTACACTGATCTGAGCCTTCCAAATATAGCCAATGATGAACTAAGAGTCTGAGGCTATTATATTTTATCAGTTCCTTCAACACACATCACAGGGGTGCACTGTGTGCGACATACAATGTAGTGGCTAAGATCAAGTTATGTTGAGAAAAAGTAATATAGCTATCTAAGTTATTGAAAAAAAATAAAATATTGCAGGTTTATGCAATGCCGGTCTTCGACTTGGTTGAGAGAACAATGGTGAAAAGATTGAACTTTCCTTGGGGAGCTATGCTAAGACTAATTGTTCGTTCTGCGTATGTTGGTAAGATTCTTGTTGGTTGAGGCAAAAACACTGAACGAAATGGAATAGCTTTCATAACTTTTTCTATTATTTACAACGAAAAAGTCTATTTTTCTCAACATTTCTACTCACAAGGATGTTAATTTTATCAGCTTTCACCCTATTTATTGGTGTCACCTTCCCTTTCTTTGGTGATCTTCTCGGTTTCTTCGGCGGATTTGGCTTCGCTCCAACTTCTTACTTTGTGAGTCCCAATTACCCATTGCTTTGATCTTCAGTTTCCAACTCAAATATTGTACTATTAGTCAACAAAAAGAAAAAAAAACTATAATTTACTGGGATTTTCTGCAGCTACCAAGCATAATATGGCTAAAACTTATGAAACCACAGAGATTCAGCTTATCGTGGATTGTCAACTGGGTAAGTAAGAGGACTATAAAAACTCGGTCCTCCTTTGGAGATGATTAAAGAAGAATTATAATAATTTTGAATTGTTATTGTTATTTTCAATCCTTAAAACTTATTATGTGACTTTCAGGCATGCATTTTTATTGGAGTGTTCATCATGGTGGCATCTACCGTTGCTGGATTGAGGAACATAATTGCTGATGCCTCAACTTATGAATTCTACTCTTGAATATGCTTATTTCTGTAAAGAAAACTCAAAAGAATGAGTTTTGAAGTTCTGGCTTACATGTATAACTTTATGTAAAACTAATAATGGTTTTATTTTGTCAAATGGATTATGGCATTTGATGTTGGATTTAATTTCTTATGTGGGCTACATAGTTAATTACAATTATATTGGGCTATCTGAATTAATGGGCCGGACAAGTGATCTAACTATTGGGCCCTAAAAACATCTAAATTGGTATGGGCTTTGTAATGTGTAGAGACCGGGCTAGTCCGATTAGGGTTGATGGAAACCTAATCGACTAGTATATAAAGACGTATCGCGTGGTTATGGTCCCCAAGCCAAATCACAAATCTGTTCATGTATTCTCTACTGCATCCATCTCAGAGGGAACCCAATTGGACACTAAGGAAATTTGGCTGTGGAAGATCTAACCAAGTTGCAAACAAATCCAATGAATCCAGGTAACTTTTAATTTACTTGTTTTGGTGATTTAACATGATTGATCTTGGGAAACTAAGGAATTACAGATTTTGGTCTAACAAGTGGTATCAGAGCAGATCATGTTGAATCATCGAACTTTATGTATTTTAAAATATTGTTTCGAATTCAGATTTGGATTTTGGCATATGGATTGAATAATTGGGTTTTCGGAATTTTAAGATCTGTTAATTAAAATAAGAGGATTCAGATTTTGGATTAGATATGTTGCACGGGAAATCATGACGCCTTGGAAGTTGGGAACTTATTTATTTATTTGGTATTTTCTCATGTTTTGGCATTTGAAATTGAATCATTGAAAGTTTTTTTTTGGATTTTCGGAATTCAAGTTTTTCAAATATGAAAAACTGTTTTGGTAAATTAAAAAAAAAAAAAAATATTCCGATTAGTGGAGCTGCAAGTCGGGCAAAGACATGGCGACTCGTGGTACACTTTCATTGCAACATTCGAGCCAATGACGCTGAGTGACCAGCGTGGCGGCGGTAAACATATTGCCCGCGTTACGCGACGCCGGTGCATAGGCCGCGTGTAATAGCAGCCTTCGAAGATGAGGAGGGGCGCCGGTTTCGGCCGGCGCTGCTGCTTGGGCGTGAGCCGGTGCCGCCGTGGTTTGTCCTCTTTCGGTTGGGGCTTGAGAAGATGAGGAGGGGCGGTTTTGGTGACGGTTTTGGGGAAGTTGAAACTTGAAAAAGGCGGTTATGGAAGATGAGGGGGCGGGGCCTGTGGGGTAAATTTGATTATCTCAGGTCCTTGGGTTGCAATTTTAATTTAAGGTTGTATTTTTAAAGTTTCAGCCCTAAGTTTAAAACTTTGGTTATTTAGCCCCCCTAAGGTTATAATTCATCCAATTGGGCCTTTAAAGTTCCGAGTTTTACAATTCAGTCCCTACAGTTTGAAAAATTAATTAATCAGGGTCACTAAAGTTTCTGAATTGTTCAATTAAGCCCCTAAAGTTTAAAATTTATTTAATTTGGGCCATTTTAGTTCTGACTTTTGCTATTACAGCCCTCAAGTTTCTGATTTTGTTCTAATTGGCCCTAAAAGGTTTAAATTTTAAATTTTTACCCTCTAAAGTTTAAAATTAATTAATTTTGATCCATAAAGTTTTGAATAATTATTTTTTGGGTCCTTAAAGTTTTGAAAAAAAAAATTTTATTTTTCGACTCCTAAAGTTTCCAACAATTAAATATTGACCCATAAAGTTTCAGATAATTAATTTTTATCCCCTAAAGTTTGAATTGTTAACCCTTAGGCCCTTAAAGTTTCAAAATTCAACATTGGCCCCTTAAAGTTTGGGATTTCTAAAGTTTATCCTTAAAGTTTTTATTTAATCCCTCAAATTTGCCTTGTATTTTGAAATAAATTAATTGAAACGACACGTTGCCAAAGTAACCTCTGTCGTGTAGATTTATTTATTTTAAATATGAAGGTGTGTGTGTCTGTTAATTATGCGAACAGTGATCGGCCCAAATGAAGATTACTGTTTGGCCAAATAATAGACATATCTGTGGTAATAAATATGTGATGATTATAAAGTTTTCATGTGGACAATACGTCGGTCCAAAGACAGGCCTATTGTTTGATAGATTGATTATCAATATTTGATTACTGCATGGAGAGTACCACTTGCAAGTTGATGTTTCTGTCCAAAGACTAAATATCAATGTTGCACTAGGTATCTTGTAATCTGGCTCATCGTTACTTATATCTATCATGACAATTAATTGTGAGCCATTTTTTCAAATTTTGGTATTAAGGACTCTTTTGAGTATATAATATTCAAAAGTGAAATGATTGTCTAATACGGATTCCGATGTGAACATGTTAACTGGGAATTAGTTCTCTATTCAGTTAATCCATCCACTTCTGCAATATCTGTCAACGTCAACTCTATTCCCATCCTTAATGGAACAAACTTCAAGAATTAGAAAGAGGGTATATTAATTGTTCTTGCTGCAAAGATCTAGATCTTGCTTCAGATTGAGCAACTCGCTCATCTTACGGAAGGAAGTTCATCTGTTGAAAAGAGGAACTTTGAGAAGTGGGATAGCTCAAATCGCACGAGTCTAATGATCATTAAGCGCGGCATTCCGGAAGCCTTTAGAGGCGCAGTATCTGAAGAAGTAACTAATGCCAAGGAATTTCTTGCTGAAATTGAGAAACGTTTTGCGAAAAACGATAAGGCTGAAACAAGCACGCTTCCACAATACTTGATTTCAATAAGGTATAAAGGCTTGATTTCAATAATGTATAAAGGCAAATGAAATATAGGGGAGTACATCATGGAGATGTCTCACATTGCTTCTAAAATTAAAGGCACTAAAGCTTGAGCTGACTTGCTCATGCATCTGGTTTTAATTTCTCCTCCTGCACAATTCAAGGTCAGTTATAACTGTCAAAGGGAGAAGTGGACTCTAAATGAGCTCATTTCATACTGTGTGCAAGAAGAAGAAATGATGAAGCAAGAAAGGACTGAAAGTGTTCACTTGGCTGGTATTTCTAAGGATAAGTAATAAACAATACGAAAGCTGCATCCAGTTTGGTTCAAAATTTAGCTGTAACCTTTGTGAAAATTTGAGATATATGAAGAGATACTGTACTAAATACCACGCTTGGCGTGTAAAGAAAAGTACATTTCTCACTTTGGTTTGTTTTGAGGTAAATTTAGTTTCAATACCTAGACACACTTGGTGGATAAGTTTTAGTACCACTACTCACATAAGTGTGTCAGTATAGGTTGTCTGAGCTGTCAGAGCCAATTGATGCTGAAAGATTCATCTATGTGGGGTCAATGACAAATCAGTTAAGGTTGAGGCTATGTGGACTTTAGGTTATCATTAAAGACTGATTGTTATTTGGATATGAAAGAGATATTTGCGGTACCGTCCTTTTGGATGGAATTTGGTATCTATTTCTATATTGGACAAATTTGGTTACTCTTGTTCACTTAGAAATAATCAGTTTGATCTTTTTCTTAATTCAAATATTGTGGATACCAGTCCTTTATCTGGTTGCGATAACCTATATTGTGGATCATTCCCTCCGTATATATCTCTTCTATGAGGAATCTCAAACACTGGACATGTTCACGGCATATATGACTGAGTTTGAAAATCAACTCAGTAAAAGAACTTAACGAGCCAGATCTTACTATAGTGGTGAATACTATGAAAGATATGACGAATCAGGAGAACAACGTCCAGAGCATTTTGCAATATTCCTAGAGAAATGTGGAATCTACCCACAGTACATCAGGATCTTTCTAGGAATAAGCACTAAAGACTGCAGCTTGAAGCTATTGTTAAGGGGTTACAAATATTTTAAAAGTCCCACTATTAGGTTAATTTTCGAAACGAGAAACATTCGGTTCCTTGAGGATGTAGAGTTTGTAGGGGGAGATAATGTTATAAGATTGATGATCCCCTATACACAATCAAGAGATTGTTTCAGAAAAACAAACTCAACAACCTCAAGAATAAATGTCATTAAGAATAAATCCACTATAAAAGGGAGAATGACAATTCTGATGACTTTAAAGTTTTTCTCCAAGAAAATAAGAATGGCATGAATTGATGAAAGAAGATAGAAGACCTTATTAATCAACTTTCATCAAGCCATGTAAAGGAATAATTCTAAAGAGTGGATTGATGTCATGCATAAAGAGAGAAAGTTTATAAGTAACAATGATGTTAAGGAACTCATCGTATTGCCGAAGATGCGAAACTCATTGGTTGTTATTTGATATTTAAAACCAATAGGGATTCGAAAGGTAATGTGGAGAGTTATGAGGTTTTGTCTTGATTGTAAAGGGCTTTACTCAAAGGGAATGCATACATTAAAAAGGGACTTTTTCTTCGATTTTTATGAAAGACTCTTTAAGGACAATTATGATATTTGTGACATATTTTGATCTTAAGTTACATCAGATGGTTTACAAATTAAAGAAACCCATCTATGGGCTTAAGCTGGTTTCCCGTCAATGGTATCACGAATTTCATCAAATAATCATCTTGTTTGGTTTTGAGATGAATTCAGTTGATGATTGTGGATATCACAAGTTCAGTGGGAGTAAGCATATTTTTGGTATTGTATGTCGATGACATACTGCTTGTCTGCAATGATAAACTTATTGAACGAAACTAAGAAATTTTTGTTGTGGAATATTGAAATGAATAATCTTAGTGATACCTCTTCTGTATTAAGGATATAGATACACAAGAATCATTCTTAGTGTATTTTTGGATTATCACAAAAGAGTTGTATCGATAAGGTTCTTAAAAGATTTGAATTGCAGATATGAATTCAGGTGACCCCTATTACTAAGGAAGACACGTTTAGTCTCTATTAATGCCCCTGAGGATAAAGAAAAGAAAAGAAAAGAAATACGTGAGATTCTCTATGCTTCAGCAATTGAGAAGTTAATGTATACTCATGTTTATTCACATCCGATTATAGCATTCATTGTTGGAATGCTAGACAGATATTTAATTAACTCTGGGATGGAAATTTGGAAAGCAGCCGTTAGGTTATTCGGAATCTATAGAGAACTAAAGATTACATGATCACATTCAGGAAAGTCAGACCAATTGGAGATCGTTGGATATTCTGATTATGATCATGGAATATGACTGCAAAATATTGTCACTAGGCTGCATATTTTGGATGAAATTGAAAGACCACTTAAGATATTCTGTGACAAAAGCAGTCTTGTATTCCAACAGGAACATAACGATGTCAAAGTCCAAAGACATTGAGTTCCTAGTTGTAAGGAATGAAATCAGAGTGGTTAGATATCAATAAAGCATATTAAGACAAACTCCATAATCATGAATCCATTTACTAAATGGCTACCACCCAAGGTCTTTCATCAGCATAATATTCACATGGGTGTTGCATTTTTATGATATGCCAGTTTAGTGGGAGTTTGTATTTGGATGTTGTCTATTTTAGACACATATTTTTGTCCATGGATATTCGGTTTATTTCAGAAATAAAGTATTAAGTTCAGTTTCACTCTGATTAAATTTTATGGTTGATCTCACTTAAGAAATAAGGTTGGACCAGTTGGAAATATGCATGTGTAAGATCGCATTGCATGTAATTTCCATGCTACACATCCATACTTGATCTATGTTGTCGAATATGTTGGTGTGGTGACCATTGATGGGTTTAGTTACCAATATGAGTGTAACGAAGGCCACTTTGATCTCATGCTGACATTGTAGATGAACCAGATTGTAACTAAGGGGATGTTTCAAGACAAGATAGCATTTGGTGCGCAATTAAGGTTATACGATATAATTGTTTCGGATGACTCATGTAGCTCAAGTGGGAGATTGTTGGATTTAATTTCTTATGTGGGCTACATAGTTAATTACAATTATATTGGGCTATCTGAATTAATGGGCCGGACAAGTGATCTAACTATTGGGCCCTAAAAACATCTAAATTGGTATGGGCTTTGTAATGTGTAGAGACCGGGCTAGTCCGATTAGGGTTGATGGAAACCTAATCGATTAGTATATAAAGACGTATCGCGTGGTTATGGTCCCCAAGCCAAATCACAAATCTGTTCATGTATTCTCTACTGCATCCATCTCAGAGGGAACCCAATTGGACACTAAGGAAATTTGGCTGTGGAAGATCTAACCAAGTTGCAGACAAATCCAATGGATCTAGGTAACTTTTAATTTACTTGTTTTGGTGATTTAACATGATTGATCTTGGGAAACTAAGGAATTACAGATTTTGGTCTAACATTTGACAATTCCAATCTTATGGTGTCGAGTAGCATGTATCAAACCTGCATTAAGGATTATATGATAAATCATGAAATGAATTGACATTTGATTTAACTGGCTATTACTAGATGGCATTGGTAAGAATCTTCCGAACATATGGACTCGAACACAAAAAAAATAGAGGCAAAATATGAGAATTGAGATTACGCAGAGCTAATGAACTAATAATAAACATTTTTCCCATTGCAAATATCTAGATTCTCTGTTGATAAGTGGGCCTTATCTAAATCGTAAAAGGAGGTTTACGCTATGCTTATATCAAATGTAGGAATGGCAATGAGGCAGATCGGTCATTCATGTTCTCCATTTCATCGGATATTTTTGTCATCTTGCCCATCTTCATACTCAATTAAGACGGGGTAGGATGGATTCAAGGTGGGCAAGGCAAGTCCCCTACTCCGTTTACCGTCTTATTTATTTTTTGCTATCATTTTTTTTTTTTGTCATTAGTTGGTCAAAATTATTACTTTTTCCCAATTCATTAAGATGACTCATGTTCATTTTAAAAATAATGTTAATTCTTTTCTTTTTATTTGATAAAAAACTTAAATTTGAAATAAATTTCAAACAAGGGCAAGGATCATATTTTTCGTACCTGTCCCTGTACTCTCTTCGGGCAATGACCCGACTAGGTGAGTAATCCCCATTCCGTTTGGGACGAAATCCTGCAGATATCATGCTTAATGTATTTTTTTGTCATCTATAACCAAATGACATTGGTTCATAATAAAAGTGAATTTGGAATAGTGTCTAGAGACAATAAATTTTTAAAATGGCATATTCAAATAGATTGTTATCTTGTTCGAGAGAAACTACAAGCTGAGTTGGTTAAGATCATCAATGATCCTACCCAACATCAGCAAGCAAGCAGATGTTTCAACAAAACCCCTTGGTTCTACATTGTTCAAAATGAATGTCTCTAAGATGGGCATTCTCGACATACATGCCCCTCTTGAGAAAGGATCTTACGATACAGAGAAAACAAATTCAGCAGCCCCAGCTTCAACAGGTCCAGCTAAGTTTGTAGCTAGTCAGCTACTCCCATAACAACTAAGAAGTAGTTGTCCGATTATACCTGTTAAGTTGGCAAAGAAATTAGTTAGATAGTTTAGTTAGAATAAATACAATTAGTTAGTTAAAATTGTTATTAAAAGTTCATCTGCAATGCTGTGACCTGTCTATAAATGTAAGTACATTTCATTTGTTCTAAAATGAGAATAATAATTAATCTTCTTCTTCTTCTTCTTCTTCTTCTTCTTCTTCTTCTTCTTCTCTATTTTCTTTTAACAATTCCGAAATTTTACAAATGTCGCTCCCTCAACGTGTCAGAATGCCATAACAACACATGTTTCTACGAGGTTTCTTATGGCGACAGTTCTTACGCTATCGGAGATTTTGTTTCTTAGACGATTACCTTGTTAGCCCAAGAATAACTAACCAAGAGGGGGGTGAATTGGTTTTTGAAACTTTTTCGAAGAATTAATCTAAATTCAACCAAGTAAAGACTAAATAGATTAATTCAAATAATAAGCACAAATATAAAAGCGATAAGTAAAAGGGATAGAAAGTGCAAACGATATGTTATGGAGGTTCGATCCAATGCAATGATCTACGTCCCCCATTACCAAGCTCTCCGTCACGAGCAAAGCCAATTTTACTATAATGGTAACTTACAACAAGGAGTACCGATCCTTTACAATGTTGAGCTTTCCGAGACCTCAACACGACCCACACAATTGAGCTTTACGGGACCTCAATATGACCCACACAGTGACTTATAACAAGGCGCACCAATCCTTATACAATGTTGATCTTTAAGGGACCTCAACACGACCCACAATTCAAAATGAATTTTACAATTGAAATCTTCTCTTCTTAATGAATAATAAATTTAAAGTTGAGAACAAGAAGAGAAGAAGGCAAACAGTTCAATAGATAGCAAATGATAAAGCTGGAAAACTTTGATGAATGAATGATAATGAAATAGTTTGACTCAATATATCAAAGTTTTCAACCAATTAATCTCTGTTAACAAATAATAACAAGTTAAGTATAAAGAGATATTTACACTTCAATAAGTGTCAGCAAAGAAAACCTTTATCAAGATAGAAAATAGATGAGTTCTAAAGTTTTCTTGCAAAGTTGATTTCTTGATGAAATAGATAAATCAAGTTTTAGATCAATCAAGAAATTCTTGTAATAGATGAAGTGAAAGATAAATCAATGTAAGCTCAATAGATTTTCAACCAAAAACTCTCTCAAAATATCTCTAATAAGTGTTGAAATTGAATGGAAGAGAGTTGGGTATTTATAGATGAAAATCTGTCAAAACTCTGCCATATCGGACAACCCGTACCGGACGTCCGGTAAAATATCGGACGGTCAGATAGCCGTTATTTTTTGTCTAGAAATTGGACCGTTTAAAATATGACCGTTGGCCAAAAAACTTCCTTACCGGACGTCCGGTACGACAGTCTTGTGCCGGATAGCTTTCAGTATTTTGATCATATCTTTCTCTTCCAATATCCGATTAAGGTGATTCAAAATGAGTTGGAAAGCTAACTTAAAGGGATACAACTTTACTTCAGAAATTATCTTCAAATTAGATCATCTTCCATGTCAAAAATTTGTCCCAATATGAGATTGAAAATCGGAGTATAACTTTTTGATTGAAAGTTGAAGTGTGATCTTTTAAGGGACGTTTGAAAATGATTTTTCAAGGTTTTTGATATATTACAAATGTTCATTTTTTAAAATCATTTTCATGTCAAAACAATTTATGCAAGTGATGAATTTATGAGAAATATTTGAGCTTTATGTACTTGCTAAACATTGACGAGTTATACCTTTACATATAAAAATGAGGTTCGATAAATAACTCTATCTTCAATGTTCTTGATCTCTTCGAGCCTCTCTTTGACTTGTATCTGATTTGCAATTATGCTAAGTTCCAATTTGATTGTCGTATGAAAAACACTGTTGTCCCGATTGATTTGTCTTGAATGCTCGTTTAACCTTCACTTGTACTTCATTTGAGTGTGAATAATAATCTTTATAATTTTGAAGGCTTAAAAACACTCAATTCAATTTGTTAGTAAACAAGATGGACTTGTTTGTTATAATCAAAACATTAAGGTCATGATCAACCATAGGTCAACATACCTTCAGTGACTCGGCTTTGGTTAACAATGTAGCCATTGGCTGTGGAGATAATGAAGAAGGACTTTTTGTCGGAGTGGCCGGTTTAATTGGCTTAGGCGGCGGCGCATTAACTTTACTTTCTCAAATTAATGCATCATCATTTTCTTATTGTATCGTGGATTGTGATTTCGACTCGGCTTCGAGTCTGGAGTTTGATAGCTCCGTTAGTACAAAATCCCAAGCTGGAAATTATCCTTACATGGATTTAACGGGAATTAGTGTCTATGGGGATTTACTACCTACTCCGTCGTCGACCTTTCAGTTAAATGATAACGGCGATGGTGGCATTATAGTTGACTCGAGGGTTGCTGTTACAAGGCTGCCAACGGAGGCTTATAATGCTTTGCGTGACACCTTCGTAAAGGGTACAAAGAATATGCCGTCAACAAACGGCGTGGCATTGTTTAACACGTGTTACAACTTGAGCTCAATAAAGAGTCTGGAGGTACCAACGGTGTCGTTTCATTTTTTGAATGGGAAAGAATTGGCTTTACCTGCTCGGTAATGCTACTTAGACATGGTGAAAAATAGGACACGTGTCATCGTCTAGTGAGTTGGAGGGAAAATGGCCCAATGATGTACTTGTTTGGTTCAGCAATTATTTGGCATTTTCGCAAAAACCACCAAAACGTCTCCCTCCATATTTCCCCCAAAAATCACTTTTTCTCCTGTTTCGCGCGGGTAGTCGCTAACAATTAAAAAGAAATTCAAACGATTGTATAAGGGACAAACCTTTTAAGACAAAGTCCCAAAAGGGGTGCTTTGTTGATGAGAGTTAAAATTGGAACTAAATAGAATGCATCTAAGGGTCGTAAGCACAAGAGTACTGAAAGAAAGATAATTAAAGTTAATCTAAGAAATTGAAATTACATATTCTCTGTTTGAGAGTGTTTGATTCGAGGTCCTTTCCTCTGTGTCTATTCTTTCCATTTATACTCCCACGACGACTTCTGCGTGACAAACCGCTTGGAAACTGCTACCCATTTTCTTCATGGTGCCTAATTTGTCGTGGAACTGCCATCTCTAACTGCTGCCATTACTTCTCGTTGTTCAACTGCCTTCAAAGAGGTTTCTTAAATTATAGAATGTGATAATCAGCTCGATACATATCTCATTAACTGTTATTTTGGATGACCATAATATCTTACATATTAGGATTCTGGGCGACTCGAAGGTTTGAGCGAAAAAGAGGTTGTCGCGCTGAGCGACAGTGAGGCACTCCATTCGTCCAAATCTGGGCGTCATGTGGGCTTGGACGATTTCGTTATTGTATTCGTGGGCTCCTTCTGCACTTACCAATAACCTCATTTGGGCTTTTGTCCTGAGCATCCAATTGGGCTTCACTCTTTGGGCTATCCAATTTGGGCTGTATATTTAGTGTGTCAACAATTACCCCCTAATATAACAAATTTAATACCAAGTATTAACTTATGCCATATTCACCTTGTATTTCCTAGACAATATTTGAAATTCTCGAGAATTTCAATCATCATTTTTTTTAGCTTAAAAAGGTGCAACGTTACAAACCCTTATAAACCCAAAAGACGTGACATTTCTTCGCCCACTAAACCACGTTCATGTATTTTGCGCTTCTTCCCTGCTATTTTACTGTTCATCTTCTTGCTTCTCTACTAGGTTTCAACCTTAACACAACTGCACTTTGCACTCGATGACGTCTTCACAAACTCAATCTGATGATGCTTTTAGTTTCGAAGATTTCCGAAATATCCTTACTAGGCGGTATGTAAATGCAAATTTCCTCGCACCGGCCAATGCTGACCTCAATGAATTCTATTTAGATTCGTCATTCAATAATGTCGAAGCCATTGAACAGATGGTGGTGGGACTGTTGTTTCCTTTCACTGAGGACCTTCCATTTCTGAACTCTTTGCCATTGAAGCCAATCCGCGATAAAAGGTATTCGTACTTGACCAAAACCTGATCCTAATTTTCGTAGATGGCTTACACGTATGATGAATTATGGTCCCACCAAAGCAATTTTTGATCGTGCTAAATTTTTGGGCTTTTTAGAAATTACCCTTTCTCCCCCGACTTATAACCCGTGCTCTTCCCAGTCGCCCTGCGTTTCTGGTCCTCTGAGTACAATACTTTTATCTTTCCTCTTTCCTCTTGGCTCAATGTCTATTACTCTAAGGGATGTTGAAGTCTTAATAAATCTTCTGCCTTTGAGCGACACTATTGTTCTTGGTATTTTGATTTCCAGTGTTGCCCCTCAATTTGACAAGAAGGTTGCCAAATCTTATTCAAGCATGCAGGGCCTTTATACTGTTTCCTCTTCTGAGCCTACCCATACTAGGCGTGTTGCTTTCCTTCAGGTTTGGCTCTGTAAATACATTCTTTGTGTTCCCAGCCTGAATAGTAAGAGGTTGATCTGGATCCTTTTCATCCCTTTTATCTTGCTCAAATTTCGATCTTCCAGAAGAATTTTTTGGCAAGTCTCCCATCGATTTGCCTGTATCAGTCTCTTCACTGTCCCCGAAGACATTTTAGTTGGCCACCTCGGGTATTGTAGGTGCCTTAGGGCATGCCAATCTCTGTTGTTGCCTCATCATTCATCCACAATTTCGTTGAAAACGCCTTTGTTGGGTTCTAGTCATCTCGTTGAAAGGCTTTACCCTTCCTGTATTATATTGGAATGAATGCCATACGTTCGGTTAACAAGGTTGCGGCCTAAATGTCCTCATATTATTTGTTGGTTTGAACTGCCTCTCAAAAGGTGGTCCTCTATAGAATGACGTGCCTCATCCTCTAAATGGCTGCGTGTCTGGAATAAAATCAAGGTGATGGTAACGTTGTCCTGCTTCTGAGCTTCCTGTCTTTACACTCACTTCTCCCTTACATCGGCACATAGGACGTCTTCGTCCTGTTTGGGTTCATTCCCTTTGATGTGTTCGAAGACATTAGGGAGTAGCTCAGAGCCCTTTTCTCCATCATATATGACGAATTTGAATTTTGGCAACTTGTTTTTAAACCCAGTTGTCACCATATTTGCTCCAAGTGGTTGTGGGAAAGGGTTCTCATCCACTGCCATCTTCTTCTTATCTTCAAACGTAATTCATCCGATTCGATGGCATCGTCTAACACATGACGAAAAATCAAACAGTTGTTAGTCAAATGTGACCATGCATTATGCCACTTACAATATTTTTTACCTTTAATTTGTTTAGGGTTTGGCAACTTGTGTTTATCGTTCAGCTTTATCTGCTTATCCTTATATAATTTATCGAATATAAGGTCAGCTTTGGTTACATCGAACGAAAACGTTCTAACCTTTCTGCCTTCATCTTTTATAGGCTCATCGTTGCCCGATATTCTAGGCTTAGCCATTATAGGGCAAGTATATGCATCTCCTTTGATTGGTTCGGCCAAACATATTTCATTTTGGTCAAAATATTCGTTATTAATGGTATGAACATCAAAATTTGGGTCTCTATAATAAGTCCCCTTGCTAGAATTTTTCATTTGTTCTTCTTTTTATTAATCGTTCATACCTAATCATGTTTGCGCTCAATTGGAACAGATCTGGAAATTCCCTATCCTGGAACTTCTTTTTTAGATCGAAGCTTAGGCAGCTTTGAGCAATTTTAACAAATTCTTTTTCGGGCAGAGGTACAAGACACTTACATCTTGCTGTTTTGAACCTTTGAAGGAAACCTTCTGCCCATTCATTTGACATTTAACGTAGATTTGCCAAATCGGCCAAAGTAACTTCAGATTCAGTTTTGTAAAAATGAGCATGAAACAATTGTTCCAATTGTTGCCATGTTTGAACAGAGTTCGCTAGCAAGTTAATAAACTAAGAGAAGACTACTCCTGTCAATGAACTAGGGAACAACCTCATTTTATGGTAGTCGGTTATTTCACCACTCTGTAGTGTGAATCGCCCTATGTGTTCTAGAGTAGATACTTCTCCTAAACCAGTGAATAATGAAAATTATGGCACTTTGTACCCTCTAGGCCATGGATATGCTTGATCTACCCAATCAGGATATGGTTTCGTATAAGTTGCCCTGATAACAGGATGTACCCCAAAAGCCATTTGATCCTGCACTATCTCCATGATTTGATTCCTTAACATGACATTGGGATCATATGAAATTCCTACGGGTTGGTTTAATGGTTGATTTACTTGAGGCCTAACATTTGGTCCTTGGTTGGCAACAAAATTGCCATTGTTACCATTAAATTGAGTGTTTAAACCATCATTAATACGTGGAGCGTTCTGTCTATCATTCAGGACATTATCCCTTATAATTGAATTGCCTCCAAGGTTCTCATTACCACCATTGGAGTCTGGCATCCCACTACTCCCTGGTTCAAAGTAGATGGACCAAAGGGTGGCTCTAGTCCTTAATTTAAATTCAAACTAGAAGAATTATGTGGTGAATTATGTCTCACAATTGTCCTGATTTGAAAATGGTTTGCAACAGGTATAGCTGGCTGACACATTTGGCCTACCAATTTTTTCATTATCTCATTTAGTGTGTTCAGTTGTTTGGCCATATTATCATAATGTGCATTCCCACTTTGTGTAAATCTTTCTATATTATGAATGTTTCGTAGATTTACCTGTTTAACGACATCCTGTGTGAGTTCGCCGAGCAATACACGCATGGCTCGAGAACTCAACTCTGTCATTGGTTCGTAACGACTGTGGCTGCTTTGACTTTGTCCCTCTATTCGTGGAGAGCTTTGTTGTTCCTCATATCACTCGATTACAGACTGGACTACTCCCCGACTTGCTAGTTCTTTATCCGAATGTTTATGGGGCATAATGTTTCACTTATTGTATCTTCAACACTAAACACCAATGTCCCACTGGGCGTGCCAAATTGTTTCGCGCGGATAGTCGCTAACAATTAAAAAAATTCAGACGATTATGTAAGGGAAAAACATCTTGAGATAAAGTCCTAAAAATGGGTACTTTATTGATGACAGTTACAACTGAAACTAAACAGAATGCCTCTAAAGGACGCAAGCATAAGAGTACTGAAAGAAAGATAATTAAAGTTAATCTAAGAAATTGAAATTACATATTCTCTGTTTGAGAGTGTTTGATTCGGGGTCCTTTTCTCTGTGTCTATTCTTTCTTTTTATACTCCCATGACGACTTCTGCGTGACAAATCGCTTGAAAACTGCTATCTATTTTCTTCATGGTGCCCAATTTGTCGTGGAACTGCCATCTCTAACTGCTGTCATTACTTCTCGTCGTTCAACTACCTTCAAAGAGGTTTCTTAAATCGTAGAATGTGATAATCAGCTCGATATCTGTCTCAATAACTGCTATTCTGGATGACCATAACATCTCACATATTAGGATTCTGGACGACTCGAAGGTTTGAGTGAAAAAGAGGTTGTCGCGCTGAGGGACAGTGAGGCACTCCATTCATCCAAACTCTGGGCGTCATGGAGGCTGGGCGATGATGTTACTGTATTCGTGGGCTCCTTCTACACTTACCAATAGCCTTATTTGGGCCTTTGTCCTGGGCCTCCAATTGGGCTTTACTCTTTGAGCTATCCAATTTGGGCTGTATTTTTAGAGTACACATCCCCAAATCACCAACTGGCCGAAAATGCCGTCGAAATCTCCGTCTCAGGCAAGACTTGAAACCCACTCCTAGTAAGACAAGCGTTCTCCCTCCATCTCCAACGTTGACACCCACTCCCAGTGAAGCTCAAACCGCCACTAAGGAGTCCAGCCTCGGTGATTGCAGCTTGCTCACCTCCACCGTTCCCCTATTTCGTCAACGACAGTCCCGTACTATTACCAAACCGTAATTGACGAAGGAAGCAGAGGTCATGCATTTCCATTACGAAAATGAAGAACTTCCAGTGATGAACAATGTTTTAAACTAAACAGTGTTTTATGATGCCTTTCTATATCGCATTTCTATTTTGTGGAAGTGTAGGATGTGATGTTTATTTATGATCTAAGTAGACAAAATAATCTGTCTAAGAGATAGAAAGCTGAATAGTAAAACCTTTTCATTTTTAAGTAATTTTGCTTATTAGGAACTAGGATTTTAATCTCAGTACATTTGAGCATTTGTTATATTTTTGTAGATTTTGCAACTTGGTTTTCTGATTTGGAGTGTTTACATTTTCTTACAAGAATTAAATTGATTGCTTGTAGATGTACAAGATCGAACATGGGCAGTCTTAAGTAGATTGTATATTTTGCTATAAACAGATCTCTAAGACTGAAGTTTCAGTGTTCTCGGCAAAGGAAGAGAGGCCTCTTGATTCAGATCAAGTTAGAAAATGTTATATTGAGACTTCTTGTTAAATAGTTATGTTGGTTAACAAGGCAGTCGATCAGCAGATTGCATTTGGACAAAAAAAAAACATTTCAATTTGCCTTGTTGCAGTGATGCGCCGGTGGGGAAGGGGGGGAAAAACTTCAGTATGGATTTGCCATGGTTAAGAAATGGCAAAGTGGTTGACTTGTAAATTGCAATCACAAAGAGGATCACTAATTATTCTCCTATTTCTTCCTATTGCTACGCGATATGGGAAGAATTGGATATGAGATGAAGTGGTAGAACTCACCATTTATAATTTCATAAAATCTCAACTAAATACACAGTTTTGCCTTCAAGTAGTCAGATTTTTCTTATACAGTTAAGAACCAAGGGTTTGAAACATGATGGGAATTAAACAATAAAACACTAATTCAAATTACATAGAATTTAACCACAAATGCCGTCAACATATTCGTGCTTTTAACTAGGGAAAAATATGTAACAATAATATTCACGACAATCAAATTACATAGAAATTAGTGATCCTAATTTTAAAAGAAAAATTACACGTTTCATCCACAAAAAAATTACACATTTCACCAACGCACAAGGAGCAAAATACGTAGTTGCATTTTGGAGAATGGGAGAATGTACACATGATGACCCGTTCGAAGTTGAGTTACATGAGGAAGCGCAACTCGGATTTGAGCTCTGACCACTTGATTCTTCTTTGACCACCCACTCCCAAAATCCACAATTGTCACTGCAGCAAAGAAACAATCACCCTTTGTTCAAGGTCTCTTTCTCCACTACGAAGCACTTCTTGAATCCGTGCTTGCATAAGGGGCATCTGCATTTCCGTGGGCATTCAACAAACAAATGGCCCTTTGCTCTACAACTATGACATATACCAGAATTCCTTCTGCCCATTCTATGAGGGGAATAAAACACAGAACACGGTTAACTCCTCTATAAATTACGTAACCCCAAGAACAGTGTCAAATTACGCAAACATTTTCCCTAAATCTCCGACAGATTTTCATCATCCTTCAAACAATAGTAACAACACAAGGAAACGAAGCCTTAGCAGAAAACTCTAAAATCTTACTCTCTTGGAAGTAATTAACTGTAAGAATTTTAGTAGCATGTCAATTTTACTTTATTAACATTATCTTAATTTTTTTTTTTCAGAAATATTGTTACATATAAACGAATTAAACATGATAATCAATACAAATTTGTATTATAAAAACGAATCACAAAAATTCTTTACATTATATGCAAAATTGATGGTTGGAAAATTACAGCTTTTGGAAAAGAATAATGCTATGTATACACCTTGTGGTGTACACATAATTTTACACCCCCGCTCACATAGAGGGGGCCCACAAATATTTTATTATGTGTGGGGCCCCTCCATGTGAGGGGTGTAAAAGATTGTGTAAAATATTATGTACACATAGCATTATCCTTTAGAAAAACAATTCTCAAATACAGTAAATATATGCCCATTTTAACTCAGAAATTAAACACACTGCCACGGCCTATATAGTATTTTGAGCTCATTTTTTTCCTAACCAAACAAGATGGAGATCGAACAATGTTTTCTGAAAATGGGAAAGGGTTCCTAGCTCACTAACACACGTAAAGTTTAGGTCGAAAATAAAGGTTGAAAATGGGGAAGGGTGAATCAAGAACTTGACAGAACAAATAGTGCAACATACAGATTGATAACAAAATTAATATAAGTGATACTGACTAAATTTCAGATTGAGGTTAGCGCAACGCTATGTCCTATAGAAGAAATTTGCCCCTACTCCTGTGCTTGTAGTTCGATAGCATATGTCACTAGGATTCAACAATCTGTTCCCAAGTATCAAGTACTCAATTCTTGGTTCTAGCGATTATACTCAGTATTTTCTTCTCTCGGACAGAATTTTATGAAAGATTGAAATACAGGAATTTTTATCTATATAAATCAGACGTTTTCTCTTCATATAAATAGAAAACGCATAATCTTATCCTTTGTGTCGGTTATGGTAAACAATTGTATTGATCAGACACAACCATTCAAACAAAATTGAAAAAATACGAAAAAAGAAATATAAGTGCTAAAACCGAAATTTGGAAATCACAAGACCCAAGTCCCCCAAGGCCCATCTTTGGACTATATATATATATAGCCTAACAAAGAGCTCAATCAAGTCCAAAATCATATGACTTAGGCTCAAAGCCCATTTGTGTGGTCTTTTATCCAACTTATTAAGTATATTATTTCCACACTTATAAACAAGTCTATTTTCCTATTTCTATCCTATGTGGGACAAACAACATCCAAAATACCCATATTTCTATACAAACTCTCTAACAATACCCCACATTTGTATAGTAAATAGTGTCAGTAACAAGGTTTTGGATGGTCTAGAAAAAAACTAGATTCGATTTGCATCAGGATAGGTGTCTTTTGGACTTGAACCTTCCTTAATGAATACTTATCGGAGTTACTAGTGAATCAGTGTGTATAGGAGATATTGAACTGTTCACCATGTTTAGTAAAGCAAGACAACAATTATCACACATATCGAATCTTCACACCTTTCGAATCATACAGTTGTGTTCATTTTGGTCCTGAACAATCCTGAATTCATAGGAGCTTTAGAGAATTTAGCCATGTCATTCTCATGAATGCGATCCCACATTACTCCTATATAGGTGACACAATGATTATTAATACCCTGCAATATTCTTTTAATATATTCTTTGTGTCATTAAGAATGATTAATCATTCACCCTTATCATCACAAGTAGCTTACGGTTCTTATCATAGGAATGAACAATATTGTAGGCTCTATTCTTTTGAGATTTACTCAACTAGTTTTCCTTTTTTAACCTAGAATTGGATAACCAAAAGTGCTAGGTTTGGTTTCCGTCAAGTTACTCATCATTGCATTGGCTTTAAGCCTATTCCATTCGATAAATATAACACTTGTTCCTTTGGTATACCCTTTGTAAGTTGATCTGCCATATTCTCCTTTGATTTCACATAATCAATGGAAATAATTCTACTTGTGAGCATATGTTTTATAGTATTATGTTATGTCGACGCCTTATATGCCTTGACTTGCCATTGTATATATGATTTTTCGCTCTACCAATAGCTGTCATGCAATTACAATGCACACATATGGTTGTCATAGGTTGAGGTCATAATGGAATATCTTCTAAGAAGTTTTTAAGCCATTCCGCTTCTTCAGAGGTCTTATCTAAGGCTATGAATTCGGATTCCATTGTAGAACGTGCTATACACGTTTGCTTTTGCGATTTCCATGATACTGCAGCCCTTCCAAGTGTAAAAACATAACAACTAGTAGCTTTTTCCGTATCATTTGAAATCCAATTTGCATCACTATATCCTTCCAAGACTGGAGGATATTTTGTATAATGCAATACATAGTTCATTGTATATCTTAAATATCTCAATACTCTAATTAAAGCTTTCCAATGAGCCTTTGATAGATTGCTTGTATATCTCGCTAAACTATTCACAGAATAAGCAATATCCGGTCTAGTACAATTTGTAATGTACTGTAGTGTACTAATGATCTGTGCATATTCTAGTTGAGATACAATATCTCCAACATTTTTCTTCAAGAAAACTTTAGGATCAAAAGGAGTACCAGACGGTTTGCTATCAAAGTGTCCAAACTTTTTAAGTATTGTTTCCAAGTAATGTGATTGGCTAAGTATATATCCGTCATTATTTCTTTGAATTCGAATTCCTAAGATAACATCTGCTTTTCCCATGTCTTTCATATCAAAGGTTGAATTCAATATCCTCTTTGTGGAGTTTATAACATCTAAATTTGGTCCTATTATGAGCATATTATCAACATATAAACATACAATCACATAAGAACCATTGTCAAATTTTTTGATGTAAATACATTTAGGGGTGGGCAATGGGTCGGGTCGCGGGTTTAACCACTAAAAGGAAAAAAAAAAGACATACAAATTGTATTAATAAAAATCAATATATAAAGGGGGGGAAAAACCCTAAAAGGGTAAACTCACAGTTCACACAAGTGACAACCCAACTCACTCTCTCTCTGTCTTTCGTCTTCATTCTTCAATTTCACGTTGCCCGTGGCCCTATGGCTCTTATCGCCGATATTGTTTTCTTCAAATCGCCGTCTTCTTACTTCTCTCTAAGCCGTCCGTCGACCGCCATTTTATCCACACTGCAGGTAATTTTGATTTCATTTTATGATTCTGATTTTGATTTAGAACTTTCCACACCCAAAGACCTCCATCAAGAGTAATTGTAAGTTTCAGATTTTGATTTCTGTGTCTCCTTGGATGGAAATAAGTAGGGCCCTGTCGGCGTTTTGCAATTAATGGTAAGTTTCAGATTTCCACACCCAAAGACCTCTGACCCTACTTATGATTGACTTGTGAGCTCAAAAGATTTTGCAATTAATGGCGTTTGCAATTAATTTGTTAATGACGCTTTAAAAAAAGATTTTGTTTTGGTAAAATGGATTGAAATTGTCGAGACTTAGCTGTTTGTAATGTTTATGTCTGTTATAGGAGTCCCCTGATCTGCTTACATTTATTGCTGTTCTAAACAACAACGAATTAAGTGATGTTAAACTCTTGACTATTTTCAGCCTGGAAGTCCTCCTTCACGAGCTTATGAAGTACCTACTCCTGGTTTTGGTTGGACTAACACTGCTGGGGCAATTACAATGAAGCGGGTACTCTAAGGACTAACACTTCCACCTATGGTATTTACTTATTTACAATTTTTCTTGAAGTTATATTTGCAAATAGTCACATTCCAGTACATCTGAGGTTATGTGCTCTTGTAATGCATGTGTGATTTTAGTTGATCATAGATGATGATGTTTGTGTGTCTGAAAGATTTATTTTTAATTCCATTAGTTGATAATGTGATTGGGGGAGATGTTGTCTGGTTTGGGGAAGAAGATAACAATTTCATTAAATGATTTTATTATCGAAGAAAATATAGTCATAACACACTGGAAGTGATCAAGTGGTGGATTTAAATTCTTATCGTCCGAACCGACCAACCCAACCCAACCCGATCGACATTTGGTTGGGTTAGGTTGGTTTGGGTTTCAATCTTTACATGGGTTGGATTGGGTTGAATTTCAATCAAATCGACCATGTTGGGTTGGGTTTGGGTTGGGGCAAAAACTGACCCAACCCAACCCATGCCCAACCCTAAATACATTTATCACATTCATTGATCCGAAATCCATGTGATATCATTGTGTTATCGAATTTTTCATACCACTGCTTAGGTGCTTGCTTAAGTCCATATAAGGACTTTACAAGTTTACACACTTTCTTCTCTTTCTCTTTTACCACAAAACCTTCAGGTTGTTCCATATAAATTTCTTCATCTAACTCACCATTAAGGAATGCAGTTTTTACATCCATTTGGTGTATAACCAAATTGTAAATAGCTGCAATAGCAATTAACATTCTTATAGACATAATCCTAGTTACTGGTGAGTATGTATCAAAAAAATCCAGCCCTTGTTTTTTACGGTAGCCTTTTGCTACCAATCAAGCTTTATATTTATCAATAGAACCATCCGGCTTCAATTTCTTTTTGAAAATTCATTTATAACCAATCGGTTTACATCCCGATGGTAAATCTACCAATTTCCACGTATTATTCTGTAAAATGGATTCAACTTCACTATTTATTGCTTCTTCCCAATACATCGATTCCGATGCAGTTATAGCCTCATTATATGTTTGTGGCTCAACTTCAATAAAAAAGGTATAGTAATCAGGTCTAAAGTCTTTTGCGACTTTGATTCTATTCCCCCTTCTAGGTTCTATTTCTTGAACAATAGATGATGGATCATCATCAATTTCATGACTTAAATCATGCATTTTTCTTTTATTTTGATTGAGTCTTTCTTTATATAGGAAAATATGCTCGAACCATTCAGCCTCATTAGACTCAATAATGGTATTTGGTTGAATTTTCGAAATTCCAGATTTAATAACTAGAAATCGATAAGCTGCACTATTATTGGCATATCCAATAAATGCACAATCAATAGTTTTAGGACCAGGTTTACTCTCTTAGGTAAAGGAACTTGAACCTTTGCTATGCAACCCCACACTTTCATGATTTTGTAACTTGGCAACTTCTTGTTCCATTTTTCATATGGAGATTGATCACTTTTCTTTGGTGGGATTCGATTTAAGATAGTATTTGCAGTTAGTATAGCTTCACCCCACATATTAGGTGGTAAACCATAACTATTAAGCATGGAATTCACCATGTTTTTCAATATTCTATTTTTACGTTCAGCCACCCCGTTTTGTTGAGGAGTGTAGGGAGCTGTTGTTTGATGTACTATTCCATGAGAAGTACAAAATTATGTAAGGGCATTCGATTCATATTCTCCTCCTCTATCTGAACGCAGTATTTTTATCTTCTTATCTAACTGATTTTCCACTTCTGCTTTATATATCTTAAACAATATCTACTACTATCATCTATAAAAGTAATATAATAATTCTTTCCTCCACGAGTGAGTGTGGATTTTAAATTACCCAAATCTGTATGAATTAATCCCAATAATTCGTTTGATCTAGTAATAACAGATTTATATGACTTACTTGCAAATTTTGACTCAATACACGTTTCACATTTATGCATGTTATCCATAGTGCAACTAGGCAACAAACCAAGATTAACCATTCTATGCAAATATTTAAAATTAACGTGTCATAATCTAGCATGTCATAGTGTAGAAGATTCAATCAAGTAGATGGAAGCCTTATTTATATTATTAATAACATCATTCTCAAGTGCATTGAGTTTAAAGAGCCCTTCAGCCAAGTAGCCCTTTCCTACAAATGTTCCTCCCTTAGTAAGAACAAATTTGTCAGAATCAAATACAAGTTTAAATCCCTTCTTGCTTAGAACAAGACCAAAAATAAGGTTTTTAGTAATAGTAGGAACATGTAGTAAATCCATAAGAGTAAGTTCTTTTCCAGAAATTAATTTCAGAACCACTTTTCCTTTTCCAACGACATTTGTAGTAGATGAATTGCCCATAAACATCTTTTCTTCGCCATTGTTAGAAGTGTAGGTGTCAAACATAATTCTGTTTCTACAGATGTGCCTTGTTGCACTAGTATCCACCCACCAATCCTTGCTATCAACCATCATATTAACTTCAGATATAATACCAACAAATTCTTCAGCAACATTAACCTGGTTATTGTTGTTGTTGTCAGTCACAGGATTTGATTTCTTGTGGTGGCAATTTTGTGCTTTATGTCCAATTTTCCCACATACCAGCAAGCACCCTTAATTGCCTTAAAATTCTTTCCTTTTGGAGCAAGAACACTTGGACTTTTGCTTTTGTTGTTGAACCTTTTGTTCTTCTGAAATTTAGGCTTAGGCTTGGATGATTCTTCACTCTCAATGACATTGGCTTTGGCTTCGAACAATGAAACATGCAACCCTTCGCTTTTTCGATGATCTTCTTGAACCCTTAGATTGAGAATCAGATCCTCCATAGACATATCAGTCTTCTTGTGCTTTAAATGAATCTTGAAATCATTCAAAGATGGAGATAATTTCTCTATTACAGATCCAACAGAGAATGCCGTTGGTAGGTCTATTCTTTCTGCAGCAAGTTCTTGGATAATAATTTGCAACTCTTCAACTTGACTGACAACAGCCTTTGAATCCACCATTTGGTACTTTAGGAATTTTTCAATGATGAATTTCTTTGAACCACATCTTCGATCTTATATTTATTCTCTAGCGAATCCCAGAGTTCCTTTGCAATTTTATAAGATCTGTACACATCATATAGTGTATCATCAAGGCTGTTCAGAATATAATTTCTGCATAAAAACTCACTGTGTTTCCAAGCATCGACTGCATTGAGTTGTTCTGCAGAAATATTTTCTCCTTCTGTGTTGGGACATTCTTCCTTGACAATGTGAGCGAGATTCAATGTTGTTAAATAAAACAACATCTTTCGTTGCCATCGTTTGAAGTCCAATCCTTTGAACTTGTCTGGCTTCTCAACATGGGGTTTCACTTTCATGCTAGTCCCAGATTGTTCCATATTGGAAAAATTAAACTAAAATTTAAAAAAAATGAACACGAAAATAATTCCTGCTATAGATTGTTGGAAACGATCAAGAACTTGACAGAACAATTGGTGTAATGCGCTAAAAATAGAATACTATTATGCAACATACAGATTGATAACAAAATTAATATAAAGGATACTGACTTGAATTTCAGATTGAGGATAGCGCAACACTATGTCTTATAGCAGAAATTCGCCCCTACTCATGTGCTTGTAGTTCGATGAGCGTTTGCCAACAGGATTCAACAATATGTTCCCAAGTATCAAGCACTCGATTCTTGGTTCTAGCGATTATACTCAGTGTTTTCTTCTCTCATACAGAATTTTATGAAGGATTGAAATACAGGAATTTTTACATATATAAATCAGACTTTTTCTCTTTATATAAATAGAAAACGTATAGCCTTATTCTTTGTGTCGATTGTGGTAAATAATTGTGTTGATCAGACACAACCATTCAAACAAAATCTAAAAATACGAAAAAAGAAATATAAGTGTTAAAACTGAAATTTGGAAATCACAAGACCCAAGACCTCCAAGGCCCCAATGCCCATCTTTTGACTCTATATATATATATATATATATATATATATATATATATATATATATATATATATATATATATATATATATATATATTATAACCTAACAAAGAGCTCAATTAAGCCCAAATCATATGGCTTAGGCTCAAAGCCCATTTGTGTGGTCTTTTATCCAATTTATTAAATATATTGTTTCCACACTTATAAACAAGTCCTTTTTCCTATTTTTATCATATGTGGGACAAACAACATCCAAAAGACCCATATTTCTATACAAACTCTCAAACATCCCGTACCTGTCGTCGACGAAATAGGGGGACGGTGGAGGTGAGTGAGCTGCAGTCGCCGAGGCCGGACTCCTTAATAGCGGGTTTGAGCTTCACTGGGAGATGGAGGGAGAACGTTTGTCTTACTGGGAGTGGGTTTCGAGTCTTGCCGAAGACGGAGATTTCGACGGCATTTCCGGCCAATTGGTGATTTGGGGAAAAAAGTGGTTTTTGGGGGAAATATGGAGGGAGACGTTTTGGTGGTGGTAAGAATATCAAATAATTGTTGAACCAGTACATTATTGGGCCATTTTCCCTCCAACTCACCAGATGACGACACATGTCCTTTTTTTTTAACCCTGTTTTTCACCCTGTCTATGTAGCATTATTCTTACCGGCTAAGAATGACCCAATACCGGTTAATTCTTTGAGGGGACACGTGTCGGTTTCAACCCTGCTAATTCTCTCATTGGATTTTCATCCAATAAATGTTGAAATTAATTTATAATTTTTTATTAATATTATATTATCCCTTGGTTGGAGTCAACTGATTTAAGGTCTATTTTATTCCTTGAATGTTTTTAGTTAGTTTGTTGACTGAGTGAAGTTGTATGGGGCATACTCTGAATAAATGTAAGCAGTAAGCCCAATTGGGTCTAGTGAGTGTACTTTATTATTGCAATCCACATTTTTGTACAGTAATATTAATTATAAGTCGTGTGACTTTATTAATGAAAAGTTGGTGGAAACTTAAAAGTTCTTACCTTAATTTTTGTTTTAATTTTATACCAACCAGCATTATTATTCTATTTTGTAGCAATTCATCAAGTAATTACACCTTACACCTACCGAGACAAGGTGGCTTGGAATCCGATTGGTCTCCATTAGGCATTTCAATGGATCGAGCCAAGTATAAATCCGAACTAGGTCCCGACTCGTGTCCAAAAGGCATTCTCGGTTTAGTCCAGTGGCTCGTAAGTTCCAAAAGCCTCTTGTTGTTTATTTTAGAACTTTTAAAATACTTTTTTTTTTTTTTTGGTTTGGGACTGATTACTTTTAATGTAAATATAGTCAAAATTGTATATGAATAAGTTATGAATACAACTTTTTTTCTAAAATATGTGGAATATTAAAGAAAATTAACGTAATCAGTACTTACAAATTATGATGAACTTAGATGGATCTTTAGCTATTAAACTATCCAGTTTATCTTAGATTTGAAACCCTACATCTTCTTGATCCTTTAAATAAATTTAGCTCTATAATATGTCTTCTTTAAGTCTTGATCTGTAAGAAAAATAATTGAATATGAAGCTCATTCGTTCTCCAAAATTTGAGTGTGTCAAAAGTTTTATTTCTTCTGGATCTAAAATATTAAATGAGCAAAATACCTAGTTAATTTCTAGCCATATTCCACTTGAATGAGGGAGACTTGACTGCTTCTGGACCCGTACCTTGGTTCAATTCATATTAGCGTCGCTTAAATGAGTTTGGGAGCTAAAGTTCGGCATCCCTTCTAATGGGGCTCCAAGAGGTCCTCGTAAAAGTGGCCTCACAAGAATGAAGTGAATACGGCAAAGTCCCTTTATATTTTGCTCTGTGATGACATTATTCTAGTCTCACACGTGCCTTACTCTGATGGGTTCGTGGAATTGTTCAGTGCCACATAAATGTAGGAAATAACAAACTATTAAAAACATAAGTTTCATTACATCTTCATATGGTAAAATAATTAAATAGCATCTGTATAAACAAGAAGAAAAACGTATAGAAAGTATAAAAAGGAACTTTAACAATTTATCAAAGGCATATGCAAATATGCCACAATTGGAATAAATTCGTTAAATATAATAAGGTAAAATGTAAATAAATGTTTGATTCAAATTTGTTAGAATAGTTATAAGTATAAAATGTCAATACTCAAGACGACTAAAAAAGACATTGACGTTTTAGTATAACTATTTATTTTGTAAAACTGCATTACTTAGCCCTCCATTTGGTAAGGATTAAATTTTAGATTTTAATTTAGATCCAAATTAACAATTAATTTTAATCAAATATTTTATGAGATCTACAACTTTTCAATCATACATTTCTTTAACTTTTATATAAAAAAAATCTATTAAAAATCTGATATTAATCTCTATCAAACATGGCATAATCATAAATGTTTAAATAATAAAATAACTATAAAAGTCTCATTTCCTCTTAAAGAGAGGAGTGGGTAAGATGAAAGAGTATTTGGACAACGGAAACCCCGGGGCGGTGAATCGTACACTTTACTATGATCCAACGGCATATATTGAATTCCATTCTTCCTACTTTTGTTTAATGTCCTCACCGTTCTCCATTCAAATTCACACTTTTCTATAGGAGAGAAGAATCAAACAAAACAGACATTAGATATAAGTGCGTTTTACACATTTAGTTTTAGCCACAAACATGGATAATTGTTAATGAATATGTAAAATATAGCTTAATTCGTTGTAATTTGTGTTGTGCAGTTTAACAATGATGAAGATGACAAAAATTAGGAGAAAAATGAAAAAAAAAAAAAAAGGGAAGGGGAGGGCGGGATTTCCATGATACTGCAGCCCCTCCAAGTGTAAAAACATAACCACTAGTAGCTTTTTCCGTATTATTTGAAATCCAATTTGCATCATTATATCCTTCCAAGACTGGAGGATATTTTGTATAATGCAATCTATAGTTCATTGTATATCTTAAATATCTCAATACTCTAATTAGAGCTTTCCAATGAGCCTTTGATGGATTGCTTGTACATCTCGCTAAGCTATTCACAGAATAAGCAATATCCGGTCTAGTACAATTTGTAATGTATTGTAGTGTACTAATGATCCGTGCATATTCTAGTTGAGATACACTATCTCCAACATTTTTCTTTAAGAAAATTTTAGGATCAAAAGGAGTACTAGACGGTTTGCTATCAAAGTATCCAAACTTTTTAAGTATTGTTTCCGAGTAATGTGATTGGCTAAGTATATATCCATCATTACTTCTTTGAATTCGAATTCAGATAACATCTACTTTTCCCATGTCTTTCATATCAAAGGTTGAATTCAATATCCTCTTTGTGGAGTTTATAACATCTAAATTTGGTCCTATGATGAGCATATTATCAACATATAAACATACAATCACATAAGAACAATTGTCAAACTTTTTGGTGTAAATACGTTTATCACATTCATTGATCCGAAATACATGTGATATCATTGTGTTATCGAATTTTTCATGCCACTACTTAGGTGCCTGCTTAAGTTCATATAAGGACTTTACAAGTTTACACACTTTCTTCTCTTTCTTTTTTACCACAAAATTTTCAGGTTGTTTCATATAAATTTCTTCATCTAACTCATCATTAAGGAATACGATTTTTACATCCATTTGGTGTATAACCAAATTGTAAATAGCTTCAATAGCAATTAACATTCTTATAGACGTAATCCTAGTTACTGGTGAGTATGTATCAAAGAAATTCAGCCCTTGTTTTTTACGATAGCATTTTGCTACCAATCGAGCTTTATATTTATCAATAGTACCATCCGGGCTTCAATTTCTTTTTGAAAATCCATTTATAACCAATCGGTTTACATCCCGCTAGGCTGGGCTATACCCAGCCCTGCCCCCAACCCATATGGAAAATTTAGAGACTACAATTATTAAATTATGTTAATTCAACTCTAGTTTGAATTATAACCAAAGTCTAATGCTTATTTATTCAATTTTTGTTAAAGAGACTACAATTATTAGATACTATTTTCATGATATTCACGAAACGTGAATATCTTATTGTCAATTTAAGCATTTTATTTAATACATGTTTGACTAAATTTACTTATGATAATTAAGTAAATTTTATAATTGATAATAAAAATAAATTACTTATTTTAATAGTTAGAGACACTATATGTTTTGCTAAACTTAAAAATAATTAAATTTTTAATTCTACGGATGTTTTCATATATTACTTATTCATATTTATTAAAAAAAAGTATTCGCTTCGATCATGAAATAGACGCTATGATCAAAATAAATAACTTGCTCTAAATTCTATCTTGAATATTTGTTAAAGTTTATTTATTTATAAATTGATCTATATATAAATATATTCTTGAAAATGAGCGAAACATGTTTATGAATTAAATCTAATTTTTTTGGACCCTCATAATTTTTAATCGATTTTTCTCACTCTGGATGGAATTCTTCACTTATTATGAAATGAAGTAATATAAAAGAATGACGTCAACACCAAATAATATTTTGAGACAATAACATATAGTGATGTATTATTGATAGCGTGTTTCAGCCAAAGTTTTCAATTGTTTGGAAAATTGATTGTCAAAGTTTTTTAGAATAGTATTCATTAAATAAATTTTTTTAGTTTTTTATTAGTGAATATGTATCATTTGCTTATTTCGATCATGATTTCGTCAATTTATATTTTTTAACTTATGCGTTGATTTTCTATTTGGAAAGAAAATATAAAAAGATAGAGTGGGACATCTTAGGATGAAACATCTAGACTTCTTTTATTTCATTGAGTGTCGTACACTCTTTGTCATGAGTTTAGCCTCTTATGACATGAGTTCGTTCGAAATTTTTTAAATTTCAACACATCCTAATGTTTTTTTTCTGGCTCCGCCCCTGGTTGAGAACATCTTACATCCTTGTCTATTATGCATCTGGTTGTGATCCGATGTCACGATGTGATTTGGGTTCTTGCATCTGAGCTTCTATGTAAGTATGACTGTTCAATTGATCTGTTCTTTGCTTCAATAATTCTTGCATCATGTTCAACCAAATCCTTGTTGGGATTTGGTCTGTATCTACTCCAACTTGAATATGGTGTGACGTGCTACATTATCCCCTTGATCACATTTCCTATCTTCTGCCTTTATTTCTGGCCACTATATAGTTTTTTGAACCTTGAATATGTTTGAATTATTTATTGGTTTTGGTTTTGGATAGGAATATGTTCAACAGCCTGAGAATAGTGGGTAAAGCTATCACAACTAGAGCAGGAGAGGAGCTTAAAAGAGCACGACTTCAGGTGCTGTCTCTATAAAGTGCACTTAAATTCAATATTTTGAATTATTTTCGAGCCATTACTTTACTCTTTTACTGGATGCAGGGAGTCTTAATTGCATCTGGATTGTCAGAAGATCAGAGTCATTCCGTGACTGGAAATGGTTAGTTAAATTTATCCATTAATGGCGTACATTTTACCGGTACAAAACAAGAATCGTCTCTGATTACTTAAGATTTTTGTGATGGCATTGCAGGGGCTTTAGCATTTGACATAGACTATGCATGCTGGCTTGATGAACATCAGCGACTGATCATGATCTGAGATCCGCTGTGAACGCTTACCTGGGTGAAAGTGGGCTTCGTATTCTTCTCGATGGTTGATGTCTCATTATGATGAAATATTCAGGCTAAAGAGCATAGGTTCTAAGTCAAATATATTTCACTTGCTATCCGGCATGTGGAAGACTCCTGTAGAAAGGCGTTTGGGTGGTTAGGAGGATTTCGTTCATCGGAGCTTCTCAAGGTCATTCAATTATTTTCGACAACTTTCTTTCATAAAATATAGGAACATTATCATTTCATCATATTCCTGAACAATCATGTCTTTCTGAATTTCAGACACTCGGCAACCAAATTGAACCTCTGACCGAACAACAATTGATGGGACTATCTAATTTACAGCCATCCTCTCAACAAGCCGAGGATGCCTTATCCCAAGGCGTGGAAGCATTGGCTGCATTGCAACAGTAATTTGTAGAGGCGCTATCCTCTAATACTCCTGGTCCTAGTGGTTCTGGAAATGTGGCGGACTACATGGGGCAAATGGCTATTGCCATGGGCAAGCTTGCCACACTCGAGAATTTTCTTCATCGGGTATTTAGCCTGTACTTGAGCACTTGTTAGACCAGACGAAGTCTAATCACAATCGACACTTGTCCCTTGACCTTGGATTGAATATTGGGTATTCTATAGATATGGGAGGTTGCCTAATATTCCGAATGAGCCCAGTTTTTGGGGACTCACAATGGCATGAGATCCCTTTTACTTTTCCTCTCTACTATAGTGGGGTGAAAACCTGCAGTAGTGAAGTTAACATACCTCTCAAATTGCAGGTGCTCCATTATAAATGTGCATTTAGCTCTCAAAAGCGGGGATTCTTCAACATAGTAAATATAAGTAACAACTCGTTCCCATCTCCCCCTTTTTTGTTGCTTATCCAGTAAATTCCATTCCAAATTGTGTTCCTGTTTTGTTTCAAATGAATAAGGTATAACCTGTGCTTTTGCTCTTGATAGGCTGACCTTCTGAGACAGCAGACTTTGCAACAAATGCATCGGATCTTGACAACCCGACAAGCTGCCCGTGCTCTTCTTTCCATTAATGATTACAAGTCGAGGCTTCAGGCTCTCAGTTCTTTATGGTTGGCCGGTCCTAAGGATTGACTTTAGTTCTTTTACATGATTGTGTTAATCTTTCAGAACCTTTGCAAGCTGACCATTCCACATAATATTAGGTTGCATTTCAATAGTTATTTGCTGGTCGGTTAATGTTAGTGTGCTATTTGCTTAGTTAAGTATTAACTGACACTGGATTTGTGAAACTTACAACTGTATCCAAGATCTGATATGTTTACTATTGATTGATTTCGTATGAATCACTAACAGTGGCTGTTTTGTATCAAGGCATATGGTTTTTTTCTTGCTAGATAGAATTGAAATCATGTTTCAGTTATTAAAAACATGGGATTCTTTGTTAAAAGACCTAGTCAAACAAAGTAGTTGGAAAAAAGACCCCTTCTCATTGTTTATTGGTCAAATGGCCTCAATTAAAAAATACAATAAATAAACATGGCAAATTGTCTAAAATATCCCCATCAAGTAAAAGACTCATACACCCTTTTCATTCCATCAAATTCACCATTTTCTCTCGTCTGAAAACCAACGTGCTCTTTGACCCAAAAAAAAATCCAACGTGCTCTTCATCTCCAATGTTTGCCGCCTTCTAAAATCTTTTTATTGATTATATTCCTCACCTATCTTCTCCAACATTTTGAGCATTGGAACAAGGATTTTAGCTTCTATATTACCTACATTGAAATCTCCATTATTTGAAGAAAAGAAAATGGTATTTTTATAAATTTCATGTACATTTGGTCCTTTTATTGTTGAATATATTATGAAATGATATTTTAGCTGATTTGCTTTTACTGTTGGTGTATTTCTGCAACTACTGGACGATTTGTAGTTCAGAACGACAGTCCAGCCGTTTTACGTAGTGTAGAACGACACTACAGTCGTTATCGTAGAAAGAGAGATGTGAGCAATCGAAATGAAGTTGAGCAATACGATGGCGATTATGGGAATGATATAGAAAGAAACTATGTGGATTGGGATAATTTGACCATAATTCAAGGCAGTTCCGAAAAACAAGTTTTCCAAGATGAATCTCCTCTTAGAGATGAAAACAATGTTAATTTCTCCGTGCAAGAGGACATTATTGGTACTTCAACAGAAGTTGTCTGTTCAATTCCATATAGATCATCGGCATAATCGTATCACTTGTACAGATCGTATACCACTCAGCGAGATACATGAACAATGAAGACAACATGACACATATGAGGCTTTTGTGGTGTTGTGATGTACAGCTTTTGTAATATAGAAAATGGATGGTGGTGTTATGTTACGATGTACTACTTTTGTCGTTTTGAAAAGCAAACTACTTATAATGTTTGGAACGAGTGATTGTGTCCTTGTCTTAGACTTGATGAAGCCAGAACGGCAGTTATGATGCACATATGTTTTTTTTGTTACACTAAAACATCGCTTGTACTTTTTCAGAACAGGATGCGCAGTTGTGTCGTTTTCTTTTTCATGTCCATCAAGTATTGAGCATATCTCACCTACATTCTAAGAGGGGTGTCCATCTTAAAACGTAAATGAGTTTATCTAATCGAATATTGTGTCTCGAATGAGTCATAGTGCTCTGTACAGGTGTTTTCAGGCAGAACGACACAAGTGTCGTTTTCTGGACAGTAACGACACTGGTGGCGTTCTCGTTGAATTTTTTTCACACGGCATCACGACACTTGTGACGTTCTAGTAGACATTATATGATCAGTAACGGCACAAGTCTTTCTCATTATCATTATAGTTGTAAATATAACGATACTCATACCATTCTAATAAATAATCTCTTTCCATTCAGAACGACAGTTGTGCCGTTTTAATGAACAGTAACAGCGGTTGTGTCGTTTTGTTTGTCATTTCGATTAAGCATTGAGCATATCTCCCCTACAAAATAAGAGGCATATCCATCCTACAACTCAAATGAGTACATATAACGAGTTCATCGTGCGTCGGACGGGTCGTGGAGCTCTGTGCGTGTGTTTCCAGGCAGAACGACACTTGTGCCGTTACAAGACAGTTCTGCCGTTCTGTTGATTTCTTCAATATTTTTCAACTTTTCGAGTCGAACGACCTCGACAACTGGACCCCCTAACTTGATGAAGGCTGGACTTGTTGATTAGGAGATGTGTAACGGTGGAATTGATGTTTGAACATGTGAAAACCATCAAGTCTACATTGATTTCGTTTGAAAGTGTAGACGTTGTGCATATCTCCCATACAAAATAAGAGCCATGTCCATCCTACAACTTAAATGAGTACATATAACGAGTTCATTGTCCCTCGGACGGGTCGTGGAGCTCTGTACGTCTGTTTCCAAGTAGAACGACACTTGTGCCGTTACAAGACAGTTCTGCCGTTCTGTTGATTTTTTCAATATTTTCAACTTTTCGAGTAGAACGACCTCGACAACTGGACCCCCTAACTTGATGAAGGCTGGACTTGTTGATTAGGAGATGTGTAACGGTGGAATTGATGTTTGAACATGTGAAAACCATCAAGTCTACATTGATTTCTTTTGAAAGTGTAGACGTTGAGCATATCTCCCCTACAAAATAAGAGGCATGTCCATCCTACAACTCAAATGAGTATATATAATGAGTTCATCGTCCCTCGGACGGGTCGTGGAGCTCTCTGCGTGTGTTTCCAGGCAGAACGACACTTGTGCTGTTACAAGACAGTTCTGCCGTTCTGTTGATTTTTTCAATATTTTTCAACTTTTCGAGTCGAACGACCTCGAAAACTGGACCCCCTAACTTTGTTAGGCTAGACGTGTTGATTAGGAGATGTGTAACGGTGGAATTGATGTAGCATATATGGTATTGAACATGTGAAAACCATCAAGTCTACATTGATTTCGTTTGAAAGTGTAGATGTTGTGCATATCTCCCATACAAAATAAGAGGCATGTCCATCCTACAACTCAAATGAGTACATATAACGAGTTCATCGTCCCTCAGACGGGTTGTGGAGCTCTGTACATCTGTTTCCAGGCAGAACGACACTTGTGCCGTTACAAGACAGTTCTGCCGTTCTGTTGATTTCTTCAATATTTTTCAACTTTTCGAGTCGAACGACCTCGACAACTGGACCCCCTAACTTGATGAAGGCTGGACTTGTTGATTATGAGATGTGTAACGATGGAATTGATGTGTGAACATGTGAAAACCATCAAGTCTACATTGATTTTGTTTGAAAGTGTAGACGTTGTGCATATCTCCCCTACAAAATAAGCGGCATGTTCATCCTACAACTCAAATGAGTACATATAACGAGTTCTCGTGCCTCGGTCGGGTCGTGGAGCTCTGTACGTTTGTTTCCAGGCAGAACGACATTTGTGCCGTTACACGACAGTTCTGTCGTTTTATAAATTGCTTCATCTTTTATCTTTTATTTTTCACCGTTCAATATTTTATCAAGTGTCTCTCTCATTATCAACAAATAAATTTTCTCTTCTCAAGCAGAACGACACAAGTGTCGTTTTGTGGACAGTAACGGCACTAGTTCCGTTCTCGTTGGATTTCATCCCGGCAGCAAAACGACTCTTGTGCCGTTCTGAAATCAGTAACGGCACAAGTGTCGTTTTGCTCATTTGTTTCATCAATTTGCCTTTATTTTCGAAACTCAAGATTTCATCAAGTGTCTCTCTGATTATCGTTATATTTAAACATGTAAATTTTCTCTTCCCAGGCAGAACGACACAAGTGTCGTTTTGTGGACAGTAACGGCACTAGTGCCGTTCTCGTTGGATTTCATCAGTATTTTTCAACTTTTCCAGCCGATCGACCACGAGAATTGGACCCCTTAACTTGGGAAGGCTGGATGTGTTGATTAGGTGACAACTAACGGTGGAATACATGAGTTCCCTTTCAGAACGACACAAGTGTCGTTTTCTGGACAGTAACGGCACTAGTGCCGTTCTCATTGAATTTTATTCACTCAGCATAACGACACTTGTGCCGTTTTAATATCAGTAACGACACTTGTGTCGTTATGTAGATTTTTTTCAATATTTTGCTACTTTTCAATGCAAGGACATCAAGAATTGGACCCCCAACCTAAGAAGGACGAAAATATTGATTGTGTGACAACTAACAGTGGAATTGATATAGAATATAAGGCATGAAACGGTGAAAACACAAATCTTAGTCTAAATTCGTTTGAAAGTACAAGAAATTGGCATATCTCAAGAATTTTGTAAATGGCTTGTTGAGCCTACAACTTAAATATGTTAATTTTTTCGATTATCGTGGTTCGGACTGGTCGTGGCTCTTCAAAATCGATTTTAAAGTCAGAACGACACTTGTGTCGTTTTCAAAATAGTAACGACAGTTTTGTCGTTTTCTTTTTTTCTCTTGATTAAGTAATGAGCATAAATTTTGAATGTTGTAAGTGGCGTGTTCAGTCTGCAACTTAAATGAGTTCAACTCATCATCATCGTAGCTCGGACGGATCGCAGCTTTTCAAAATCAATTTTAGATACAGAACGACAGTTCTGTCGTTCTAGTAGACGTTCTCAAAGCAGTAACGACACTTTTGTCGTTATGTTAATTTCTCCAATATTTTGCTACTTTTACAGCGGAACGACGTCAAGCATTGGACCCCATAACTTAAAAAGGTCGACAAACTGATTGTCTTTTTGGTCAGTCAATCTAATTTGCCTATTTTGGTACTCAAAATCATTGTTTCCAATCCTCTTAGTTAAAAAAAAATTTTGGGGGCCCTCGGGAGGGGGGCCCGCCCCCCTCCACCCCCCGTATTTTCGCCAATACTTTTTGTTGATTTATTCAATATTTTTTGATTCTTTTCCACCGCAAATGACACTTGTGTATCGTCGTAATGTCATTTGTACAATCATCTCATATCTTTTCATAACTTTCTGTATTACATACTTTAGGGAGTCCACTAAAAATTTGTTTGTTGAAAAAATCGGATGTTGGTGAAATTTTCGGAACGACACCAGTGTCGTTACTGGACATAAAAATGACACTTTTCGTGTTACATATCTATATACGAGTATAAGCAATTACGGCCCCATTCATCCCATGAAAAATAATAAGTGAAACTTATTTATATTGTAATATGCACGTAACACGTATAATGTTGAAAAAATCAAATTACGACGAGATACTTGTTGTAGTGTCGTTTTACGTTGCGAATACTTATTTGTAGTGTCGTTTTACATCGCGACACAGACCTTTTTGAGCAACAGCACATCGAATTGGTGCATTATTAGTCGATGTTAAGTCATGGTGTTCATCGTCTGGGTGAGTGCTATCCACTGGTGGTGTGCACGACCATGGGTGTCGTCGGAGACAGGTTTTCCGGCAGAAGAAGAGTGCGTCGAAGCTATTTACAATTGATTTCAGTACTCATTTTCTTGATTTTTCTCAATACTAATTCAAAGCCAATAATTTTGTCATTGAAGAAAACGTTGATGCACAAATTTCGAATCTTTAAAGTTTTTGGTGAGTTGAAGATGATGAAAAGAGGAAGAAGAAAACCTTAATTTCAAAAATGGAGAATAAGGTTTTACAAAGAAGTTGAAGTAGAAATGACGATATGAAATGAGGGAATTGAGTTAATAATTGAAGGATAATTTTGTCATTTTATCAATTAAAACATTTTGATTTATTTCTATATTTTTTATTCATGGTCAAAGGCCATTTCACCAATATCATTGTCCACTTGGGTCAAATGGCCAAATTCCCCTAAAAACATTTGTATATTAAATTTACCTATTCAGAGATAATGCTTGAGTGAGATTGACAACAGCCATACCATTCCTCACGGAGTTGCAAGTGCTTTAATCTACGTCCTGAGATCATCTAAACAGACTGCAACTCATACCAAGAAATTGCATATCTACTATTAATTTGAACCACAATCAGTGTATACCCATCATCTGGTCCAACAAGGAATTGTGTGACCAAATCAAAGTGCGGTACGAATTTACCGGAAATTTCCAGATTATCTCCTAGTTGTTTTTTAGTATTTCAGGTGTTGATCTGTTGTCATGGAGCCCTTTTGGTCCTCTGAAGTTCACCCATCAAGAATGTCACTCTAAACTTGTTGAGATCTCCATAGCTTTGTTTCAGAGCATTCCATGGCTCTTTAGAACTTGAGCACCCCTTATCTCATCGCGATCTCTGGAGTCATCGAAGAATACAGTCATCCCATCAGTAGTTAGTAGGTTGACCTCCATCTGCTGTATTCAGGATTAGGATACAGAGCAACACTTGCTTCTTCCTTCTCACTAGTCTGCTCTCCAAGGAACACTGATGGACATTCTTTATTTCCTAGGATAACTTCAAAGCTTTACAGATGGGATTTGAGACGTATTCATCCCAAACGGTGAGAAGTGATTCCCTTCCAGTGAAGGCATCACTGTATTTGAATGAGCTATATCTGATGTTCAATCTATACATATGCTATGTATGAAATCACCTAACAAATGTAAGACATTGACAATTACGATTTTGAACTCATCAAAGGCTATCATATCATATTAGCCTTCTCTACTCGTTCTTCACAAGAACAATTCACCAAAAATATGGATAATCGCATAACAAAAATTATTTAACATCAAAGTGTTTTTGATAAATAACAACAATCCCACATATTCCCTTATTTCACCTGAAAGTCTGTTTTATTCCTGGGGATCAACATTATTGGAATGGGATATGTGTCGTACAGGAAAATGATAGCCCAACAACATAACTTCTTCAGGAAGAAATGAAACGCTGATAGTTCATGCGGACTGAGACACTTGCATGTCACCATGCTCGATGAATATGAACGTTGGACGAGGCAGAGACTTCGACAATGAAAGCCACAATGGTTGATGACTATGAACATCAAAAGAGGTAGTAACATCATAAATGAATGATCATATTTGTCATTTGAGGCCACCATGCTTGTTGAATATGAACGCTGGGAGTGATAGAAACATCGGAAATGAAATGCTGATAACTTCACTGAACGGAGACTCTAGACGCCACCCTGCTAGATGAATATAAACAAATGGAAATACTAATAACACATCTGGACGAAGACGCTTGAATGTCATCATAATCGTTCAATATGAATAACGTCAAATGCAGAAACTTTAAAATGAAATGATACACTTGAATTGCATCATACTTGGATTGAATAGATAAGAACTTCAGAAAATAAGTGTTGATAACTCTTCTAGACCAAGAAACTTGAACACCACCATGATGAATATGAACATTAGAAAAGGCAGGAAACATTTTTGAGAAACGAAATCATAATGTCGCTACAGAAAAGATAATCCATATTTTACCATGGTATCAGCAAGGGAATGCTTGAACTTATTAATCTGATACAGAAATACAGCGTAAATAGAAATTGTCACGGTAAACACAAAAAGAATTTTCTTCAATTTTGAATAACACATGCATTTAAAAACCTGAGCAAGTGATGCACCGTGGCTGGCTGCCTATTTTGTCGTCAACACTGAAGTGTTAATATGACAACTCCGCAAATAGATATTAATCATTCAAATGAGTAAAAATGTAACTGACAGGAAAATATAAGTGAATCCCTCAGTTTTTAAATGGGTGACACGAGAAGGAAATTAAAGAACACCGAGGATAAAAATTGTTCAGATTTACTTACGCATCAGAATGAGTGTGAATTAGAAGATGGTGTTGGAACCTCCTCTTCAGAGATTGTCTTGATAATGATATCACCTCCTAAATCCTTCTGTTCTTCTTGAATTTGCCTGGCGGAATTTTCGGCAGAGTTCTTGCACCACTTCATTTCAATCAGCAGCAAAGTAGGTACTCTCCCTAAACACGAAGGTATCTCTTCAAGATGCTTACACTTATGCAACACAAGTCGCTCAAGACGAGGAAAGTGATCGCTAGAAGCATTCCATTGAGCCAAATTTAGACTGTCTAATTTCAAATATTTGAGTTTAAGAAACTCATCATCTCCCATGTCCCATATTTTTCCCTCAAAGGATCTAAATAATAATTTGAGAACCTCAAGATTGGGTAGTCTCGCAATTTCCGAAATTCCACTCCATGGAAGGCAGAAGTTTTTGAGGGTCAATTTTCTAAGATGTGAAGGGAAGTTAAAATTGGGCGCTTTTCTCACGCTACCTTGGTAAACCACCTTCAGTGATTCAAGCCGACTTAGAGACTCCAGATCTGGAAACCGATTACAGTCACTAACTGGATCCCATGATTCCATAAATATGCATTTCAATTTCCGAAGACTAGGAAAAGCTCTTATCAGATTCTTTGTATCACCCCCATAAGAAAAACATGGTGTACAAAGTGTTTCTACATTATGTAATGGGAAGGTTGGCCTGCCATTCGGCAAACTGAAAGCAGCACGGGGTTCTATATGTAGATGCCTCAAAGTTACCATTTCCCAAATGGTATCTGGTAATACAACTTCTCCTTTTACTCCTTTCACAAAAAGAACCTCAAGGTTCACAAGATTTGATATGGATGACGGGATAGAATTCATACCACCTCTAACTCCTAAGTACCTCAAATGAACTAAAAACTCTATTCCAGTAGGGAAAAAATCACCAAAACTGATGCAGCTCCATTCCAACACTTTGAGAAGTTTCAAGCTGTAGGAAATGGCTGAGAAATCCCAAGGATAGGTCCAATCTGCTGAATACCTGTCATCGGTAGCAAAATACAGTAGAGTGCGGACTTGTCTATTAGCAGGTTTCCATGCAATAAAATCATTCCGGCTACAATAAATGGATAGTCGAATTTGCTGAGGAACTGAATAAACAAAAGAATAATGATAGGAATGAACATCAAAATCCTCCAAATATGGAGCATAAAGCTCATCATACCCATTTACCAGCCGCAAAAAGTTCTCTTGTTTGGCTTTCACCGAGCACAAGTGATGTAATAAACCATGAACATGACATGTTTTCACCCCTCCTTTAGATCTTGTTTTATCAACTATTACGAGGCTTCGATCAATGAGATCCATCAGGTAATCTTCTGCTGTATCCTCTACACTCTTCCGCTTGCTTTTTTGAATGAACCCTTCAGCGATCCATAATTGTAACAACTTAGTTACTGAAATTTCTTTGCCAACTGCAAATGCTCCAAAATAAAGAAAGCATGGTTTTAGATGATGAGGCAGATGATTGTAACTCAATTCCAATATGTCCATGCAGTGCCTTGAGTCACTAACTATGAAAGAACCCAAACTTTTAGAAACTTTTCTCCACTGATCTTTCTTCTTGTCCATCTTTGCAAGTAGTCCAGCTATTATGACAACAGCGAGAGGTAGCCCATTACATTTTCTTACTATTGCCTTTCCGACTTCCACCAGTTCCACAGGGCAATTTTCTTGTTGAAATAGCTTTTCCTGAAATAATTTCCAACTTTCATCTTCAGATAACAAACTAAGAAGGTAAGGAGAGCTATCAAGTTTAGCTTCCAAAGCTACATTGCGTATTTGGCTTGTGATCAATATTCTGCTTCCATTATCGTCATTAGGAAAACATCGTCTCAATTCATCCCAGGCATCAATGCTCCAAACGTCATCAATGACGATAAGATACTTCCTTCCCTTTAGACTTTTGTAGAGTGACTCAGCTAAATATTCGTCACTACTTTTGTAGAATGTATCAGTGAGATCGATGACATGACTTAGAATGTCAAGCAGCATCTCTCTCCTTTGGTATGCTTGAGAAGCACAACACCATGCCCGTACATGGAAATAATAGGGAATAGATGGATCATTATATACTTTTTTGGCCAGAGTTGTTTTACCAAGACCGGCCATACCTACAATTGAGACAATGTGTTGCTGTTTTTTTCCTCCAATAAGCAGCTCAATAATTTTGTTGGCTTCAACCTTGAAACCAATCACTACTTCAGGGTGAGCCTGTGCAGACCGGGGAGGGATGGTCTTTCCAGCATTCGTCTCCATTGCGAGAGAGCTTTTGCATTTAATAATCCATTTGATTTCCTTCTTTATAAGCTTAATCTCTTCTAGAAGATCGGAAATCCACAGCATATGATTCCATAAGGGACAATCTCTGACCACATATGAGTTGATTATATATTCTGCCTTGTGAGCCACATCTATAACATGCTTCATAAGATCTTTCAGGTGATGCTTCTCAATCTTCCTTACAATATGCTCGAGTGAAGATTTCAGAGAATTGAGCTCATCATGAACCAATTCAATTTGATGCTTTAAAATAACAATTGAATCTGCCTGACAAGTCAGTAACTCATCCAGATTCTTCAAGAGGGAATCAATGTAACCCACTCCATCGATCCCAAGGGAGTTCGATTGCAAATGATTTAGTCTTCCAGCATAACGATCTCTGACCTCTGACTTAATGAGATTAATCTTCTCTAGCAAAGCAGAAAGGTTCATTTTGTTGGCAGTGTCAACTTCCATGTTGTCCAAAAATGAACAAATGACGGATCCTGACTCGCTAAACAAAGGTTCAACATTATTCAAGAGGCTATCCATTTTCTCATTCTCTGTATTCTTCCTTGGTGGAGGATCCATGAGGAAGGTTCTCAAGAATATCAGCTCATCATAAAGTATTAACAAATTATCCTTTACAGGAGCCATAAAATGCTCGCAGTTATGTAGCCGCACCAGATTGTCCAGGAGAGAATCAATTGCCACCACTTTATGCAAATTGAATGGAAGGATTTCAGAATTTAAGGGTTCAAAATCTTTTAGAAATGTGACACATATCTCTTTGACTTCTGGCTCAATATGCTTGATCATCCATACCAGATAAAAGAAGTTACACTTCAAACGCACATTTTCATGTTCTCTGTCAACTAAACAGGAGTAAGACAAAAATGCTGCATTGTCAGCAACATATTCTATACGAGCTAAAAGGCTTTCGAGTATCTCACATTTGTTATCATCCCCAGAATCTCCCAATCCAACCTGCCAAGGAGATGGGATTCCCATTGTGGAAAACCTGAAAAAAGTTCTCACGAATAGTAGTTTTTCTTCAAGGACTTCAAGTTGGCTTTTCACTAATACAATCAAATTGGTCTCAATGCTTTGGAGATCCTTCAGATTCTCTAGAAGAGAATCAACCAATTCCATGACAAGTTTATTCTTCATGGGATCGTTTCTTTTTGAATCAAAGTAGACAGCGAGATAATTGTTTTTGATACCTGGCCTATAGTTGCACATTTCTTCTTGCATCGTAGAAGTTAAAATCTCCAAGTCTCTGCTTATGCTTCTATCGCTTGATGGTCTAAGGCACAGTGAGAAAAGTTCAGATGCTGCATTTTGGAGAAAACCTTTGATTGGCTCCCCAAGACTGTATTTTGGGTCCTTCCCTTGCAACCCCTTGAGATACGTTCTTAGAAATCTTAGCTCCACTTTAAGGGTTTGAATTTGATCCTTAATAGGAACAATGAAATCGCGATTATTTTCCAGCCACTCCAGATGTTTCACTGGATCAGCATGAAAAATCAAGCCCTTCTCTGGCAACTCCAGATGTTTCGCTTGATCACCAGCAGGGGCAATCAAGTCATTTTCTGGCAACTCCAGATGTTTCGCTTGATCATCAGCAGGAGAAATCAAATCCTTCTCTGGCAACTCCAGATGTTTGACATGATCATCATCAGTAGGAGAAAGCAAGTCCCTCTCTGGAAACTCTAGATGCGTCACTTGATCATCACGAGAAATGAAGCAATTCACTAGCAACTTCAGACGTTTCATGTGATCATGAGCAAAAGAAAAACAGTTACCCATGATTCTCTACACACTCGTGATACTCTACAGTCCTGGCTGGAGAAGTCAATTTCCCATAGTTCACGGGATCACCAGTAGAAATTAAATCGTCGAGGTTTTCAAGCCACTTCAGATGTTACATTGATTCATGAGCACAAGTGATATCAGCAATCTCCAGCTCCACTGATCAAAACCATAGACCTTGTTATCCAACAGGAACATTGACAAGTGAAATTCATGAACTAAATAAAAAAAAACAACCCCATACTTCTTGGTTAGAACAAATTTCTTTTCAAGTTATCATTAATAAAATGAAACGGAATATAATCAATGTCTAAATGAAAATGGAAGTTGATTCAAAGAAAAGATCAAAATGCGTTTTCAGTTTGTAAAAACAAATGTAAACAAGCTTACCAAAGAATGATTGCAGCTGTTTCGAAAGAAGCATTGGAGAGTTTGGTTACAAGTCAACCGCTCCAAATTCTGGATACATTTTGATTTTGGTAAACAAAAGACCAAGAACTTAGGCAGTTAGGCCCACGAAGTCATTATTAATTCAATAATGTGCTGCCATAGTCCCTTTATTGTAGTACCACAAGGGAGACAATTTAATTGAAGCAGTTGAATTCTGTCAAACTCTCAGTTCCCATTTTTAAGAGTAATGCTATTCATCTTCATTGGGGATGAAAACACAGTCTAGGTGTCGCGCCACCTAGACTGTGTTTTCATCAATGTTCTAAAAGGCGTATTGCATTGCGATGCGTCGAGATCGAGAATCAAGAATCACAAGTTTAGGCGCATCAATGCGAAGAATAAGCGTCATAATGCGTTTCGTATTTTTAATATTATTTTAATTATTTTTAAGAAATTAAATATATTTTTATATAAAAAAAACAAATTTTTTACAAAAAAAAAAAATTCTGTTCGAAAATGCGCCGCCTAGGCGCGCATATGCGGCGCATTTTCGAACAGAAACGCATTTTTACCCGCATTTCACCAATTCGACGCGTTTGGCTCCCGCGTCGCGCCTAGGCGGCGCGTTTTGGCGCCTTTTAGAACAATGGTTTTCATCCCCACTGAGGATGAATAACATTACTCCATTTTTAATGCCAGCTGGGAATGGGAGTGTGAACGAGGATTTCTTTATAATGTTTAGCTGGTATACGTTATTATTATCATATAAATATTGCAACAGCACCACGTTCTACATCTATTTTTAATTTCAAGAATAAAAAAATATTCAAAATAGTTTATTTCTAACCACCGTATTATTTCAACACATTTATAACACAAATTAAAGACTTCATCTCATTTTCTGTGAAACTTTTAAGATTTCCTCCCATTTTTTCAACTCCATATTCCTAGTTTAATATTTTCTCTATTGACTTCAATTTCTTATTCATCTAAAAATACTTTTGAATATTCAAATGTACCACGAAATATTTGGTCAAAGTTGCCAACTTGCAACATTAAATTAGACCACTTCTATCCCCCTTTTTTTTTTTTTTTCTTTTATTTGTTTTCTGATACTTTGTTTTAGTTTTAAAGAAGGGGTGAACTTATCTTTTTAACAATATTTGTATTCTTTAATGGCCGTCGATTAGAGATGTAAGGGTTGCGAAAGTCAAAAGTTGAGAATTCAAATATGAAAGAGACAAAAAATGAGATGCAATCCCGAAACCAGTTGGATAAAATTGATCAAAAATGAATTTTATAATCAACAAGAACACTGTACGAAGTCAATGATTTGATCAAACAAAAGATAGCACATTCAGCTCTGATACTCGAAATTTTTTTAGCTCTAATAGTAGGAATGGCAAAAAAGCTCGTCGGCTCGAACTTGATTCAGAAAAAGCCCTGCCCGACTCGACTCGGCATGTGTGGCTTGTCGAGCCACACGAGACGGCTCATGTCACGGGCCGAAAGCTCTAATAGTAGGAATAGCAAAAAAGCTCGTCGGCTCGGGCTCGACCCAGAAAAAGCCCTGCCCGACTCGACTTGGCATGTGTGGCTCGTCGAGCCACACAACCCGGTTCATGTCAAGTGCCGTTTCGGCCCGTACGAGTTGCCCATTTAAAAAAAAAATTTAATTAAATAAAGCTCATAGCCACCTACACCCAACTTGTCAAAATTTTCAAATTTTGACTACTGCATCCAGGCAGTTGCCTAGTCAAAAAAAATATCAAAATTTGAATTTGAAAATTAAATATAGTTAAAATGGATATAATTTTTTGGCTATAAATACGAGAACAAATTTTACAACTTCATATCAATTTATTTCAATCTGTCTCTAATTTCTTTACTCAATATTCAGTATTCTAGTCTCCAATTTATTTACTCCATTTTCTTTACTCCGATCTTTAATTTAGACATTTAGTTGTGTTATACTTTCAATTTCGATCTCTAATTTCTTTACTCAATCTTATTTAGTTTCTTTTACTCCAATATTCAGTATTCTTTACTATAATACCTACAAAATAAATTTTACTAGTCATGAGATTAATCAGTTTAAAGGTAGTTCGAGTATTCCATCCGACTACGAAACATCGCAAAATGTTCCAATTGATTTGGAAGATATCGAAAAAGAGGAAGTACTTAAGGTTAAAATATCGAAAAAAGATTCTGCGGATTGTTGGCAACATATAACACGTAAAAAAGTTGGGGTTTAAATGGAATTGATATTTGGAAAGCATTTTACGATTATTGTGGTAAAAAACTTAATTGAAAGCCTGGTTCAAGCACAATGCATTTAAATAGATACATATTATGAACTTGCAAAGTAAAACCAGTCGATCTTGACTTGAAACAGACCGAACTAGTGTTTATCGATTCTGGTTCTATTCTTTCCACTTTTATATATTCACGGGAAAGATTTCATAAGGAATGACTGCATACGTGGTATGCTTCTTATTGTAGAAATACTATTCGTTCAGATAGTATAAAAGTATATAATAAAAGAAAAACATACTGCTATTGAAAGTCTAAAAATTGTTAATAGTGTTATATCATTTACCTCTCATTTATGGACTGATGCTAATAAAAAATATTATATTGATGCTACAACTCATTACATTGATCACCTATGGATTATGCATAAAATGATTATTGTATTTAGATGTGTAGAATACCATCATAATGTTACTAACATATACATGGTTTTAAAAGATATTATACAAGAATGTGATATGCAAGAAATTGTTCAAAATTTTATTTTTAATAATGCTACTATAAACAAAGTTGTTGTTTAAAAATTTATTAATAATTTGAACTCTACATTTGGAGGTTTATTTTTTATCAACATTGTGTATGCTACATTATCAATTTGATTGTAAAATGTGGATTAGAACATATAAAATTACCTTTAGATAAAATTAGGCAAACAATCAATTTTATTACAATATCACCAGTAAGAAAACAAGCATTTAACAGTTTATGTACAGAGTATGGTATAAAAGAGAAATCATTTGTCATTGATTTATCACATGGATAGAACTCTACATATTTTATGTTACACTCGTGTAAAAATTATGATAAAGTTATTTCAATGTATTATAATGGCAGGCATACATATGGACCCCAAACATAATTTGGACGATTGTGAATGGTCTCTTGCATTTATCGTGAAGAAATTCTTAAAACCTTTTTTCGATGTTACAACTGAATGTAGGGGTGTTAATTACCCTACATATTCACTTGTTTTAAAACAATTTTTCTACATTTCACAAGCATTTCATAAACATAGGAATATGTCAATTTTTGTTGATGTAGTATATTCTATGGAGTTAAAATTTCGTAAATATTGGGAAGAAATACCCTCTTTATTTTTATTAGATTCGGTGATGGACCATCAACTTAATTTAACTCACACAAAAGCTACTATAAAGGGAATTTCAAATTTCATGAATGTAGAATTATCACATGTGCATATAGAATCCATGTTAAGTGAAATATATAACTATTACGCTGAAAAATAAGGTCAATGTAATTCTACTTCCCAAACTTCTTTTTCAAGAAATACTTCTACAAATACAAATAATCTATGGAATTATTTAGAGACCAACACTAGTGGTCCCTCATTTAGTTTTAGCTCATCAATATCTAGAGCAATAAATGTCAGTGGTACAAATCTTAAAATTTTCACTGAGTTAGCTAGGTATATATGCGTGGACATTCGTAGTATGTTACAACAACAAGAATTACAAGAATTTAGTTTTTTATCATAATGGAGGTGTAACGAAAGGCAGTATCCAATTGTATCAAAAATTGCTCGCGATCTACTAACACCTTCATTGTCTACAGTAGCATCGGAGGCTGCATTTAGTTTAAGTGATCGAGTTTTATGTAACAAACGATCAAGATTAAAAGAAGATATATTGAACACTTTAGTATGTTTGAAGAACTGGAAATGTGCGGAATTATGTCTTCAAGAACAAGTTGACAGTATAATGACTGATGAGTTGCAGCAGATTCAAGTATAAGATATTGTAAGTTTTTAAATTGATTAATTTCAAAAAAATACGTAATTTTTAAATTTTTTTTGTTAATGTATGAAAAATTGTACACAAAATATTTTATTTGTGTACAATTTTAACTCCGCCTAGTCGCCTACCATAATTGTAGCCGAGCTTCGAGTTTCGGCTTGTGGCTCCATTCAGCTCGGCTCGTGAATGGCAATGGATATACCGAGAATAAGTCCACCAGAAGCTACCAAGAATTTTGCCGGAGATAAGAACTCCCACTTGGTTACTTCTCTATGCTTACTCTCTTTCTCTTATGCCAAAAACTCCCAAAGTGAGAAGGTGAAGATGTCTAGTATATTATAGAGCCAAATATCAATTGAATTCAAAATTCATATTCAAATATTGTACCATGAAAGAGACTTGTCTAGCTTGTGTAATTGACCACAAGATTAAATCCAATCATTGGATTTAATCTATGGTCCATATTACACCTCAACTAGCACAATCCTTTCAAGGTACTCTAAACCAATATCTAGAGGTGTCAAGAAGGACAGGCCGACCATGACCCGTGAAAACCGGGACCACGGGCCGACCCGTGACTCGTGCGGGCGGTTCACGGGCCAAAAAGTTGTGACCCGCGGGTTTCGCGGGTTTAGGCTTTACGGGCCGCGGTTAACCCGTGGCCCGCGAAAGAAAAAAAAATTTTAAAAAGTCGAAAAAAAGGGGGGAAGCCTGCAGCTACGCCTGCATGCAATATTTAATTATTATTATTATTTTTTTTATTGTGTTGTGAAGTACGAAATTGTAACGGCAAAATATATTTAACATCTATAAATTCAATTCATTGGTAGTAAACTACATTTTCGTTTTGAATTCACATTAGTAGTAAACTGCATTTTCATTTTCATCTATAAGTTCACTTCATTTTCGTCTTTCAACTACAAATATTATCATCATCTCGGATTCTCTATTATATTTCCTTCTTCTTACTACTAAACTGTTTAATACTACTATATTATGGATTCTCACGATTTTTCGTCTCAAAATCCTATTTTCAATGATAGTTGCTCCCCAATAAATTTAGAAGATGATAATGTTGCAGAAGTTGGATCATCTCAATCATCAAGGAAAAAAAACAAACATTAGAGGTGTGGCAAATTTTTACAGTAAATGAAAAGGATAGAAAAGCAGTATGCAATATCTGCAAAAAAGATTATGTCTGGAGATATGGTCAAGGCACCGACACGCTACGGAGACACAAAGAGAAACATCTAAATGAGACAGGACATTTGGATCCTAGACAAACTCAAATTACTAGTTTTACTAATGCTAGTGGATCGGTCACTTTTACTAATATTGTTTATTCGCAGGAACGAATGCGAGTTGGGATGTCGGAATTTTTAGCAGCTCGTGAGATGCCCTTCACATTTGCAGAAGATCAGTATTTTGAGGAATTCCTTCAAAAGTACATTCAACCTTCTTATAGGAGTGTAAACAGAAATACTGCTCGTTATGATTCTAAGAAATTATTTCATACAATGGCTGAAAATTTAAAAAATAAACTTAAAAAAATTGATGAAATTATGTGTTTCACGTCTGATTGTTGGTCTGGACGAAATCATAATGGTTATGCTTGTGTTACAGCACATTTCATTGATAATAATTGGTTATTGCATAAGAGAATTATTGCTTTTCGTTTATTTGAATATCCACATAATTGTGTAAATTTGTGTGAAAATTTATTACAAGTTTTTAATGAATTTGGTGTGTTAAATAAACTATTTAGTATTACATTTGATAATGCAAGTGCTAATAATGCATGTATTGAGCTTTTAATTAGGGCGATTAGACCCCTATATGATTCTAAATTATTTCACATGCATTGTGTTTGTCATATATATAATTTAGTTGTGCAAGATGGTTTGAAATTAATAACACCACAAATAAGTATAATTAGAGAATCTATTAATTATATTTCTTGTTCAAATTCTAAACAACAAGAATTTGCAAAAATTTGTAAAAATCTTGGATTGAGAAGAAGAAAATTTGTTGACGATGTTCCTAATAGATGAAATTCAACATTTTTAATGTTAAAATCGTGTGTTGGCTATACTAATGCTATTAATGCATTTGTTAATTAAAAGCAAAGTCAATTTTATATAACTGATTCGGACTGGGAAAAAGCATTTCAAGTTATGAAATTTTTGAAACCTTTTTATAAGGCAATAAAAGTTAGTTTTGGAGTTTATTATCCGACTAGTAATCTTGTACTTTTACAATTAGTAGAAATTGCTGAACGGTTTTCATCATTTAGAGACGATCCATTTTTCTTTCAAATTATTTACTCAATGGAGGAAAAGTTTAAAAAATATTATGAAAACATGCCACTAATTTTTCCACTGGCAGCTGTAATGGATCCTCGAATTAAGTTGTTTGGTGTTCATTGTGCTTTAGAATCACTTTCTGATATACTAGCTTTTAACATAAATATTACAAATCGACAATTGGATACTTTTATTAATGAAATGTATAACGACTATTTTATTAAATATGGTAACAATGAAAATATTTCTTCTTCTACAAACTCTAGTACAACTTCGAAAGGCAAATCTTCTTTTTTCTCCATAATAGCTAAGAAACGTAATAGTCTTGGTTCTTCATCTACAACTTCAACTGCAAATCCAAATACCACACCTGCTGAATTAGAAAGATATTATCAATTTGATCATTATAGTGTAATACCTGAGATGAAGTGGATAAATTAGATATTTTAGGATGGTGGAAATTAAATGAGCGGTCGTATCCTGTATTATCTAAAATGGCACGAGATCTACTAACAGTTCCAGTCTCAACAGTTGCATCCGATGCGCTTTTAGTGCGATATACGGTGGTATTGGACGAAAGAAGATCTAGACTTAAAGAAGATATTTTAAAAGCTCTCATATGCGTGAAAGATTGGATATTCGCGGATCGAAGGATACAAGATAAAATTATTGATGATATTGCTGAAAATTTCAAAAATCTTGCAATTCCTGAAGATTGATTGGAAAACAAAAATTATAGTTAAGTAGGTGTCAACCTAGTTGGGATGTACTTAAACTATAAATTATAGTAAAAGTAGGTGCCAACCTAGTTAGGATGTACTTATACTATAAATATTTGATAATAATAATTAGACATGCATTTTGATGTAGTTGTTATTTGTTTAAATTAAATTTAAGTTTGTAAAGTTCTAAATAATTCATGTAACATTAAATTTCAATTCTATGTAAAAATTTCTTGATATAATTATGAATTTATCATTTTGTTCAATTTTTAGTTTACATTTAACAAAAAAAATATATTTTTTGCTATAAATATGAAAAATTCTATATTTTTATAATTTTATTTATACAATCGTACGAGTCAAATCGGAACGAACCGCGACCCGCGCGACCCGTGACCCGCATGGGCTCGACCCGGATGGGTCAGAGGGCGGGCTTGGGTTGTAGTCCAAAATTGTGGGCCTACCCGTAACAGGCCCGGAACCCGCAGCGGGCGGGCTTTTTTTCATGCGGGTCATTACCGGGCTCACAAGTTGGCGGGCCGACCCGATCCGGACCACCCGAATTGACACCTCTACCAATATCCATGTGCCTTGTGGATTAAGTTATCCACCCCACAGGGTGCTTATTTGCATGTTTATAGGTTAATGCCCTATAGGCGTTTAATGCGCGTGTTAACTACGTTCTTAACTGTGTATTTTTTGAATGCAAGTTAGGCACCTATTGGTATCTGATGGCTACCACATAACAGGATTTTGAACGGCCGAGATGTATTTCTGATTCATGCGACGGTTTAAACCTTTCGTCTAAAATTTTAAATATGCCACTTTTTCTAATTTCCTTTTTGTTTTCACTACTTCTGTGCTTTTATCTTGTTTTAAGGCAATATTTTTGCTCGGCGGTGGTTATGTTCTCCTTTGTTTTCTTTTAAATCTTTCTTTTTTAGGTACGTTCAGCATTATATTGCGTTTATGTCTTGCTTAATTATTTTTTATGTCCCATAATTGTTTACACATGTTATCGGGAAGGGTTTGACTTAGATTCAGGGTTGGATTTTCATGACATAGAATTATTGCGTTCGAGTATTTTCAACGAGTATGGGTTCAGACTCCCCTCTTTGTCGGTCATGACCTTTTTAGGCATTGTGCAAAAGGAGCACTTTTCCTTGCTTATTGTGATTGGGGATTTAATCCCAATAATCTTTGTTCGTCGTTAATCCCGATGTTGATCAACAGCAAACGCCAGTCAACGAAGTCCCCATCTCGATAAATTTTTCCAATAAGTCTGTTCCAAAAAAGACTCCGAGCCGGTGGTCCACCAGTCTGTGTCATTGTGGTCATGACATTCGGAGCATCTCCAACAAACTTTTTAAATATGAGATACTCTATATTTTAAAGAGTCAACATTTAAAATCATGCTCTAAGAGAAACTTTAAATTAACATTTTAATTTAGAGTCAAACTCTCACTCTCTATAATTAAATGTATTCAAAGTGTTTCAATTTTCAATGTAGGTAAACAATAAAATAATCTAAAAAAAAGTTAGTTAAAATAAAAGATAAAGAAAAATAATAAATATTTTTTGAAAGTAGTAAAATGAAGTGTTAAATATAAAAAATTTGTTGGAGTGTTTCAAAATTTTAACTCTCTAAATTTATAGATACTCTCCAAATGATAGAATATGCTCTTTTAAAATTGAGAGTCTCTTGGAGATGCTCTAAGTTGTTTGCTTTGTTCATGTACTAAATGGTCCTAGAATAAGCATTCTTGTTTTACTAAAATTTGTTGTTAGCGCACATCTTTTTTTTCTTAACCCGGAACCTTCAAAAAATTTATTAACGACCCTTATTTATGGCGAAGGAATACTGTAATTACAGAAAAACACAATCAAAATCAAAGCGAACCAAACTCTTTATAATTTAAAAAAAAAACATTGGAAGATTTAAAGTCAATTAATGAAAGTATAAAATAGTTCTTAGAATGCTTCTTTTTGAACAGGTACTCGATGCCAAATATGTATGTTATATAAACTTCGGTTTTTATTCATCGATTAAATAATACATTACATGAATAAAATTGTTCACATTCTGATTAATATTTTTTTATCTTATTTTATTTTTTGTGACTATTGTGAAATAACTAGGTTGCCTAACATGCTGGTGTCCATGTGCAACATTCGGTCGGATAGCAGAAATTGTGGACAGAGGATCGACATATAAGGCCTCACTCAACACAATAAATAATTGGCTTTTGTTCTATTCACTTAAATTCAATATAAATTTCTTGATTTGCATGTATATTTGACTTGCAGCTTGTGGAGTAAGCGGAGTGTTTTACTCAATGATGTTGTGCCTAACAGATTGCTCGTATTCGTGCTTCTATCGATCCAAATGAGGAAACAGTAGTTTTTGGACGAGAGTCCATGCTGTGTCCACAGGCCCGGTTTTGGGCCGAGGCAAGTGAGGCCCACGCCTCAGGCCCAAAATCATGGAGGGCCTCAGATTTTTTGCAAAAAAAAAAACTTTTTTTCTACTTTATAAGTGAAAAAATAAGCCCTAAATCTTATTCTTTTGTTTCTTCTCTTAATTCTCTAAACAACACCATGAGATTTGTTCCAAAAGATCTTCAAGGTTTTCTTAACTAAGTTGAGTTCAAGTACATGAAGTTCAACGTAGTTTTATGTTTTCGAAATTCAAATTCATTGCTGGTATTATTCATATTTCAATTTCTAGTTTTCTTTTCTTTTATTTATTTGATGATTGCAATGTAAAATCTTAGATTAAATATTTTAATTTTATTACTAACATATAAATAAGATCGGGAAATCTCAAAATTTAGGTGGAGGCCTAAAAATCACTATTACGTTGAAAAAATCTTACACTTCAAATATTTTTCAATTATTTACCTTGAATTTGAAAATATATTTCTATTTTTTTTCTCTGACTCATATTTCTTTCATTTTTTGGTGATTATTATAAATCTAATTTGATTTCAATTTTTTTTTATTTTTTTTGTGTATCTAAATATTTAAACTTTTGTTATTATTTACCTTCTATAATGTGAGATTTTGAAATATGTTCCAAAGTATTTTGTTGAATTTTTTTGTATTGATTTTCTATACCTTCATATTTCTTTCGTTTTTGGTGATTTTTTTATTTTCACTTAAATCAGAATTTACAAATTGTATGACATTTTTATTGATCTAATTTGCATTCAATATCATTCAGATGTGTGTAGATTTTTTATACTATATGATTGATGTTTACATAAGTTTATAATTCTAATTGTTTTGTCATCTCTTAGTCATAAATTTTTAGTGAGTAATTAATTGATAAGTGTATTTTCACTCTTCTACTCGTTCTCATTGCCCCAAGGCTCGAACATGACTCCACATTTCTACACAGGTTTGATCTTCAAGTATGTTATGACTTGTAAAGCTAATATACTTTAGTTAAAGATCGACTACATAGGGATCAAAGGGAAAAAAATTCGGGAGCCTAATTTATAAGGCTCGCTTCAGGCCCTGAAAATCACATAACTGGCCCTGTGTGTCCATTGCTGTTGTGAGACTTATACCATGTGTCAAGAGTATAGAGAGCTCAAGAACCAAGGCTTTGACATGTCATGTCGATAGGGTGGCATTGGAATATAGAGAGGCGGAAACGAAAGGGCGCAGCAAAGATTAATGCAGCGGTAGGATGGGAGACCGGATGATGTGGTACTTGTCGGCATGCGTGCTGTGATTATATTTTGTTAGTTATTCTCTTCAACACAGCAATAGGATTTGATTGGAACATGTGATTTGAATCAAAAAATGGAATCCAAATCTAAATTGTCAACCTGAAATGCCATAATGGTATATGCCTGACTTGATTCGATTAAATTCAAGGTTATCCTCGTTTGTTGGTCGGCAGTTGATAATTCAAAGTAAGTGGAACAGATTGGATTACAATCCCTTCAGATTTCCAGATGTGTAGTACTTCATACTTTATTCCCTTCAGTCATTGAAAAAAAAAAAAAAAATTCTAAATCGCATTTTGTTATATATTGATTAAAATAAATGTGAAAATATCTGTATAAAATTTAGCAATTATTATGTTGATTTCAATTTATCAAACGTGCCATTTTTCAATTCTTCCACAGTTTGAAAATGTCACATTTTCAATTTTTTTATATTTTTTCATATTTAATTCTATTCATTAAATTAAAGATACTATACGAACATAGGTATAGAGCATGTTTGCATGGGCTTATTGCTTAAGAAGAAAGCCCCATTTTATGGCAGAAATTGTGCCAATTACTTGTAGCGTCATGGCATTTGGATTTTGTTCAATAGACACATAAGTGGATATAATGCTATGATTTCGTAGTTTTTTTTTAATTTAAATATCTAACATTATTGACGGATTATATTTGTTATACTCGATATTGGATACATCGATAAAGAAAGACTTGTACAAAACTTATCACATGTAGCCTTCGGCTTTTGAGTTCCGTATGCCCCAAGAAAATGATTTAGATGTGCATCCAAATACTCTTTTCTGTATTTCTACAACGATGCGAGGACTTTTTATTTCCTTGCGTACCCGATGAAATATTCGAACAAATATTTGGCGACAGTATAAAAGAATAATATGATGCGCTTCTCCTTATCTGATGAAAGCCTTTTTGAGTTGAAAATATATGCGCATGTGAGGTAGATATTGAAAGCCTAAATACAAGGACACAAGTTGGCGACTTACTTTTATGTTGATATATTGTCAACGACGCGAACTTAAACCTGTCATAATTTTGAAAAATAAATGTTTCTTGGTGAGTTGGGCCACTGAAAAACTAGTGGTTGGTTGATCCGGCTCTAATAATCAAGTTAGGGTAGACCATGGAGAATTTTATTAAGATAAGGAACAAGAATTAAGCTATTTGTACAATTCTTGTTGACAAGTTTGACGTTGACAAAATTCGAGCCGTTAATTTAAAAAACAGTGTCAATTGTGAAGTTGTCAACCAAGATTATACAAGTAGCATGATTCAAAGAATAATGCTACTTGTACGTAAGAAGTTACATAATTGTTTATATACGGGTGACGTGTCAAAAAGAGAGTGGAGAAGTTTTTTTTTTATTTGTTTGAAGAAATTCTGATCGAATCATATCTCACCACCTCATGTGCATGTAAGTCATTATGTACATGTAGCATATATAACCGTAAAAAAATACGTTAACATGGGTTGGAGCCCTTTGCTAGGAAAAATGATGCCACACCTACATAACTTCTAGAAAGATTTAACCCTGTTTTGAGTTTCAACAGCTTCACATGTCACGCCTTCGAATTCTCAGGTGAGCCATGCGTGTCTAGACTGAACCTATAAGCTTTGTATTCTAGCTTCAAGTTCTATTGTAATTGAGACGGACATTTTCACCCCTGTTAACTTTTGTATAACGACTTTAGTTTTAGTCAACGATCTAAGCTTGTCAATTTTGGCACGATAATTAGATTAGGTGAATTGCTTACGGCCTAAAATTTATAAGAAAATTCGAATATCCAAAAGGAGGAAAGATTTTTGTCTTTTGATAATCCGATGCATCTTCCAAGGCATGAGCTGAATTCCATTCCATTATTCTTGAGTTCCTATCTTACTTTTGGAAACACTGTTTGGTCAAAAGGAATGAAGAATAAAGACATTCATCCATTTGCATGTACTGATGTACTAGAGAGATTTTATTCTTTAAAAAATATCTCGCTATAGTCTTCTTTATTCCTTTCGATTCTGGTCGTCCTCTTATACCTATTAAATCTAATCTGTATGCATTTGATCGTATATATGAGAATTGAAAATCAAATTTTCCTTCTTATAATTAGAACCATCTAACCTTTTTTTAAGGTTAGCAAGATGGAATCATATTAACGCCCTACAAATTAAAATCTGATTTTAATCTGAAATCAAAGTCAACAATTAATTTTAACCACACATTTCATGGGACCCACAACTTTTCAACCACACATTCCATCAACTTTTATCAAAATCCACTAAAAATCTGATTTTAATCTACAACAAACTGGAGCTAAATCAGAACCAACCAATTTTGCGATTCGTTGCCGTTTCATTCTAATTAAGCTTCCGAAAAAATTGTGGGCTACGAAGAATATGGTGATTGATAAATACATGCATGTTCAATGGATGTCCTAAAACCAAGGAAAAGTCGATCCACAATAAATTTTGGACTCAAGTTTTCAAAAGCTAAGTAGATGACTTGCCCTTTTTAAGTCCACATATGAACTCTTATGGTGGATGAAAAATCTAGAAACCCATTTTCATTAGAGGGGAACATTGACATAAAGGATTTTATTGTGGAGCAGCAGCATCAAGTTAGGTTTAGTCGGCTGTGTTCTTTTGGCTCCAATTACATGCACTTGTTCTAGCCATATTATGTCTACTTTAGTACATCTTTTTCATTTTTTTTCTGAAGCACACATACTTTTTCTTTTCTTTTGATGAAAGTGCATGCATCCAAGCTTGAAAAATGGAAATAGAATTAATCATTGCACATTCCACCTTTGATCTTTAATCCCTGATATCAACATCCACTTCCCCATTTGTGCCCACCCCCATGATAATTATATTATATATTTTTCTTCATATTTCTCTTAATCTTTTAATTTTTCTTCCTTTCTTTTTCTGCTGTTGTGTTCCTTTCTTTTAGACCCTGTTTGATGCACATTATTGAGTAGAGAATGAATTTAAATAGTGATTTGATAGAAAATATGTAGTTAAAAAATAAGAAAAAATTTTGGATTTACGTGTAATATTATTTTATTGAAAAATGTGTTGTTGCAAATGAGTTTTGAAAAAATAAATTTTTTTAAGAAAGTGGATCAAACATGGTGTTAATTTTCCCGTCCATGTAAGAGGGATTGCTTTAATAGAACTTAAAACGTAATTGATTAAGATTAATTAAATTAATTGAAAATGACACATATTGGAATTTTATTTCGGTTCCAAATTATTATTATTATTATTATTAATTAAATTATTATTATTATTTTAATTAATTGAAAAGGACACATATTGGAATTTTATTTCGGTTCCAAATTATTATTGTTGTTGTTGTTTTTTATTGTTGATATGTTGGGTTAGATCTGATCAACGTCAACCCACCCATAATCTTCGAAGACAAACTGATTAGAGAAAAGTTGCATTGTTAAATAAAGCAGCTCAGTGGTGCTTAAGAATTTGATTTTTATTGGTTAAATTATGTGAACAAAGATCCTAATAAAAAACAATTACAAGAGTGCTACGTACCCAGTTAATAAAAAATTATATTTATTATGTTTTTTTTTTTTTAAAACGAGATTCATTAATCATCAAGATAGCTAGTATCGGATACAAGGAGGAAATTCCTCCAACACTATTCTCTCATCAGAGAGTCAAGTGCTTCCAAAACTAAAACTGATCGACCGCAATCACAAACCAATAACCATGACTAACACACCGGGAACCCCCACACAACGAAAAGCGCATCTCGTACAAATACGATCGATTTCGGCTCAAGCCATTTACAAAGAGACGCAGCTTCCAAATCACCTAGGGATTCAGCCAAAAAATCGGAAAAACAGTTGCATTTGGGACAAGAGCGAGCCTTTTAACATAACGAAAGTTTATGTTGTTCGTTAAATTTTGTTGGATCAATTAATTTCAAATTGGTCATCGAATTTAAACTTTGTTATGATTTGATCCTTTTATTAATATATGATACTAAGGAGAAGTTAATATGAGAATCTAATTCACAAATAACTAGACTTTCATGTCGTTATTAAAAACTTCATAATCTTCTACCATTGGATTAGTCTTAGAGACGTGTCAATCTTTCCACTTGTCTACTTGGAAATGAAAAGAGATGGAAAATTCTTCTCATTGATGTCCCACGTCCAATCTCATCCTATATAAGTCAATGCAATGGAGCCATCATTTTGTAACAGAAATAAAAAGTCTCAAGCTATTTCAGTCTCCTATCTTGAGAAAAAAAGGAAGAATGGCCGCCATGACACTAGATCCAAGTTTGAGCCTTCAGACGACTGCCAAAGAATCCCAACAAAGAGTTGTGAGTGAAGAAATTGACGGGTTAATTAAGGTTTACAAAGATGGTCGTGTGGAACGACCTGATATCGTGCCACGTGTTACGTGCTCGTTGCATCCCGAGTTCGGAGTGACGTCAAAGGATTTGATCATTGACAAGTACACAAATATCTGGGCACGTTTGTATGTTCCAAATTCTCATGAGAAGCTCCCTTTGATGGTATACTTTCATGGTGGTGGATTTTGTGTTGGTTCAGCCTCGTGGAGTTGCTACCACGAGTTTCTAGCAAAATTAAGCGCGAAAGCCAATTGTGCAATCTTGTCAGTTAACTACCGTTTGGCCCCGGAAAATCCTCTTCCGGCTGCCTACGAAGATGGAGTCAAGGCTTTTGTTTGGCTAAGGCAACAAGTCTTGAGTCGGGATAACGAATTGTTGACGAGTAAATGCAACTTTTCGAGCATTTTCCTAGCTGGAGACAGTGCTGGTGCCAATATAGCCTATAATGTGACCATAAGGCTATCCAGATTGGCCAATTTGAGGTCATCAGACCTCAAGGGACTAATCCTAATACAACCCTTCTTTGGTGGAGAGTCAAGGACTCATTCAGAGAAGTATATGGTGCAACCACCACGCTCCGCCCTCACACTGGCAGCTTCAGACACTTACTGGCGGTTGTCGCTGCCAGCCGGGGCCAATCGCGACCATCCGTGGAGCAATCCGGTGGCGAAAGGAGCTGAAAAATTGGAGGACTTGCCTCGTGTGCCTACTATGGTATGTATATCAGAAATGGACATACTGAAAGACAGGAACTTGGAATTTTGTGCAGCCATGGAAAGTGCAGGTAAGAAAGTGGAACATGTGGTGTATAAAGGTGTTGGCCATGCATTTCAGATCCTCAACAAGTCTTCGATCTCACACACTCGTATAAACGAACTGATTTGTCATATCAAGTCCTTTATCAGTAGATGAACACTTGAAATTATACTGTTTTTTGGTAAAAAGAAAGATATTATGTATGCTAATGTAATTCGATGTAGTTAATTAGAAAAATAAATTATAGAAGGAAACTATACAAAAATAAATAAATAAAGTACGGGTGTAAGTTTCCCATATCTCTTTGCCTCTTCGGGTTTTATACTTTTATCTCTTATTTTAGTGTCAAATATCTCTGTAACGTTTTTCATGAAGGCTAATTATGTTTGATAGGTTTTTATTTTGTCAATCTCAAATCTATTTTTCCAATTTCTTATTCATACATTTTATGAGATTCACAAGCACTACACACTTATTTACCACTTATTTATATCTATTCATAATTATTTAAATCGATTATCATAATTAAAAGGCCATTTTCAAAAGTGGCCAAACATAATGTGAGTATGGGAACTTTTGAAAATATTTGGAAAAAAATGGCCATTTCTTACATTAGCCTCTGTTTGATTCTCAATCTTTAAAATTTAATACTTTTTTCAAATTCATTTCCATCCATACATTCTTCCAATCGAATAAATTTGCATGTAAATCTAAAAAAAAAAATCTCTTTTTTTTTTTAGCCAAAGTTTATTCATAAAATCACTTTTCACATAATCAATTCTCAAAAATTGGGGCTCAAACAAAGAATTGTTCTCTTCTTCCATACAATCACCATCACCACTAACAAACCATCGTCACCACTAGCTAACAACAAAATCGGCAAACCACCATCACCGAACACTAAAAACTCGGAATCACCACCCTTGAACACAAAAACCTAGGAAACCACCACTAGTGGCAAAGCCTATATTTTTTGTTTGAGGAGCCTACTACGATCGGTAATCAACATTGTAACGATAGCTGGCCATGAGAGTGACATTTGGAGAAAATAATTAGAAATGCACTGCACGTATAGAAACAATACAGACAAGACACATGTAGGGGGTGGGCGGTTTATTTTTTTTAATATAAAATTAACATGTGGCCCACACAAGTCTCTTCTCTGGTTTTCTTCTGAGGAACAGTATTCTGTACAAGCAGAATTTTTCAAATAATTAACCTACATACTTTGTTAAGATAACAAGAAAGTAATCAACTTTGAGTAAAACAAAAATAAAATAAAATAGTGAAGGGAAAAAAATAAAAAAAAGGAATCACCAATAATTCCCTAAATGGTCGTTGAACTTTGACAAAGGTTCCCACGTGGTTATGGAGCTTCAAAACTTCCCTGGATAGTCACTGAACTTTGTAAATTGGGACCCCACCTATCACTGACTTAACGTCAGTTGTAAAGTCAAACGGTTTTGATGACGCGTCAAACGGGACAAGTATCGTGGCACGTTTGTGTACAATTTGTTGACCAAGTAAGCAAATTGTGGATGAGGTGGACAACTTCTACAAAGTTGAGTAGTCTGCCTATGAAACCTTTGGCAAAGTTCAGTGGCCCCATGGAAAACTTTGAAAAAATTCGGTGATCATTTGAGAAAAATTGTATATTTTAAGAGACTAGTCCATTTCTAAAATCAATGCACTATTTAAATGGACATGACTCAAGGAGCATAAACATTATGACATCAGTATCTATTCTTTGAAATTCACGTATCATTAATTGAAAATAATTAGATGCACAAGAACTCTCAAAGACATTAGTATCTATTCACATGAACTCTCAGTGATATCAATATCTATTCGAATGAATTAAAAACTGCATAAATTTATTACATAAATAAATACTATCCTGAACTTCCAAAGATTTGTCTATCAAAATAATTTAACCTATTGAGGCAAATTGAAAATTGTATATTATGGAGAATGGTGACTTACTTGGCTTCTAATCTTTTGTACCTTATGTGTGTGTTGAATTATTGCCCAAGGGTACTTTTCATAAATTTTTATAGTCGGTGTCATGTTTATGCTCCTTGATTCATGTTCATTTGAATAGTTGCATCCGTTTTAGAAATGGACTAGTATCTTAAAACGTACAGTTTTTGCCAAATGATCATTGACCTTTTCCAAAATTTCCCACGGGTCAATGAACTTGGCCAAGGTTTCCACGAGGTCACTGAATTTTGCTAAAGGTTCCCTAGATAATCACTCAACTTTGTAGAAGTTGTCCACCACTGCATCAGTAATTTGCTTACTTAACCAACAAATTGTATACAAACGTGCCACGTCACTTGCTCCGTTTGACACATCATCAAAATCGTTTAATTTTGTAATTGGCGTTAAGTTAGCGATAGATAGGGTCCCAATTTGTAAATTAAGAGATTATCTAAGAAAATTTTGAAGTTCATTGACCCTATGAGATCCTTTGGCAAAGTTCACTAATCATTTAGGAAATTAACCCTATAAAATGATAATCAAGCTTTGGTTACCTAGAATTTGAAAAAAGTTTAAACAGAGAAAATAAATGGAAATCAGAGTTTCTCATGCACATAAATACAAAATAAAAAGAAAACAAAATACAAAAAATTCCTTCGTGATATGTATCACAAAAAAAAAAAAAAAAAAAAAAAAAAAAATATATATATATATATATATATATATATATATATATATACAATTACGATTGAGACAATTAAAAATTCACCACCATTACCATGATCGTCTTCTACGAACATTGCAAAACTTAATTCTCACTATGTGGATCATTCAACCAATTAACAAAAAGTGAAATTTAGTAAAGTTTGTACGGATTTTTGGCCCAATATTAACAAAAATGTCGTTTTGTACAAATCTTTGAAAATACAGCCACTTTTAAAATGTCCTACATGAAACGTGATATTGAATGAATTAGAAATAATTTTCTGCCTACAGTGGACATAAGTTATAGAGTCCACCAGCCGATGTTCTGTTATTGCCAAATCAGCATATGAAACATTTTTTTAAGAAAAAGTAGGAAAGAAAAATGATTTCAACGTTTATAAGGCAATGTCATGTCAGCGATAGACAATTGTTTATCTTACCCATTGCAAGCAAGAGATCAACTATGTCGAATGAATTTCTTTTAATTAAAAATCGTAAAAAGCTACTTTCTTGCCGTGCAATTGTTGGACAAACTCTATAAGGCTCAATAAAATATTTCACAAATCGTCCGTTACTTTTTAATTTGGAGGCCAGCCAACTTCTCCAAGTCACGTTAAAATAGACTGTCGATATCAATATAATTTAATTAGAAAGAACGAATTGAAATAGAATGAATTGAAATTTATATGAACACTTTTGTTGTAGTGACCTTCCAATAATTTATGGTTGATTGGCATAGTTTATCTAGGATTAGATTAGTGCCCTCTTAATCCTTTGTTGAAGCAAATCAAGTTGTGGGACCCTTGTCAAAAGCGTCAATTATTGGAAATTCGTCTTATTCTATTTGTAGATATATTACTTATTTACCCTTTTATTTTTGCCGATGTGTTAAATGTACATCATAATTTATCAATTCGTTTATCAATAAATGATGTGATGAGATTTAATTGAGTCAAAATCCCTCAATTTAGTGAAAATTAAAACCAAATTTTTAATAAATTTTGATAAAAATTAATAAAATATAGAGTTAAAAAGTTATGAGTCCCATGAAATATATGGTTAAAAATAATTGTTAAGTTTATATTTATATATTACTATGTACAAATAAGTCCATGTTTGAGTTACATTCTTTAAAATTTCATTTTTCTCTAAATTTATTTTCAATAACACATTTTTTCAATAAAATAATTTACTTGTAATCTCCAAACATTTTTCTCACTTTTAGCCATACATTCTCCATATCACTATTACAAAATATATTTTATCAAAAATTGGGGTTCAAACAAACACTAAATGACCTACTGCTAAAAATGGTGGCAACAACGAAGATTTTTACCGGTGACCGACTTGCACCGCTACCAACAAAATCAATTGGTTGATTGTGTTTGATATTGGTAAGTTGAATTGAGCCCAAATTCCACCAAATCCGTCCCGCTACATAAACAAGAACCAATTAATCAAACAATAATAATTAGTAGTACGTAGGAACAAATTTCTCTTGCCGGGACGAAGAACCTGTTGTTTCAAGTCAAAAACGTTTGAACACAATGTGTTCTACCAGTTTTCTGGGGAATAATACAAATGCAGCTTAAGTAACCACGATATTATGGCGCGATTCACGTGTATTGCTGAATGTGAAAGGAATTAAAACTAGTAATTTCATAGCCAAAAACACCACTTATAGGCGTCAAAATTTAGAAGATAAATGAACATATTATGAGATTAAAGAAGGGAGGAACGCTTATGTAAGGCCCAGACCACAACACGATGTGAGTATTGAAACAAATAATAATCTCAAACAGTAAAGTAAACTGCAGAAATTAAAGAATGAACACAAAAAATTGTTTTGGCCGTAGCCCCGGAGGTTCGGTGACCGCTTCAAACACCTACATCTCCCGTTGAGCATCCATAAACAGGAATATGCTCAGATGCACTAAATCAGCCACAAAAATGGCAACAAAGGTTACAGAGAGTATAAAGAAAGGATATGAGACTTATCTCGTAAGGTACATCAACAGATAGCTCATGAATCACTCAGAAAACACCAAGAACACCTTCGAACATACACACGGTATTACAACAGAGGACTTCGACCACAGCCTCTTAATATTCACACAGAATATTACAATCGAAGGTAGATCTAGCTATTACAATACTCTAAATCCAAGATTTAGAGTGAATACAAGCATCAAGAATCAAACCCTATCCCTTTTTTTCGTTTTCTCTCAAAGAACAGGAAACCCTAGAAGACTCTCGAAATAATGATCGAATGCGAAAAGCCAGAAATATCTCAAGCCCAAGTATACCAACCGTCCAAGCATCAGATGGTCACGAGTGAGCCAAGTGTCATCCATCCAGTGAAATTGTCAACAAAATAAGAAAGGCGTGTATTGTAAACACGACTTTCATCCAAAAATTGAGAGCATACAAGATGAGCCAGATCCGGCCCAACAATCTCCACCTTGCTACCAGATTTTTGGACCATAAGTGCATCCAGGAACATAAACACAGTTTATATCATTTACTCTAAGTAACAATATCAATATCACAAAGAATCAATGGAAAGAGATTTAAGACAGTTTAAAAACTTGTTTAGAGGTATCACTTTAGTACTCATATCAGAAGGTTTATGCTGAGTTGCAATCTTTTCAATTTTTATCATGCCTTTAGAAATGATATCTCTAATGAAATGATATTTAACATCAATGTGCTTAGTTCTATCATGAAATATGGGATTTTTACTAAGATGAATAGCACTTTGATTGTCAGAAAACATAGCAGTTTGGGTATCAACAAAACCAAGTTCAGATAATAAACCATTTAACCACATTCCTTCCTTAATAGCATCAGTAGCAGAGATATACTCTGCTTCAGTAGACGATAAAGCAACAATCTTTTGTAATTGAGATTTCCAGCTAATGACGGTCCCACATAAGGTATAAAAATAGGATGAGGTGGATTTCCTATTATCTCTATCACCAACAAAATCAGAATCAGCATAACCCTTTAACAGCACTCCATCTTTATTAGATTTGAACACTAAGCCTAAACCAGCAGTACATTTCGAATATCTTAATAACCATTTTAGAGCTTCCAGTGATCTTCTCCAGGGTTACCCATAAATCTACTTAGTACACTAATGCTATGAGCAAGATCAGGTCTAGTGTAGATCATTAAGTACATAACAGAACCTATTACGTTAGCATAAGGTATTCTGGACATTCTAGCATATTCTTCTTCAGATTTGGGACAGCAATCAAAAGACAATTTATACTGGCTAGCAAGAGGTAAAGATACAGGTTTACAGTCATGCATGTCAAACCTTTTCAGCACTTTCATCACATAGTCATGTTGGTTAAAAAACAACAGATCTTTTTCTTTATTTCTCTCAATATGCATGCCCGGAATTTTCTTAGCAGCACCTAGGTCTTTCATGCCAAACTCAGATTTAAGCTTCAATTTAATAAACTCAATTTCACTTTTATCACAGCTAACAAGAAGCATATCATCTACATACAAAACCAGATACAAGGAATTTTTACCTCCATTACCTTTGCAATACATGCAGGTGTCATATTGACTTCTTTTGAAGCCAAGTTTCAGCACAAAATAGTCAAATCTTTTGTACCATTGTCTAGGAGCCTGTTTTAAACCATACAAGGATTTCTTTAACAGACATACAGTATTTTCAGAGTTTCCTTTTTCAAAACCAACAGATTGGCGCACATAAATAGTTTCATCAAGTTCACCATACAGAAAAGCATTTTTAACATCAAGTTGATCCAGTTCCCATTTAAATTGAGCAACAAAGGCAAGCAGGCATCTAATAGTAGGATATTTAGCTACAGGAGAAAAAATTTCAGTATAGTCAATGCCCTCTTTCTGAGTAAAGCCCTTAGCAACTAATCTAGCTTTGTACCTCATGTTATTACTCCCACCTTCTCCATGTTTGATCTTATAGATCCATTTACAATCTACAATTTTCTGCCCTTTGGGCCTTTGAACCAGATCCCAAGTTTTATTAAACAAAGAACTCATTTCTTCTTCCATGGCATCTTTCCAATGCATTTTATCTTTACAAGATATGGCATCATCATAAGAGTTTGGTTCGTTTTCAAATTGTTCTTGGAAAGTAAACAAGGAGACAAAATTTTCACTGTCAAATCTGGTGGAAGGCCTAATCTGTCTTCTCTCTCTATCCCTTGTGAGTTGGTACTCATCAAGAGGCAGAGTTGAAGAGCCAGATTGGTCAGTAACACCAGTTTGATCAGTGTCACTTTCAGGTACAGGGACATCATCTAGTTCTGAATTTACAGTAACATTTTCAGAAATACTTTGATCAGTACTAGATGACTCCACCTCAATTTGAACATCCTTTTCAGTTAAAACATTATCTTTTCCCTCAAGGCAGGGCATCAAAGACTCATTGAAGATAACATCTTTTCTAATAATAACTTTGTAGCCCCTATCAGATTTAACCCATAGCCTATAGCCTTTCACATGATCATCATAACCCAAGAAAACACATTTAAGAGATCTAGGTTCAAGTTTACCCACATTTTGATGAGCATAAGCAGCACAACCAAAAACTTTCAAATAAGAGTAATTCACAGAATTTTCAGACCAAACAACTTCAGGAATAGCAAAGTTTAAAGCACTAGTAGGACTTCTGTTTATCAAATAAGCTGCAGTTCTAACAGCTTCACCCCAAAACATTTTCGGTAAACCAGAACTTAAAAGCATACATCTGACTTTGTTAAGCAAAGTTCTGTTCATCCTTTCAGCCATACCATTTTGTTGTTGGGTATGAATTACAGTTCTATGTCTCACAATGCCATGGTCTTTACAAAAATCATTGAATTCATTATTGCAAAATTCCAAACTATTATCAATTCTCAAGATTTTTATTTTCAAATCAGTTTGATTTTCAACTTAAGTTTTCCATGCTTTGAAAACAGAAAAGGTTTCATCCTTGGATTTCAGTAAATGAACCCAAATTTTTCTTGAGAAATCATCAATAATCAGCAAGTAATATCTAAAACCAGATAGAGTAGACACAAAAGCAGGGCCCCACAAGTCAGCATGTAAGTACTCAAGTTTTTGTTTTGATTTGTGTGTGCCAGTGGGAAAAGGAAGTTTCACCTGTTTACCTATTATGCATTGTTCACAAGAACCAAAATCACCTATGTTTAATTCTCCAAAAAATCCTTTTGTTTTTAGAGAATTTAAACCCTTTTTACCAATGTGACCAAGTCTCTCATGCCAAAGTTTTGCCAAGGTAAAGTTTTCAGAAATAGCAGAAGCAGTCAATCCCAACAAAGGTACAGCTTTCAAATAGTACAGCCCATGTCTCTTAGGGGATGATATGACTAAGTCACTTCCCTTAAGAATTTTAATGTACCCTTTTCCCATATTAATGTTAAACTCCATGTCATCTAACATGCCTAAGGACACTAAGTTCCTTTTCAGATCTGGGACAAATCTGGTTTCCTTTAAAATCAAAGTATTCCCATTTTCTAAAAGTAGTTTAACAGTGCCAATACCACTTATCTTGCAGGCATAGTTATTTTCCATTATAACTTGCCCTCCTTTGGTTTTAGTAAAGTCAATAAAACAGTTTTTGTCGGGGCACATGTGGAAATAACAGCCTAAGTCAAGTATCCATTCATCACTCAATTTCTTTCCTAAACTTGCAAGTACAAGACCATTTTCAGTTTTGGCTTTATTTAGAGCAATTATAGTATTTCCCTCTTCCAAAACTCTTTCTTTAGATTCATTTTTCTTGTTAAAACAATCTTTACCAAAACGACCAAGCTTACCACAATAGTAACATTTTTTCCCTTTGGAATTATACTTGGTCTTGTTCATTTCAGTCCATTTTTTATTGTCTTTAGAAAATTTTGGATGATAATCAGATTTTGTAAAGCATTTTCCTTTTGATAACAAATTTATCCCAGAGTGACTAGTACTTAACTCAGCCTTAATTTCTTGTGCCTTATTTTTCAAAGCATTGATTATAATATCAGTACTCAGATCATCTCTTCCATATTCTAAGGCAACCTTAATATCCTTATACCTGTCACTTATGGAGTTTAACAGGACTACAGTCAATTGATCTTTTGAAAGTTTTTCATCACAATTGGCCAAGTCTTGGGTAAGTTTAGTAAATCTGTTCAGGTTTTCATCCAAATCAACTGCAGGATCCATTTTGAAAGAAAAGAATTGTTTTAAAAGAAAATATTTGTTTAGAGTAGACTTGGTCACATATTTGGCATGAAGTTTGGCCCACAATTCAGCAGCAGTTTTAGTTTCACCAATACACCTTATCACATTTTCAGATAAGTATAAGAAGATAGTACTCCAAGCCATTTCATCAAGTTCAGCCCTTTTGGCAGGAAGTAAATCAGCAGGCCAACTATCATCCAAAGCTTTAACACATTTCATTTGCATTAAAATAGCTTTCATTTTCTGACACCACATGTTAAAATCAATTTTACCATCAAATTGACTAACTTCAAATTTTGCAGAGGCCATGTTCAAATAATTCAGACACACAGGCTGAAAGCAATTATCACAGTATGCAAAGGATTAGCAGGTGTCACAGAATTATCACAGTAATACACAAAGTATAACAAGATTATCAAACAACAGGTATCAGTGAAGAGTAAGCAGATCAAGAATTTAACAAATCACAATGACAGAGATCACAGACACTGTTTCTCAAATCACTCTAGCAAGATTTTCCAAGAACACACCCAAACTTGATTTATCTCAAATTCCCGGAGCCTCGCAAGAGCTCCTGGACAAAGATTAGTCTCAAGGGGGTTTCTACGGTGTTTGGAAAATCAGGGGTATGATTAAGAAACACAAATTTAAAAGTAGATTTTTAAAGATTTAAAAAGATCTCACCAAGCGAGTTCAAAAAACTCGATTTCTATTGATTTTATTCAAGAGCAGACTCAAACCCTTTAGGATCTGAAGTAGACTGTCTCCTCTTCAAAAGATCTAGGTAACTTGTTTACCAGCCCAAGCTCTGATACCACTATAAGGCCCAGACCACAACACGATGTGAGTATTGAAAAAACAATAATCTCAAACAGTAAAGTCAACTGCAGAAATTAAAGAATGAACACAAAGAATTGTTTTGGCCGTAGCCCCGGAGGTTCGGTGACCGCTTCAAACACCTTCATCCCCCGTTGAGCATCCATAAACAGGAATATGCTCAGATACACTAAATCAGCCACAAAAATGGCAACAAAGGTTACAGAGAGTATAAAGAAAGGATATGAGACTTATCTCTCAATGTACATCAACAGATAGCCCATGAATCACTCAGAAAACACCAAGAACACCTTCGAACATACACACAGTATTACAACAAAGGACTTCGACCACAGCCTCTCAATATTCACACAGAATATTACAATCGAAGGTAGATCTAGCTATTACAATACTCTAAATCCAAGATTTAGAGTGAATACAGGCATCAAGAATCAAACCCTATTCCTTTTTTTCGTTTTCTCTCAGAGAACAGGAAACCCTAGAAGACTCTCGAAATAATGATCGAATGCGAGAAGCCAGAAATATCTCAAGCCCAAGTATACCAACCGTCCAAGCATCAGACGGTCACCAGTGAGCCAAGTGTCATCCATCCAGTGAAGTTATCAACCAAATAAGAAAGGCGTGTATTGTAAACATGACTTCCATCCAAAAATTGAGAGCACACAAGATGGGCCAGGATCCAGCCCAACAGCTTATTCTTACAGGAGCACAGGGAAGTAAGAAGAGCAAAAAATAATAATAATAATAAACACCCTCCGACCTCCGTAACCCACAGAATAGCTTGAAATATTTTTCTTATATTATCATCCAACTCAGAAACTGACCTACCGCCGCCGCCTGTGGCGGTCATGGGGTGGAAGGGAATTTCCGGCAAGTCTTATTACAATTATATAGACCATTAGCCAATCGCCTGGTCCTAGAAGCAGAACTAGATACAATACAACATTTTTTTCTTGTTTCGTCTTTCTCGGAGCAAAACCTGATGTTGAGGTCATTAGTTTAAATTAGAACTCCTCACGTCTTTAATGAAGAGAAATTAAGTACTGGAGCAGAGTCTCCATTGCACAATATCAGAGAAGCCGGCGGCAGCCGCAAAACTATTCCAGACGACGGCATTAAAAGGTTTAATTTATATGAGTAATGCTATTTATCGCATGTGTATGCGTCAAATAAAAAATTGTTATGTTTATATCATGACGACTGTCTATAATTTTCACTATAATTAGTATTATTGGAGGCGAATTGGGTAGTTGGGAGATTGCGGCCTGTGCGGCAGGTCATTATATAGTTGTCCCCTGTGATTTTCCATGCAGTTCTATACGGTTTCACTAGTCGCAAACGAAATTAGCAAAAGGAAAGGTTTAGATCAAATTAGAACTGCAGCCAATCGGAGGGTGAGGTATTTTCTTGAGAAGTTTCATTAAAGTGCATCAAATTTCAATTTTGTCTCAATTTGATCACAATAACAATCCGTTACACCCTCCACTTTCAATTTTTGCTTAGGCCTCGTTCGGGAGGGCTTAAAATCCAATTAAAATTGAAAATATAGCCGTTATTGGGTCCCACCCGTCTAATAAAAGTCAACAATAACGGCTATATTTTCAATTTTAATCTAATTTTAATCCCTCCGAAACAAGCTCTTAGACTCCTCGTGATATATTTTGCACAACGATCGAATAGCGATATAAATTTGCAGTTTTTAGCTCAAAAGTTATACTTTTAAAATATATTTTAACCCATAAACAAAATTTTTATAAATTGAAAAATGTGATTTTTGCATGATTGGAGCCTTATTATTAACGCCTGTATTATTCACGTAAAAAAATTTGTGTTCGATTAGTTACTATTGACTAAATTAAAATGAAAATGAAAGCTTGGGTGAGTTTCTGAAAAATAGTTTGTGACTAAAATGAAAATTCGTTCAAAGTTGGGTGACCTCTCTCTTAGTAAAGCAAGGGTTCGTTTGGACGCTTATATTCCTTCAAGCCTTTTCTACTCAAACGTAGAAAAATCTCTCTGCAAATTCTTTCCCGCGCTTTACTGTCTCCGATCAATGGCTCCCAAATCCGACACCGCCGAAGGTAATTGATACACGTATTTACATAAATATGAATATACGCTATCGAAATACTGTTCTTCAGTTTATAATTACATTTGTTTGAATCAAACCCTGTATTCAACTGTTGATTTATTTCCGTATATTTATTTTCAGGAATCGTGCTCAACTTCGTCAATGAGGTATAATTTATCCATTTTTTTTAATCATTTCTATTATGTTGTAGTTATGCGTTTGCTTTACAAAATTTTCAGTCGCTTTTTATTTTTAATTTCATAATTTTGTTAGTTTCTGCTAGTTTATTTTGGGGATGTGCAGTTAGTGTTTGATTTCCATTAAATTCGGGATTTTCATTATTTAAAACATTTGGGAACTAAGAAATTTTAGTAGCCGAACATCTATGCTTTTCTTCTCTTATTTTCACACTTGTTAATATGAACTAAAAGAAATTTGATTCGTAGAAGTGTTAAAGCACGGCACCTACACTGAGTTTTTAATTCTTATTGTCTCGAGAAATAATTTCTTCTGTTCTTAATTTTTTTTCTCCTAAGTTAATGCCTTGCAGAATATTTGTATAGTTACTCGTATCACGTATGGGGAATATTTTTCTTGACATGATTATTGAAAATAGTTGTGTTCTCTGTTTCAACTTCAAGTTGGGGAATTTTTCACTATCTTCTTGTTTTTATTCTTTTGGCAGCAAAATAAGCCATTGAATTCCCAGAATGTGGCTGATTCGTTACAAAAGTTTAATCTCAAAAAGGCTGCAGTACAAAAAGCTTTGGATAATCTGGCTGACAGTGGGAAAATATCATTCAAAGAGTATGGCAAGCAGAAAATATACCTAGCTAAGCAAGACCAGTTTGACATTCCAAACACCGAAGAGCTTAATAAGATGAAAGAAGAGAATACCAAACTGCAAGAACAGCTCATTGAACAAAAGAAAGCTATTGCTGGGATTGAAGGAGGTTATATATATTTTCTCCTGTGCATCATTTGTGTTTGTTTCTGAAATTAACAATTAATTGTTAAATTCATATAGTTTATGGTACAGCTTACTGCAGTCTGCATCTACTGTGGTTCAGTTGAACCTTCCCCATAATTTTATGAACTTATTTATGAAGTTAAGTTTCATGAGACTGTAATTATATAGTAGCCCCTTGGAATTGGCCTTAAATGGGATATGTTCAAAAAAGGCAGAAAAACAGTCAGTCTCAAAGTTCTGGTAATGAAAGAAGTGCACAATAAAGGCTGCCTGCGTGGAGTCAAATACAATCTATCTTTTCAGCTCTTCATTGTAAATATGGTTTAGCTTTTGGGTTGTTGAGTGATCTTGTTACTTTGACGAAATATGGTGTAGCTTTTGGGTTCCATTCTCTGTAATCTGGTATGCATGCATGGTGATTGCAGATATTAAAGCTCTGCAATCAAATTTGACATTGGAGGAGGTGCAAGCAAAACAAGTCAAGCTGGGGAAAGAGGTAGTTGATGTGGAGATCAAATTGATGTGTTCTCTGCTGGATGACAGAAATAAATTATTCATTACATTGTAATTCTTCACAGGTCAAGCAAATGGAGGAAAAGTTGATTAAATTAAGGCAGGGAGTTACTCTAGTGAGCCCAGAAGAGAGGAAAGCTGTGGAGAAGATGTATATGGATACAATGAATCAATGGAGAAGACGGAAGAGGATGTTCAAAGATATATGGGATGCAATAACTGAGAACTCCCCCAAGAATCTTAAAGAATTTAAGGTGTTCCCTGTGCTCATGTCCTATGCATTTCAATTCTTCTCCATCTGTATGCTTCTTTGATAACGAGTACTTCTATATTTGCAGGAGGAACTTGGGATGGAGTATGATGAAGATGTTGGTGTGAGTTTGCAGTCTTTTGGTGATCTAGTGCAACATGGAAAGAAGAGATCCCGAGCCCAATGACCTTTTATAGCTAGTCTTACAATGTATTCAAATACAGTCAAAATCTGTGTTCACCATTTCTAAGGTATAAACTGTTGATTGTGTTTATATGTAAAAGTTTACAGTCTTAGAACATGATGACTGTTTGCTTTCCAAATCCTTCCTTTTGAGCCTCTTACACTGAAAATCTCTTCTTTCATCCCTTTTTATTTGCCTTGTATTTTCGAGCCTGTTTATAAAATCTCAGATGATTGCTGTTGCTAGGTAGTGAATATAGATGTCCATTAGTTCATCATTTTCATTGTTGACAAATGCACATAAATAGAATTATTCAGATTAAAATCAAAATCTAACAAGAAATTGAATAATTATATGCTTTACTTATGGAAATTATGAACTCAAATGTGCAACCGAGCAAAACATTACATAGAATTGGGGAAACTCTATGATCAAATAACAGAAACAATTCGCAGGCATAGCCTATACTAATACAGCAAAGCTCAAAAAATCTGTTTGTAGTACAATCTGCTGTCACCGGCCATATGTGCGTCTGGTCCTTACAGAAATCGGACTCTTTTTAATAGTCAAATGTTCTACACCCTGCCTCCTTATTTCATCAGCAAAGTTTACCCGAGAATCTTCAGGCCTCGACTCTATTTCCAGTCGAGTTTGAGAATATTGAGGATCTCTGCTGCTCCCTTCTGGTATCTTGTCTCGAATGATGGAATCGAAGTTATAAGCCTTCGATAAGCTTTCGTGTTCATTTTCATCATCACTTTTATCAAAAACTATCTCCCTCTCCAATGTCTGTGTCTGCATCTTTTCATCAGACGACATGTTAGTTTCCTTCACATTGTCATCTATCAAATCCAAACTAGAATCAGATGGTGATCTGCTGTACTGTGTTCCGTTCTCCCTCTGCTTAAACTGCTCCATACGTAAACTTCCATCTTGATTTTCCAAATCGTAGTTCTGAACTGAATGGATTTTCTCGTATTTCAGTTCAACTTGTGTATCCTCATCGGTTTGAAGTTTAGATTTCGCAAATTCAAGCTTAGCTGATACTTTCCTCGGTCGGAGGTTTGGACTACTCGGGTCATCGGGATCTGTTGATTCAGATCGAGACAGTTCAACTGCTGCTCTTGCAGCTTCTGCAGCATAAGCTGCTGACTCAAAAGCTGCTTGGGCTGCATGAGCCACATCCCTGTATTTCTTCCTCATTTTTACTGAATCTGAGAAATCTTGGACCCTTTCTATATCTTCAGGCAGTACGACCCTATTTTCTCCTGGAGTAGAAACTCCTGACGGGGTGGACGGGCTTTTCTGCTCTGAATCCGGAATTTCCTGAAATTAGAAACAAATATGTATATCATTAATGTTCATAAATGATTGAAAACGAAACGAGATTTCCCTAATATAAATTGCATACCACTCTAGCGGCTGATGGAGTCTCCTCCATTTGAAGAACAATGTTATACTCTGAAGCAATCTCCTTAACAACCTTCATTTTGTTCTCCAAGCTTGGCATTCTAGTTGACAGCTTCTGTATAATCTGCACATAAGAACATAAATATTAGAAAATTAACATCTTATTAATCTCTCTCTCTTAAATATATGATATTGTTGCCTACCTGAAGATTAACTCCACAATTGTTACGCAATTCAGCAGCGCGAGCTGCAAACTCTTTCCCATATCGTGATATGAAAATCGCACGAAGCTCATGAAGTTCCGGGAATTCCCCACATCTTGTAGTGGCATAAATCAAGCTTGATGCAGCTTCCTTCAATTCATCAGGACACACTCTAAAACACAGAACCAAAAAAAAAAAAAGAAGCTTATTAGAAAAAACTCAAAATATTAAAAAGAAATTGAAGTACTCAAACATGCAATAAGAAACCAACTTTTCTTGCTCTATGAGGTTAATTCTCTCTATCAACAGATTGCAATAGCCCTCCATAACAGTAAAAACATCCAACATATTTTGCTCCTTTATCACTTGCTCAACCTACAAACCATTAAGCAAAACAGAAATAACAATTCATCTGTGAAAAAACAACATATTATAGCATAATAGTGATGCCTTTTAATCAAAATTAATCTCTCTTCTATCCAAGTTCAACTACATACAAATAAAGTCTTCAAGTTAGGAAATTACCCTTAGAAGGGCTCTATCATGGTGGCCAAGATTAAGGAACTCCACTACATCTGAGCGGGCTACCGAGCAGCGAGCATGGCGCTGGTTCTTGAGCACGGAAAGGCGGGATAAGGCGAGGTTCAAAGTGGCTTTGAATTTTGATGTTTTGAAGCCCTTTCCAAGTAAAGCATCTAATTTCCTTCCCATGTCTTAGTTATCAAGTTTGTTTCTTCAAAGAAAGTGTTTTTTGTGTATAGATCTGTGCGTAGAAAGATGGTATCAGAGTACAAACGAGCCTTGCTCGTTTGCACCTTTGTTGATGACGAAGATAAAGGATCTTTCTGAATATATATATTCCGTATATATGCGTGTGTTAATGCGGAGTGTGTTGAAATAAGCGTGTGGGGAGTTTTCTTCTTAACGAAGTTTTAACTACAAGATATGCATGAGATTTGGTGATACGAAAATTGCACAATTGGTCCTTCTTGTATTCACCTTATTGTAACTTTGTCTCTTTAACTTTTTTTCTTTTTGGACAATATTTTTCCTAACCCTTTCAGTTTTGTAGCATTATATAGTAGTCGAAACAAAAATGTCAAATCAAATTGAAACTGCGATTTTGAAACTGATTTTCTGGATCCAATGAACGTATCAATGTTTCAATTCAAGAATGAACCAAACAGAATCGTTCATCAAATTTAAGAAGAATTACTTATTTTTACTTACAAATATACTTGCTACTATGCTTTTATTGACTCTACGGAGAAAAGGTGATTTATGATAATAGTTTTCTTATTTTCTCAGAAATAAATTCTGAAAGCCTAAATTTTATGGTTGAAGCTTTGTAGTATTTATTTGAAGTTTCTATTAAGACATATATATTAATATTGTAACTTCTATGTGTAGAATGTTTTAATTTAAGTGTTATATTGAGATTTTCGACAAATATATTTATTAATTTTTGAAAGATGTTATTTTTATATCGTTAAAATTGTAGTTTGAAACAAAATCAAACGGCAAAAATGGTTGGTTTGGTTTGAGATTGTTTTAAATGATTTGGTTTGTAAATAATTGTCAAAATTGAACTGTGTTAATCCCTAGTGTCATCTTTTCCTATGGCATGGATTCCGTTGATTTAGTGTTTAAAAATGTAAATATTTTAATGAAAATGGATTCATGCTTTTGTTAAGAGAAACTTTAACATGATAGTCTTATATACACACATTGTAGGATTTAGCATTTAAATCATGATATGTCATACTCTATATCACTGAAATCGCAACATCTGAGGTGTTAGAGAGAGAAAGAAGTGGATCGTAGAATTCACTAGAATTTTGAGTTGCTGTAATTTGAGTAGGCTGGGTCCAAGGTGTCATAATTTAAATGCTCAATTTTACAACGATTGCATAAAGGATCACCCTACCAATTATTCTCTCCTGCAAGGACATCTACAAAAGAATTCAAATATAATATGTTATTTATTTTAGAGAATCAATACTTAAAAATAATTTACTTTTTTAAAATAGAAAGCGAGGTTGATTCTCCAAAAACACACATTTTATTCTTACTTTATAATAAATGCATTTAATAAGTTATAAATTTCAATACTCAATTTCTTAAATTATCCAAATAATATTTGAATTAGTGGACCATTGGCATATAAAAAAAACATATTAAATAAAATATTAGGGGACGTCAATAAATGTTACTTGAAAAAGCAAAATGAATAGTCAAAATAGAGATTATTGTTAAAGTGAATAAAAAATTTCACTATTTAAATTTAAAGATAATTGTGCAAAAAATGCTATTTATAAATAAAGAGTCGTCAAAAAAAAGAAAAGGACACACCCTCGCACCTCGAAAAGAAGAATAAGTTGAAAGACAAAATTGAATAAGGTCAATAAGTTGAGGATTGAAAATTCAATTTGCTTTGTTGACATGCTACGTCGGCCAGCCTCAATCCAGGAAATTAAGGTCCAATTGAACTAGTCCCGGATTTTCTATGTCCCGCGTGGAAATAGAAAATATTTTTTGTTTCCACTCCAAAATAAAATATTATTATCTAGAACCTTCATCTTTACTCCTCAACTTCGCTAATGACATTTTTTCGATTTTATGAGTCAAATAATTTGAAATTTATTTTACAATAAGAGTACGTTATTAGTAAATTATATTAAAAAATATTATATAAGTAATGTTGTAATTGCATACATGCACAATGTCTAGCACAAAATATAATCGATGAGCTATTATACACGAATCATTAATAATGATTATAAAAGGATATTAAATATTTCAGAATTTTCTCTTCTAGTATCATGTCGTGACTCTTCCACAAATGTGAAATTACACGTGCTATATTTAATCGTAAGTTTGTAAGTGTTTTGTCTCTAACGTGTTTCTCTTGAATTTAAAATAATTTATTTAATCATTCAGTTTAATATTTTATTAAATAAATTATTTCATCAGTTAAATTGTTGAGTTTGGGCGAGTTATAAGTTTCTTCCAACAGGAATACAAAGAGGTCTTTCAAGAAAAAGACTGAAATTTATGTCTTTATTCTTGATTGTACAAAATTACATCCTGTTCTTTAGATCGATATTGAAAAAACTTACAATTAATGTATTTGCTACCATAAATCTATTAGCTATCAAATGATTCAAGAGGTGCAATGTGGAAAGGGAACGTAGACATGACATTCCAATTGCAGAAAGGTACAACACATGAAAAGATGTAATAAGCGAAAAAGTACTACTTCCGATACAATGTAAGCAAATTCTCATGTAGAAGCACACATTTTAGCTGCAAAACACTTCTTGAATACATTCACATTAACCCCATACGTACATGTTCTTATTTTAATCACACAGGGGAATTACTTTCGGACACCATACAACTGCTATGCCGGCAACACCTATATGGTGTCTTTTTCTCCCCCCTTTTCGTCTCCGATGAATGAAAAAACGACAACGGTTGCCCTATAAAACCCCACCATGTACGCATAGAAAAGCTCTTTAATTATACAATTATAACAACAAATGCTCCAAAACATACTTCCTTAGTTTCTCATTCAACGCGTTAATGTGATTTTCACAAAAGCCACCAACTTGATGGTAAACAGCAAGAAGAAAATGGGATTAATTTGTTGGAGAGGATACTTAAAACATAATCCTTCGTAAACTTCCCTGAGACGACACCAACTTTTTTCAACATCATTGATAACGACAGAGAGACTTTCCCTGTTTCTTTCTCACGGTCAACAAAGTCCTACCAAAATTCCCTCGCGTTTAGACTTAATTTTCTCTACTCTCTCTTCCATTTTATGAGTCGAGTTCTCCATTTTTATTGAAGACAATTTTGTAGAGCCCACATGTAGTAAATGAGCTTCACAAAGTCAGTACTTAATCGGAGGGCTCGTACAACTAGCTAAAGAACATGACTTCTCAAATCACAGAACCAATCAGATTGCATCCAAGTCCCCGTGCAAGCATGACAAAATTTGGTACCAAAACAGAAAAAAATCAAAGAGGACAACCATTTTAAACTTGTTCGACGAAGCAGCATAGCAAGATTTGTTTGGAAGAGTCAATAACTCGTTACTATTTTAAAATGAGTAGCCATTATGTGAATGTGAAATATAACTTCATTTAGCCCTTTCTGTGCCATGCAAGATTGGGTGACCACGACGCAATATTAAACTAGTAAATTTAACGTTCAACATTATTAACTTTGGACCTTACCACTAGAAAAGAAACTATTTACATTCTTCACTTGTGGAAATATACAATACTAACTTGGCATCGTCCTCGTAAAATTTTTTTTTGATAACCGTGAATGTCCGGGCCAACTTACGCGCACCTCGACTAATTCCACAGGACCCTGAAATTTACAGTCGGATACTCACCTCAGTGGCCCTGAGGGGACTTGGTGACCATTGGGGAGCAAACCCAAGGCTTGACGAATTGAGCAACCTCTCAAGATTATCGTCCTCGTAAAATAATCTAATACAAGTGGTTATAACCTAACCGAACCATAAAAAACATGTAGATAACAAGAATAGGTAGGGTTTTCCTTGACAAGACCAAAAAATGTTACAAGTGAGAAAGTGGACAAGCAACCATAAATCCTTCTAAAAGACACTTCCTTTAATTGTCACTGGTCATTCTGAAGATTTTTTTCAAGTAGTTTATTTTAGAGTGTGTTTGGTAGGGATTTTTGGGGGAAAAATTGATTTTTGAATAGTGATATGATGAAAAATGTGTGGTTGAAAAAGAAGAAAAAAGTATTGATGTGATGAAAAATATTATTTTATTGAAGAATGTGTGGTTGAAAATGAGAATTGATTTACTGTAGAAAATGAGAATCTGTACCAAACAGGACATTAATGTCCTTTCATTTATCCTGCAGATTTTATTTTATTTTTTCTTTTAATACAACTTGTTATCAAATCGCTCAAATTTCAAAAAGAAACATTATCTTACAAATATTGCACTGTAAACAAACCCCACCAAGGGGCCTCAAATACTCAATTTCCTCTGGAGTTCATTTATGTGAACACTTGAATCCAATTTAAACAAAAATAGACTACATACAACAAAATGTCCTACCATGCACTCCTTCAAGGAAAGGGGTCTCGTTGATATACAAGAGAACCTCTATTACTATATTAGTGATGAATGACTAATAACAATACATCATCCAGTATAAATCAAGCCAACAATGCGTGAAACAGCAGCAAAATAACCCCCTTTATGATGTTCCCACATCAACAGCCACCATGAAGCCTGTACAACCATCCTTTTTTCTTTTTCTTTTTTTTGGTGAGGGGGTGGGGCGTGTATATTCATTACAACTTCACATCAGCTTTCATAGCCTTCCCAGTTACTAATTATATTCACAAGACGAACAATTATTTTCCTGCTTCCAGTGCAATTACACTCCAACGAAGAGAAGATTTCAAGAGACATCAAAAATCGCTTTTAACGGGGCAAGGAATGGATGATTGCTAATATAAATGCCATGACTACACATTCTCTCTCTCCCAATTTATCACTAATACTAGAATGCCTTTTATTCTGTACATGACAGATAGGTTTAGTGCAATAATATAGCAGTGTGGTGACATTCTGTATAAATGCATAAAACCAGCAACTATAGTAATTAAATGTTTTATAACAAGATCAAGGAACAAAACATATAAATCTCTTGTTTCAATTGACCTTAGTAGAGAGAAAAAGAAAATACAATAGGGGAAATGCCATTGAATTAAATGACGAGTAAAAACAGATATCAGCAAACCTGTTCTTGCATTGGCAGATGAGATAATTATCTTCACATAGAACAGAGCTCAGATTTGAACATACCAATGAACTTCATGGAGTACGAAAATATTTTGTGAAATTTTTCCATGTTGATAAAATTCTAGCACTCTGGTATGGAGGACTCATACTCCCTGATAAGTGATATAAATGTCAATTAAATAGTGGCACGAGAAATATACTCCATATTTGGGGAGTATTATAATTTTTTCTGTGTTAAAGGATAAAATTGGTTCTATCACGGCAGCCAAAGCATCCCGGGAGAGAATCAATCAGATAGCCAATGAAAGAGTGAAGTGCCAGCCCAGCTCCTTCCATATGGATCCAGCATTGCCTGGGCTGTTTCATGTCAGACCATGCGCCCCCTACAGCCCACACATACCATACATAACTAATGGCCAAAACATATCAGGCCAATGTCCAGTAACCAAAAATTTGGATGCTGGGGCACTTGGGAGGGGTTGAATTTTCTCTTCTTTTTCTTTCATACTAACAGAATATCACTGGCCCACATAGGACGCCTAATAGTGATCTGGAATTGTGAGATGTACCAGGCCATGAATATTTTTATGGGCCTATGCACCATCTGGAATCGATAAACCTTTTGGATCTTATTAACCATTTAATAGACACAACTTTGCACTATAGTTTAGCTCAGCACCAATCAAGAAGCCCCAAGGCATTCCCAAGAATACTCGTTTTATGTTTGTTCCAACCCTCAACCCTCTTTTCTAGATTCATCAAAATTGAATCAATCGAACAGGCTTAAAGCCCCAAACAGAGGCTACTGGATTTCATCATAAAAAGTATCCAATCACCTATCGTGGTGCCCTGTATATAAGGTAACAAAACCTTTCCTCTTAACAATTTTCTGAATTACATCAGAGGAAAATTTTCAGGTAGTAGCATAAATTCCTTCCAACGGGAGTGAGATTTATCCTGCTCAAAAAGTTTTTTCTTCTATTCCAATCTTCCTATTGTAATTTCTGAAGCCTCCAAATTGTATACTGTACATTAAAAATATTTTTTATAACTTCATCTGGGGAGACATGAACAACCATAGTCAACTGCACTGGGTATCTTGGCAGAAGCTGTGTTATCCATGGGCAGATAGAGGGCTTGAAGTAAGAAGATTAGGGATCTAACTAAGATGTTCTGTATGAAACTATGATGGAGGTTTACAGCACAAGAGTCTCTTTGGGCCTGGATCTTAAATGATAGCTATACAAAGTGGGTGATTTCCTGCAGAGATTAGAAACAACAGGTCTACACTCTGAAAATGCCTGAGAGAGACAAATGACTGCAGGATAAATATAAACTAAATAAACTTCTGGAAAAGGAGAGAGGAACATCACAAAGGTATGATTTTACTTCAATGAGGGGTCTTGGGATGCTAACAAGCTGGAACAATTCTTCCGACCAAATTTTGTCAAGAAGATTACACAGATCCCAATTACCACAACAAATAGTCTTCTATTCAGGATGATAATTCCCATGGCAAGTTCTGTAATGGATGGTTGGTATATGATCAGGTAAACATTTTCATAAAGATTCCTGTAAGTTTGTTTGGACAAAAGTATCAGTCAAAAATATTTTTCTCTTTTGCTGCGAACCATGACATGGATGAATCTCAACCGATGAGAAATTGCAATGTAGGAGAAATGTCCAGATGGCTTTGAAGTGCATTTCTGTAAAGCTGCTCAAATTATTCCATTTATTTATGCATAGCACTCTGCCATCTCATGTTGAGGCTCATATTACTGATTTATTCAAATTCAATCTCCCAGCCCAAAGTTCAATAAGAGTATGCTTACATGCCTGACATTTCTCAGGTAACTGTTCCTCCTGCATGCATTCGTACCATCATTATTTTGCTCATAAATTGGTTCGTTTAGGTGGAAAGGAAGGACACTAAATACCGTGACAGTAAATTGAAAGCCATTGCTACTGAAAACATTGTACATCTCAGAGCTAAACCTCTAATTTTAAAAGCTGGAATCTGGAGGCTGCTAAGGGATTTGGAGTTCATTGGTAGAATATACGAAGAAGAGATTGCCAATTGTTGTTGCCTGGATGAAACCTTTATTTGCCTTCACGAAATTAAATTCAGATGGATTCCCAGGAAGTGCTCAGAGGGAGGAATCTCGCGAGATCCCAAAATCATATTTGCCTTACTGTTATTACTGTGGTTATAACACCAATTAGTTGGATGAATTACAAGCCCTCTAGGATGGCCCAAGGAGATTTTAACAGAAGTATTCACAACACCAGAGCAGAATTGGACCACCGCAGATATCATCTGTACTGCATCACTGAGCAAACGATAGTGGGCAATAGTACCTTGATCAGATAAGTAGTGTTCTTACACTTGATATTCAGATTTCAAATACGTGAAAAGAATGGTGCAGCTGATTTTTTATCAAACATCGGATGGCATTACTAACAGCATGTTAGGTTAAGTTTAAAAGTCAAAAAAAATTTACTTCAACATTTTATCCAAACATGTTCGAAAAAAGAATTCCTTAATAAGTAAAAGTTACTCAATTTGACAATAAGGTGAGGTTAACACACACTAACTTCCAAATTTTCAACTACCACCAATAAAAAGAATTAATTTTAAAACTTATTTATATATTAGTAGATTTTTTAAGCCCAGCCAGAAATGCACCAAGGTCAAAGGATTATTGCAGGAACCCCAAGCAAATGGCATGCAAATCAAAAGGCTGACAAAACCTCAAACTATTAATTTGGAAATACACTGGAAGGAATTAGAGGAGTGCCCATGAATATTTGGAACCAAAGGCAGTTAATGTCATCAACTCATTTTGTCATCTAAATAACTAATGCAGGACAATAACTGAATAGGGATTACTTACTGGAGTTGCAGATGCGCACGAGTGAACCCTAAAAGCACAAAAAATGCATGTAAATAATCAAACTTTGAAATATTATTTAAGAATGATTTCTTCTTAACAAATAAAGGTATTTAAAGAAAAAACTGGATCACTCACAGAAGCAATTTCTCACTTCAAATCAGCACCTGAACACCTCCAGAGCAAACAATCCTCCAGAATAACCAAACATGGATCAGACACAGTGCAACTTTATCATGCAACTAAGATAGAAGCAACTACTGTTTGTTCAAATATAAACATCACAATAATGGTTTAAGTCATAATAGAAAACTTGAGCATGTTCAATCATGTATTCTTTGCACGTTCTGGATAATATATGACGTAATGATGCAAACAGAAGGGAAAATATAAGCAGTCTTCATTCCAAATTATAATATCACGTGTTTAAGACAAGTTTGATAATAACAGCAAGTGTTCGTCATGGTAACTACAAAAGAATAGATTAATTAAGGAACCACTAAGACATGAAATAGGACGCTGATCATAGAAATCCAATCAGATGAAGGACCTAAAAACAGTCAAGAAACTATATCCTCAAGGGTGTCACATATAAACACAACCAAGCAAATCCAAGGTACCTTCTCCAAAGTGCCTTTAAGCATATAAACCACTGAATGGTTTCCTCATAGCACAGGTAGATATCCTGAATGAAAAATAACATTAGATTCTCCAGGACCCAAAAAATCTATAGCAGAATACGAAAAGGAAAAATAAAAAGGTAAAACATGACCAAAAAGATCACCAGCAAAAAGAAATAATCAAGGATATACTGCTTATAAAAGCCAAGCCCTTGAGAAAAAAAGATAATAAAAAGGTAGGAAATGAAATGAAAAATGCCTTGCAAACTAAACTTGACAAAATTCCTTAACTGACACAATTATATACAAAGATTTAAATAACTACAAATGTTTCATTATATCTTCCCAGAGGAATATGGTGCCCCAAATACAAATACAGTAATGAGGTCCAGAGCGTACAAATGGAACAAATATAAGTAAAAATGACGATACTATTTTAAAAGCTCTCTTAATGGTCACCATTAAGAATTAGTACAAAAGGGAAAAACGCCTTTGGCTAGTTATCTTACAATAGAACAGAAAACAATCCACTGAAAGGACTGCCAGTTACATTTCTCCCAGCATCGTCTCTGACAACTTCAACCATGCACTGTCTCCTGAACTCTTGCTCCAGCACAGAGAAGATAAAGACAGATAAATTCCCAATCATTAGATAATTGAGTATAAATTGAGATCGTATCAAAATGTACAAGTATCTAATGCAACAGCATTTCTGCAGTCAGAAAATCAGCATCAATTTTCACTTGCCCGTGATGAATGGATGGCTCAAGGCTTGTGATACATTTATCCTCTTGTCTGGATCTAACACAAAAATTCTTTCCAGAAGCTCTTTGAAATTAGACAACATTTTTGGATCCTCTCCAGGAGATCCTGAAATTAATGTACTAACATCTTTTGGCTTAAAATTAAGAATCAGTCTCCTCATTGCCTGCAAGAACACAGAGAGAAAACAAAAATGCTGGAAACTACCAACTATGGGAAACAACTGGAATTCCAATTACCAACAGGAAGATCGCATGCCTACCTTCTTTGTGACAGGGTCTTCCTCTACAGCAAGGAAATTTAAATCCTGGTCGAAATGCTGGTCCGTGAAAGCTCCCTATAACAAAAGGAGACACTAAAAACTCCTGCCAGCAAATTATAAGACAGAAAAAAGGAGATATATTTGCAAGAGGGAATGGTGGTAGGAGGGAAGTTCCTTGATTTATCAGAGCAGAGCAAATCAGACCATAATCTAACCTTCCGAAGCATCTTTTTTGGGAATGGACCTTTCAATTCCATGTGAAGGCGAAGCATGTCATTGTTGGTAGCCCCGGGAAACAGAACCTTACCGGCATAAAGCTCGAACAAACAGCAACCAACTGACCAAATATCCATGGGATGGTCATAAGGCAGACCTAGAACTGCAGAAGTAAAGTAAATAATTCACTTAATTGATGAAATTGAGCAAAATAAAATATTCAATCAACATTAGATAAGACTTGTATAAAGCCACTGGTTTAGAAAAGGAAATAATGGCAGCCTGAAACAGAATAAAACTCTTACTTATCTCAGGGGCACGATAAAAACGGCTCACAAGGTATGGAGTAATTTCATTTTTACCAGCAAACATGGCATTACCGAAGTCACAAAGCTTCAATACGTTTTTTGATTCATTCACCTATGGAGAGAGAGGCAACACATTAAAGTTACAAATCGATGGAGGAAATAAATCAAATCCAGAAGAGGAGCGGATAATGAGAAAAAAAATAAAAAGGCATTTCACTGCATACCAGCATATTATCTGGTTTAATATCACAATGAAGAATGCCACAATTTTTTAAATGTTTCAGTGCAATGAAGAGTTGCTTTGCATATGCCCTCACAGCAGTAAGATTCAGACCAATATTACGACCAAATTTCTTGAGAACTTCCCTTAAATTCATATGAAGAGATTCAAAAACTAAACATAAATGATTCCGATACTTGAAGTTAGAAAGAAAACGGACACAATGGCGCTTGTCTTCAGGGTCTGCACCAACTAACTTCTTTAGAATGACCAATTCTTCCATGCCAGCCTTATACCTACATGTCAAAGAAATAAAGATCAAAATTAGGTATACAGGAATTTGTGATGCTCATGGGCAAAAGCCAACATCACAAAAGACGTGGGAAACCCAGAATTACCCACATTGTTTCATTACTCCGTATCATTTTTATTGCTACTTCTTCAGGGTCACCAGGTTTAGCCTTGAGATCCTTCGCACGAACTACAGTTGAGAAGACTCCTTTCCCATGGGCAGCAATAATTTCATATCGTCCATCAAGTGTTTCTCCAAAACGGTAGCCTGCACTTGAAAACCGAGAGAATAAGGGAACTAAGTGGACCATACAAACTAGGTCAAAATTTTAAAACAGATAAAAGAAAACAAACATTAATCTGGCACGAAGAAAGGCAATTCTAAAAATTAAGTGATTTTTGTGTCAGATACTTACCATAGTACCCTTCCGCATCATCCCAGTTGTCATGAAGCCCACTCTTCTCAACAGCTAAACCTTCACCTTTACCCTGCAGAAAATGCAATTCACAGAAAAAAGCTTGAAGCAGACAATTTTCACATAACCAACAAGGACAATTGTTTAATGGCATGAAGTTCGAGATTAACTGTATCAAGTCACGAAACAAACAGAAATTATTTCCAGAGTTTTTAGCACTTGGATTAGTCCAGGTTTTTGACAATGGGGAGACACTAGATATGCCCAGATAGAAATACACTGTATGAACCAAGAGTGAACTTCCAAAAATCGTCTATTTTTGCAACAGTAGACAGAAGAAATAATACAAAATCATAACTTGAATATATGAAGACCAGTATGAGAGGATTCACATGAAGCAAGAGCTATAAGACATAACAAACTACAGTTGGACTGCAAGGAAGCTTAGTAGTTATGGAAATAAACATGTGAAACCTTAACATACATACAAAATGTGTAAACATGGGACTCACTGTTTTGCGGGCACCAGCAGGGGATTCTCCAAATATATCATCACAAAACATATCATCCGATCTCTCACCCTGCATTGATTGATGGAAAAAATCAGTCATCATTCTCGAAGAAAACCAGCAGATAGATAAGGCAGAAATTATGCAAAACCAATAGTGGATACAACTAGAGTCAAATATAAAACCCTATACAGGCGTCATGTTCAGAGAAAAAAAACAGTATAGAGAGTTTACCTAGCTAACAAAGTAAGAGAATATAAATATAGAAACTGTAAAAAGGGGAATAGAAGTTGACACACCTTTGGAGTACCCTCCCCTAGTCCACCAGTTCCAGTAGACCTCTCCAAAGCAGAAAGGCTTTTTTGGGAAGGGGATTTTCCAACTGAAAATGATGGGTCAGCAACATAAATATCCGCACCTTCTGCCTGACCATCAACATTTTCTAACATATCAGGCGCTGCCACTTGATCAGAAGACTGACCAGCTTGCACCTTAACTGATTAACAAGAAGTAAGCATCAGCTTAAGCATAACAAAAGAAGACAGAAGTACCCATATAAAAATGTATATCCATGAGAGAATAACAAATTTAACATGAATGAGCAATAACTTTCTTAAAGAGGCAAAGCACTGGACAACAATGAATAAATTCATGTCGAAAGCAAAGAACAATCACAATTCATTGCAAGCCAGCCAAATAGTCGGCATTCAAAATACCCTACTTGTCCTGAGTTATGATGCAAGAAATGGCAGGCATTGAGATATGATTAATAACTGTAAAGACAACATGAAACATTACCCATATCTTGTGATTGAGTTTCAATTGGCTGTGGTGACTGTTTATTTTTGTACTTTTCAAGTATAGCTTGTTTACGCCTTCTGCTTTCCTCCCTAATTCTCTGAAGATCTTCTTCCTGTTCTTCCAGTTGCATTGCAATCCTTTCTTGATAGTCCTCTTGTTCATCTTCTTCTCTGAAACCAACAAGCAAATAAATAAAAATAAAAAATGAACCAACAAATAAAAGAATACTCAATTTTGACTAATTTGTCTAAGAAAGAAAGATACCTTCTAATATTCTCAGTATTCCTTTCAGCAAGATTACTTTTAGAGCTGACATTTTCTGTAGCCGTTTTCCTTGATCTGTCTCTGTGGTTATTTTCAGAATTTTTTCCATGCCTAGAATCATTATACCTATCTCGGTCTCCATAAACATCATCAACAGAATTGTATCTATGGCGCCTGCTTATCCTATCAATCTCATTCTCTCTATCCCTGTCCCTGTCTCTTCCTCTAACTTCCCTGCTCTCTCTAACCCCATCTCTAGCTCTGTCCCTGTCCCTGTCCATCTCGTCTCTTAATCTGTCCCTGTCCCTTCCCCTCTGCCTTTCCCTCTCCCTTTCCCTTTCTCTCTCCTTGTCCCTCTCTCTTCCCTTGTCTCTCTCCCTCGCCCTATCTCTATCTCGATGTCTGGCCATTTCTCTTTCCTTTTCCCTCTCCCTCTTCCTTTCCCTTTCACCATCCCCATCTTTTTCTCTAGTTCTATCCCTGCCTCTTTCCCTACTGTCTTCCCTATGTCGATCATATGTTTCCCTGCTGAGATGCCTTTCCATTTGATCTGAGTATCTGCTACAACTCCGCTCTCTTTCTGTATCCCTTACAACATCTCTGCTACTATGTCTGTAGTCTCTGCTGTGTGCAATAAGCCTTTCATCATCTGAATCACTCCTATGCTTTCTCTCCATATAATATGAATCATCCTGCTTATGTGGCGTACCAACAACAGAAGCCTCTCGAAAAATGCTTCGGGACCGCGACCTTCCCCTAGACCAATCAGGTGACTTGGATACATTCCTACTAGAAATCTCTTTCCCATAATTGCCACGAGAGGGGGAGTGAGCAACAACACTGTGCCTCTTCTCAGACGATAGAGCTTTACCTCGAAAAATACCCCAAGTTTCATAATCATAGTCTCTTAGCCTCTTCTCACTGCCTTCAACAGAAGAGGCATCTATCTTGCGATGCCTAATGCTATCAATGTGATGTTTGTGTACATGATTTCCATTTGAAAGACCCTCAGCACTGCGTCTTCTCTCCCAATCCATCTCATCACCTCTTTTGGAATCTGAATTGTCCTCTCTCAATTTTTTTAAATTCTTACCAACTATGTTCATATTCGCTTCATTAATTTCCTGCAAATTATAAACACGTAACCAACTCTTACAAATCAATTCAAAACCATCAATTCAGTCATCTGGAAGTGCAAAGCTCCAAGCAAAATATAAATAATTGTTTGTAGTACAAATATGGTACTTGTAAGAAAGGCCATGACCATACAGTCAGTTAAAGTTGTCACTGAAAAATCATCAAAGCAAAAAATTCAAGCAATTCACTAGACCACATGGTGCCCTACTTGGTTGCCGAGAATCCAAAATCACAGAGAAAAGAAAATGTCCGCAAATCATAGTTTTTTAAATAAATAATGGTAACTTTAGCATATTCTTCCGAAAAGAAAAGAACACCCAAAATTTATTCTTCGGGCACTTCAACAAAATAATCATCTTGATTCCAAATCAATGTGATTTTCTTGTCTAACAACATCAAGCTCCATTTTTCCATAGATACAAGTAATTATTTCCTCCAGAAGTTGGTTCTACAAAAAATGATTAGGTTCGTATCCTCGGTCAACAACAAAGAGATTTTTTCAAGTGTCAGTTTTTCTATATTGATTCAGCACCAGATCTAACATACAAGCACATGAGTTCAATATGCGTGTCTAACCTAAAGCTTCATAAGATTTTCACTAGTTTAGCAAAATTTGAAAGACTTACAGTTGACAACATGTAGAACAAATCTTTCTGTGTGTGTGTGCTTTATCTAAGTCTCTTTTCAGTAGCGTAAGTGTGCATCTGTCTTGACAGCAAAAGTGTGAGTGTGTGTGTGTGTCTAAATAAAAATTGAAGACAAACATCTTGTGAGGTCATCAAACTGCCATTGCCAACAATTTAAAACCCCAATAATGCAAAAACAAATTCTACATCAAGAATTTAATAGTAAGAGAAGAATATGGGAAAGATGGAGGGAAAACTGAACCCACCGTCTTAGTATTGTCGTTACGTTCAGTCTTAATTTCCCCCGACTCCACATCAGAATCCAACTTCTTTTGCTCCCCAAATTGTCTATCACTATTATCAATTAAACCCTCGTCCTCCACAATCTCCCCTTCCTCCATGTCATAATCCACCCCCATAAATCCCGTCCCAGTCGACACCAAAACTTCACCAACCGCACCCTCATCTACATGTTTCATAACATCACGTTCCAATTTTCTTTCTTCGACCTGAATTTCACCAATTCCTCCTCCTTCCAGTTCCTCGTCTATTTTCTTCGACGTTATCTCAGTCTCTTTCTTGCTTCGGTGTCGGTGGTGATGGTGGCGGTGATGCCGATGGTGGCGGTGGTGTTTTCGGCGTTTGGAAGGCTCCTCCGAGTCTTCGGGGGAAACTGAGCGACGGTGATTGCGACGCGTGGGTTCACTTGAGTCGCTGGCCATTGGTATTGAGATTGTAATTACAGAATGTAAGAATTAGGGTTAGGGTTCCAGCAGACAAATTTATTTTGGATTTTTTTAGTAAAGTTTTGGGTAGATCCTTCTGCTGATGAATTATTACGATAAAGAATGTTTATGATTGTGAGGTTACGGAGAAGAATTATACTCCCTCCGTCCCATATATATAGGCTGGGTTTCCTTTTTTTCTTGTCCCAAATATATAGGCTTGTTTCTTAATTAAGAATGTTATGTTTTGTTATTTTACTAATATACTCTTATTTAATTTGCCTAGTTACTAATTCCAACAATAATTTACTTCTAGTTGTTGAAAATTAAATAGGGATAAACTTGGAAAGTTCTTGATAAAAATTGCTTTTCCAATAACATTAAATAAGATTTCTTAATCCGTGTGAAAAATGAAACAAGCCTATATATATGGGACGGAGGTAGTATTATAGATGGGAGAATTTCTTTATACGGCCCAATATTTTGTTAAATTGCATTCTAGACCATAAATATGAAGAAATAGGTAATTGCGAATGGAATCATTATAAAATATTACAATGATGCCAGATATCATATCACATGTAGATATAGGAATTCTGCTACATGTGCAGAATTTTTGTACACGTAGCCCTTGTCTAAGCGCCATTATTAGGAGCGGAACTCATTTTCCTATCAAATCATGTGACCCACCATTTCTTCAAGGGAGTTAATTTCTAGATTTTGTCGTTTTTGTGATTTCCATTTATACTCTCATTTTTGGTAAGTACTGTGAGCATTTTAAAAAAAATAAGGGATAGAAGTGAAATGAAAGGAATAAATAATAAAGTAAAATGTCATTTTTTTTTTGTCATGTGAAATGAATAAATAAGTGACTTTTTGAAAAGCAACAATCTGATTTCTTCTACTTAGGACAAAAAAATGCAAAACAAACAAGCGTATAGTTTGACAGATGCATGCGTGGTCCTTCAACTCCTCTCCAACATATGATAACGCCAGTTCCCATAAGTGTGCCTCTTTCCACGTAATGGTATAAAATCGGCAAGTGAAAAAGCACGCATATTTGTTTCAAATCTCCCACACCATGCACATAGGCTTGATGTATTAATCTTTTTCCGTAACACTAGTCAGAAGCACGTGCAATGCACGTGCTATGATGTAGTTGAGTACGTAATAGCATAAGTATTAAAAACAAATATCTATGTCAAATATTAGTTACATAAATTTTCTTATAAGTTACTAAATGTTTCGAAGCAACATTAAATGTGGAGATGAAAAAAAATCACACCCACAATTATTGAAGAAATCGAGGCTCACCTTCCACCACAACTTCCAGTTATCGAAAAATGTCTTCTCACCAATCCCCGATGTTCAGTCATTGTCATTTATTTCATAAACCCCTAATCAATTTTTAAATAAAATAACAAGGGAAAAAACTCAAAATAAAGAAGTTATTATTATTATCACATTTTAAGTTTTTTTTAAAAAAATTGAAATCGATCCAAATGGATATTCATATAGTGAAATATCGAATCAAACGAAAAATTGTATGAAAATAAAGTTCGAAAAAAGGACATTGGAATGAGGTTGAGATTGAAAAGAAATATAAACAATCACGATGTTACGTTTCACAAATAATGTAAAATTATTTTGATATTTAAAATTTATTGATATATTTATTATGGCTGCACTTCAACATTTCCAACAAATTTTAAATCGCTTCAAACAAATATCTGTAACTTAAAATATTGAATCAAATGTAAAAAATAAATAAATAAAAATGGCTTAACTGAGTCGAGTCGTCAAGTCATTTGGCTAGTAAATAGTAAACAAAACTAATAAAAAAAAGGTTAGCCGAGTCGAGTCGTAAAGCCATTTTTATATTTTAACTTAATCGAGAAAAAAAGGTTAAAATAACTAATAAACCCAAAGAAATTGAAAAAAACTAATCAAACGTTAAAAAAAAAAAAAAAAAAAAAATAGGCTTAGCCAAGTCGAGCTATAAAACCATTTTTATATTTTAACTTAATCAACAATATATTTATTATTATCACATTTGAAGTTTTTTTAAAAAAATTGAAATCGATCCAAATGGGTATTCATATCGTGAAATATCAAATCAAACAAAAAATTTTAAAAAAATAAAGTTCAAAAAAGGATATTAGAATGAGGTTGTGATGGAAAAGAAATATAAATAATCACGACTTTACGTTTCACAATTAATGTAAAATTATTTTGATATATAAAATTTATCGATCATATATTTATTATGACCGCACTTCAATTTTTGATATTTAAAATTTATCAATCATATATTTATCATGGTCGCACTTCAACATTTTCAACGAATTTTAAATCGCTTAAAACGAATATCTGTAACTTAAAATACTGAATAAAAAAAAAAAAAAAAACTGAGCCGAGCCGTAAGCCATTTGGCTCGGCTCGGCTCACGGCTTGTGAACAGTAACCCCCAACCCACTCTTTTATATTTAGTTAGATAAACTATCAGCTATTGGCAATATGTTGTAAGAAGCTCGCCATGAGAAGATTTTAAGTTTTTACAGGGGGTTTAATTTCCATAGAGCCTTCCACCCTCGTACATCATGTGATCTATGACAGGATGCTAAGTTTTTTTTTTATTTTTGATATCCAGGTATCCTAACTTACACTAGACTATGTCTTGGATCACCCATCCCCGGCCCATCAGTGATGTGTGGAGGTTAATCGCGAGATATGCCCAAATTGACCAGGGTCTATGACAGGATGCTAAGTTCGAATAAGGATTCATTGATCGTTGAGGAATGATTTATGACTAGGTTGCTAGTGAAGCGGGTCAAATAAGCAATGAGACTACTTGCTCAATCTACTGATGGGTACAACTTTACTCATGATGGGAAATCTATTACTCTTGCGTCGTTGACACCACGATCAAATCAAATTGAAAAGTGATGAAGAAAAAAGATTAAGAGAAAAAGAGAATGGGGTTGATCATTCACAACAAGAGAGAAAATAGTGATGTGACTAATTGTGGGAAGAAAAAAAAACAGAGCTACAAGAGAGAGAAGAAAGAGAGTCCATTGAAATGAGAGAAAAATTAAAAGTGAATTTGTATACAAAAAAATGTGAGATAGAGAGGGTTTTAGTGAGAACTAACAAACCGATCCCTAGTTTGGATATTTTTTATTGCAGGAACTCAAAAACTCGTTCCACAAAGACTTTAGTGGGATACCACCAATTAAGTATCCAATTGATTCGATGAAAGTAGAGAATTTGATGAGCATTGAAGAAAAAGCATTCAACTATGGCATGAATCGCATGATAAATAATTGATACCCCATATATATGTTAGATGATGGTCTAGCACGTAGTAATATTTTTCACATGGGACATGTACTTTTACACATATTAATGCATTTAATATTTCTATGAGAGTAATAAGTCATTTGTCATATGCATTCATAAGCCATCAATTACTAGTTAATGATATTCTAATGTGTTGAAAGAAATTAATTGAGTGTGGTAAACATTTTGGGGTGCATTGTTAGTGATTTGAGGTATGAGAATCTATATTTCAATCTTAAAGTCCTTAACTATTTTGGTTCGAAATTATGGAATATGTTGGGAATCAATTTAGTATCCTCTACTACTTGTACTACACGATTTGATATGGTTTATGGTTTAAATACGTTAACTTTGTTTAGTTTAATTCATTTAACTATTATTGTAAGTGGTAGCTTAGATAGAAAGTAGGGAATTGAATTATATGCATATAAAGGTAGAAAAATGAAGAAGCGTAAAGTATTCGACCTAAGTGATTGGGTTTGAGTGCTTAGGTAAAAATGGTTTGTTCGAATGCCAAAAAGATCAAGATTACATCCTAGAGGATATGGATCATTCCACATCATTGAAAAGATTGAAACAAATGGCTACAATTTGGGTCCTCAAGGTAAGTTTATGATAATTTGTATTTTTGTTGTTTTTTATCTTTCTCTCTCTTATGCGGGTTCAAATTCGAAGTCAAATACTTTTGAAGAGGAAGAGGATTCTGTGATCCATGTTACGAAGTCAAGTCCAGCAAGAATCCATTGATCGTTGAGGAATGGCCTATGACTAGGTCGCGAGCGAAGCGGGTCAAATAAGCAATATGACTACTTGCTCAAATTATTGTGAACGAACGTTGATCATAACAAACAAAAGAACAAGTTTCATGTTGGACTTGGAAGGAGAAGCAAAATGGATCAATTTGGTCCAAACATTGGACGAGAAAGTTGGAAAAAGTAACTATGTGACCTTAGGCATGCGACCACATACCTCTATACCGAGCCAAAATTGAAGGCTAACAATTGGCCTCTGCAGTCACATAAAGGAAGTCATGCGGCCGCATAGTCCAATTCTAGAAACAAATTTTTCAAATTTCGCGTAATCTTCTATTTAAGTTAAAACTCTATTTTCCGATATCTTTTGTTATTTTTAAAGCTTAATTCTATTTTTAAGTAGGTTTTATGGGCTCCATATTCATTCCATTCATTGTAAACACACAAAATTATTGAGATATTCTTGCAAGACATATTGCTTTCTTCTCGTTTTTCATTGAATTAATTTTGAATTTATCAAGAATTAAATTCTTGTGGAGTTCCACAATTTAAGTAACGTTCATAAATTTTGTAATCATAGGGTCGAGATATTGTTAGCGATTGTCTTTGTTCAATAATTTATTGAGTCGGGCTTTTCAAACGTTCATTATTGGCTTTTTAAGTTTATTCTAATTTGTTGTGATTTTCGTAGCTATTATTGCTACGTGAATTCGCATCAGCACACCTCCCCAATCTCCTTGAACTACTTGGATCATCTGATCAATTATATCTTGAGGCGGTAATAATAACCACGGTGTACCATATATGCCCATGTTCTATCATGTTGCCAAATAAATGGTTAGCCCGTCCATGTATGCTAAGAAGGAAAGAATCCCCTGCCTGGAGCTTATTTTTTGGACAAAAAAATTGATTATTTGACCGTTACTTGACAACTTGGGTCCCACCAATGTGAGGGAGAAGTCAAAAATGTCATGCTACTAACTATTCCGATGGTAAAAAAAGAAATTAAAATTTGAAGAAAAAATTCTCTCAGGCAGGGGCATATTACTTCTTTTATCGACCGGTCAAAAAGTCTAATACTGATTCGTCCTAACCCCCGATACACCAATCAAATTACACACCTTCGATGCCTCATTTGGAAAACTCATTAAAGGACGAAAAGTTATTAGATAAGGTAACGACGATATGTGAGTTAATTGATGTTTCATTAGTACCAACTCTCCAATGACGACCCAATCACACCAATTACACACCACACAAAATACCTTTTCACAAAACCTTCTCACTTCTCAAAGGAAATCCGCATCGAGGTAATAATATTTTCCATCAACACTTTCGCTGCCAAGGAGGACAGCTTCTGTAACAGTCACCAATCTTGCTTGGAAAACTAAACATGAGCAAATCTCGAAATCCAAGTCCACCAGCCTCTTAGAGAGACATACCTTGTCCCATTTTATCCATAAAGTTTTTAGATACCTTACCGTAACACTCCACCAAAAACAAATTAGTATTGATCCAAAATCATGGCATAATGAAACTGGCACTTTGAAGATGCTCATTAAGTACTCATTAACCTCTATCCCACATTAAAATAAGTCTAGCTGCCAACCTAGCACTCTTTTACATACACTATCCTTGATGGCAGCGAAAGTCTGCTTATTTCTCCCCACCACAGTAGGAAGCCCTAGATATGTATCCCCGACATTGATGGTAAACTCAACCTATCTTCGCTGCTCAAATTTGGAATAAAACAAGGCCAAGTTATCAAGATTTATTTGTTGACTGGGAGTCCCTTTAGATATTAATAATACATCCCAATGGTTAGGGATGGCAACGGGGCGGGTTTCGGGCGGGGCACCCCTACCCCGCCCCGTCACTCCCACGCTTTGCCCTGCCCCGCGCCCAGCCTCGCCTTAGATGGGGCGGGGCGGGGCGGGGGCGACAGGACCGTTTCCCTGCCCCGTTTATTTTTTTTATAAGTTTTTTTTTTTCCTAAGAAATTTTCAATTATACGGTTAAGGAAAAAGATAACTATACTTCCAAAAAATATTTGTTCATCAAATTTAAGAACATAAATCTATAACTCTACTTCCAAAAAACATTTGTTCATCATGTATTCTAGTATGATACTTTTTTTAATGGTTCACGGGGCGGGTTCGGGGCCGGGGCCCAGACCCGAGACAGGGCGCCCCGTCCAGCCAACCCGTTCGGGGACCTTTTTGTTTGCCCCATTCAGGTCGAGACGGTTTTTTTTTTGCCATCTCTACCAATGGTTACGCAATCCAGTCCCCTTTGCCCTAGCAAAAATAGGCCCGAAAACTGCCGAACAAGAGGTTAGGCTAGGCCGGGTTGGAACCAACAGCATGCAAACCGGGTCAATGCCAGCCATAACCGGTCAAAACCCGATAAAACTAGATGGTTTTGACTTTTGAGGCTGGCCCAGAACCGGTCAGTGTGTTTATGCATAAAAGTTTCCAATATGATATAAAAAATGAAAATAAGTAATTTGTATCAACAATTCTAATTACTTATGGAAGTTTTAATAATTTTATATATTTCAGAATAAAATTTTAGATCATTTAAGAGTTAAAATAGTAATACAAACATATATACATGGCATTTAATATCTAAATATATATTCTATTTGGTCCAGCAATGGCTCTTCAGTTGAACCAAGGATTCGATGACATGATGATTTGTCCGGATCAACGATACGATTGGATCTCATAACTATGATTATAGGAAATTTAACATCCGAAGAAAACGAATTACACGTTGACCGTTGATTGCAACGTGAAAATGGAAATCGAATTCCAAGGTACAACCACTTTAAACTGCATTTTTTTTGTTTTCGTGAAAAACGAATTTCTATAGATTTAGTAAGTTTTTATTTTCCAAGTAACAAGAAATTGGAATTTATTTCCACCTTTGCCTATCAAACGAACTCTTAGTGTTTACACGAGGCAAAAGAATTAGATAATCAGCCGTATGTGGGCCTCAATTAGGTCCAAGAAGTTATTAGCAAAAATATCTTGGGCCACTGAAGAGTCGACTAATTGAACCTGCAAGGCCGAAGGGTCTTGGGTTTCAAAGGCAGAAATTACCCAAGCAATGAGTAGACCAAGAATGACAAGTTGAACCTGAGCAATACCAAGGCTTGAGTAGTTCACATAACTCAATGACACGAGGGTCTCGTCGAAAATATTTTCCACATGTCACCTAAGTTTAGTTGTGAGCACAACAATAGATTTCTATCAAGGGACCATTCTCATTAGAAATTGGATAAAGACCTGTACATGCAGATATAATTCCAACAAAAGAGAATTAACAACTCCACGAAAAGACACATTTTACGGGGAAAGTTAGGTCCAATATTTCACAAATTAAGAAATAGAAAAAAATAAAAAATAAATCACCACTGTACATTTCATAACACAAGTCTTTCTTCTGAGTAACGTTAATTTGATGAGATATGATACACTGCTCGAATGTGAGGATAATTATTAACAGCTACGAATAGTTTGGCACGTACATATATTTGTGTAAGGTTTGTTTTATTGTATGGAACTTTCGAGTTACAATATGTTCAAGTGCAAGAAGAGAGAAACGGGCGCATGATGAGACAAACTTTACGTAATGAAGTTCGATGTATGGAAGAAAGTTGTCTTCCTCGAGGCAATTTGTTAGAAGCTTCATATGTACATGTCAGTGTAACCTTCTTCTCCAATATACTAACCATCACGGATTGAGTTTCTCCTGAAATATGAGAACAGATAATAATCTTAGTGAAAAGGCTGAAACCTTAGTCGTGCAAAGGTCTATACTTCACGTCCGATGAGTATGTTTTGCTTGTTTATTTTTCATAATTTTTATGTTTTAAGAATGTGTTCGGAACACTATCATACTCTATTTTCTGTTTTTCATGGGACTAATTATTTATAGATTATATCGAGAATAGTTTTATTTTGCCCAGTTTTTGAAAAGGTTACACCAAACTTAGGTAGCAAAATGTATGGAATTAGAACAAACAAAATCTCTAATATGTTAAGTCATAAACTACAAGAGACTCTAAATATTTTCATAAGGGACAATCGAATGTTTTGGTCTCTTTGACCTAAGGTCCTAAACTACCAGAACCACTTCTGGAGTACCTAACCTACCTATTATCAATGGTAGTTGGGTTTCTTGGGAAAAAAAATAAAAATAAACCAGCCCTAAAATTCTCAAATTTGTTAGTAACATTGGACTTCATAATTCTGAACAAGACATTGACAAATTTTAGGAGGAATTTACAATACTACAAGATGAAAACGTAGTTGGTTTGGTACATTGAACTTTACGAAATTGAAAAGAGCAATTAACGACGTTTCATTACATATCTCTCTTCTTTAATCTTGTTTAATGTAACATTCATTTTCTCTATCACCTGTCCAAATCCTATCAACCACCACGAGACTAGTTTTGCTCTTATGATTAAGAATACTCAACGTCCCATCACCCATGCCTCCTCGGGTCGAGCTACTACAGCCCAATAGATTTTCTAGAAAAATAAAGGAAGCCCGTGTAAGTGCTACTCCGAGTCCACACTTCTGCAACTTTAATCCCAATTCCAAAAAAATAATGCAAAAAGTTTAGCTAAAGTGCTTTCCAGACCCTTAAAAATTATTTCAAAAAGGAATGAGGAATCCAATGGGTTTTAATGTCTTTAATCCACTAAATACCCAGAATTTCAAGATTGTCAGCTAATACAATATAGCATTCTCTATCTCAGCGTCCACTCTGTGGACCACTCCACCCCACTCCACACGGAAGCCCAGAATGTCAAATTCACCACCTTCACTGGTGGGATAGAATGGGTGACGAAGGCATCTCCTATTACCACAAAATCAAATTGGAGTAGAAATAGAATTCAAGTCTAGGATAAGAAGCTTACCATTCATTTTAGACATGATCTCAGCCACTCTCTGTTGACACCCGGAGCATCGAAAATCTGCTAAGAACACAATTTCCTGTACCTGTTTAAGAACCAGCATCTATGAGCATAATCTTACATTGTAGTACTGTACAAGACTAGAAAGTACAGAACCCGTAAAAGATGTATAATTTGCCTTACTAAACAAGCCAAGAAAGTAATATTCTGCTAGAAGAGAAAAAGTAAACTCACAAGAGGTATTGCTAAGGATTCAATGGCAGCAAGGGTAGTTGGAGGAAGAGGGCTACTCTTCAACTCTTTTTCTCCAGTCGAACCGAGCTCGTTTTGGTTCCATCTCACCACAGACATGCTTCTAGCCTATGAGTATTTTCTCAGAATTTGGGAAAGACGATAAAGAAAGCTATGGCTAAAAGCTCATTTCCATGGGCGATATAGTCGATGCCATTATGACATCTTCTCTCAGATATGCGCTTCCTATGTTGGAGAAATTAGGGATTTTAGAGACTCATGGCATTGTTGAAACAAAGGCTTTGATGTAGTGGAAAAGGTCTGAGTTGACAAAGATGTTTTGCTTCCAACAAGCAGCCCCCACAGTGCATTCAACTTTTCATATTGAATTATTGTACTTGGGTTGCTTCAGGGATTGAATCCCTTAATTTCTTAAATTAGTTACAATTTTCTAATCGAGTCAAATTAAGTTTAGCTAACACAATGAAGGCCTTTTTAAGTTGAGCTGATTAGATTTAGCCCCCGTTTGATCCATATTCTAAAAGAAAATTCTTTTAATACTCATTTTCAACCAAATATTTTTTAATAAAATAATATTTCACGCAAATTCAAAATTTTTTTTTATTTTAACCACATATTTTTCATCACATCACTATTTAAAATACATTATTTCCTCAAGAATGTACATCAAACAAGGCCTTGATAAGGAATAAAAAGAAGCAAAAAATTGTCTATTTTAATGTACAACTCTGTCAACATTACAGACAGGAATATGCTCTGGCTTAGAGCTGATTTCTTTGGCTTAATTTACAAATGCTACACGTTAACATAACCAAGCGTTTCAGATTCCCTTCTACTGAAATCTTAATTTGTCGACGCTCTAGAACTCAAAACAGTCAAAAATATCTTCGTGCTTCTTTTTTTTGTTTTGCTGGTGATTTCAACCTTGAAAAGCCCAAATTTTAGATGATGTTGAATTTGTCTAGCAAAGGCCATCGAATGTGGAAAAATGACTTGAATATCTAAACTACCTAGCATACTTACTCTGTAAACGGAGATATGCTTAAATTTTTATTAGATTTTATTATATATATATATATATATATATATATATATATATATATATTCCCGAAGTTTTGATCAGGGAAATTCATATTCATTAAAATACAAGCACAAGGCAAAGACTTTGACAAATCAATGAGATATTCACAAACTTAGCAACTATGTGTTCACGCCTTGCATGATGAAATAGTAAACGATATGCTTTGAAACCATTATACAACACACCCAACAGGATCAAAGAACATTAAGTCTACCATAATAGTAATCTTAATCCAATACCAGCAAGGCCATATGAATATTTCAGAATAAACAAAGAATTATTAATTGCACGTTCTTGCATACGCACTTGCCTCTTCAACTTTTTCATCGAATTGAAACATTAGAGATCAGAGATCATAAACAGAATGAATACCCAAATAATCTTTTGATGTTTTGACCGTACATAGTAACAAACCTTCCCAACAAAGTATACTAAAGATCAAAAACTATAAAATGCATAAGCAGAAATATATCCATCAGTTATTTGAACATAAATACCAGATTGTCCAAATCGTATAGCGACAGGAAAAATAAAACTCACACTAGAAAAACAACATTTACAGTGTAAGAAGGATTTCAGCAGAAATTGGAAGAAATTTTCACTAAATTCTACATCGCCTAATAAATTATTCTGCTACACCAAAACTGTTGCCTGTGATTGGAGTCAAATACCACCTCAGGCAATTAGACACCTATTTATAGAAAGGGCGAATTATTTGCCGCCTCACTTCCAAACAAAAGTCCTAAAACTGCATAAACTAACACACTGCTAGACACACCAAAAAATGGCTTTGTTTGAGCCAAAAGAAGGATAGGGATGAAGTTGAACTACCGCGTTGAAAAGAAAATCACCTAGACATAACCAAGCTTGTCACTGGAGATGCAACAGACGAACTAAAAAGAACATCTTTGGCATATTTACAATTTTCTGAATCTACTTTCAAGGATGATGGGGCAAAGAATCTCTTTAAAGTCCCCATTGCCGAGTACTTCCCACTTCTATTAACACCATAATGGGCTTTGTGAAGGGGCTTCCTACCACGTCTTCTCTTTCCATAAGACATCCACCTTAACTGAGTAAGCAAACCATTGTTTGACAGGTCCCTTGCCACCTTATGTGGCTTCTTCTCATCATCACTGCAAAACATAGAGCCGTCACATCCGACTAGGTTCTGTATAGGCAATGCATCTCTATGAATTGTATCAACAAGATCTCTATTGATGTATGGAGCGGCTTTAGGATTAATATAAGAGGCTATTTCAACACGTGGCTTTCTTCTGAGCCCAGATAATAATGGGGCCACCTCTGGCTTGGCCTTGATATCTTTCCACTCATTTTCAATCCATTCTTGTGAATGCCTTAAGTCATCTCGACTGAAGATCATCTCTCGTTTTTCCCCTACAAATTAGTTAAGGATAACAATAAGAATCCATTCAAAACAGTTGGAGAGGAAAAATACATTACAAAAAAGAAAAGAGCACGGAGGAAAAAGAAATTGAAACTTCGGCAGGATAAGAAGAGTGAAATTATTTCGAGATAAGCCTCTCCAACGATTCACACCTGGGAAATAAACATGTAGCTCATCCTCCAATTTTTTCTTCCCCACAATGCCTTCCCACCATCCATCATGCCACCAAGCATCAACAATGCTTCCCATATTTACTAATAAAGAAACTCTGCCCCTGTCAGACAATGGCACAGGTCTAACAACTGTCCTTCCTCGAATCCAAATACCTAACTCGTCCGGCACAACTAATCGAGATGCCAAAATCCACTCCTAAAAAGCGAAACACTAAATATGGTAAGAAATCACTTAAACATGAAAAGCATACTCATAAAGGAAACACATAACATAACAACATAGTCACCTCCAGATGTTTTGCATCATTAGTTGCATCCTTGATATCTCGATATTGCACTTTGACCTTATCTTTGTGCCTTCTGATGATCAAAGCTCTGAACCAGCAACCTCTGATGCCACTATCTTGAGAAACACTTCAACTTGAGAACCAATAGTCAAATATTGTGTACGCATTAACTTCCCTGGATCTTGCCATGATAAGGATACAAAAGGACAGCCTTCATTCAGACTGACCATTTTCTTGGAGCCTTCAGAACTGATGAAACCATCACTGCCATCTTCAGGTCTAGCATCAACAACCTCCCTCTTTCTGGCAGGTTGCAAGTATATCTCACACTCTTTGGACCGTCGAAGTCTCTTCTTGGGTCTACTTCCAACTGCATCACTAAGAGTTCCTTCTACCTTAATATTATCATCGGATGTTCCAAGCAGTGAAGAAGATGACATATTTCTAAGTATTTCCTGTTTCCAGTAACCTTTGACTCGTGTTATGTCAAACGGCTTGATATCATGGTTATCAAACAGTCTATTGCAAATGAATGGCACAGACATCAATGTTGCTGCCTCCTTCAAAACATTCTCATAATGCTCTGGACTAAGGACGGTTGCAAGTCCATCAATGCATTCGATACTGAGATTTTGAAGACAAAGAGAAAAGAAAATCTCCCTGTCACTATTGTTACGAGACAAATCAAAACCAACCTCATCAATTTTGTGAAACCATCGTACCACAACCATCTTGTCGCCTCGGGAATCTTCATACATATCATCTATGTAAGCCACGAGCTGTTTATCATCTTCAGCCAATACATAAACAAAGTCATGAACCTGTTAGTTTTAGCAAAAGAAAGAAAATGAACATGTGATTAATAAGCCAATCAACTTCTATTTCACCACTATTTGATTAAGAGAACCGTCACAAAAGGAAAGACTTACAGATATTTTAACACTGTTGCGACTTGCGACAAAATGATAAATAGTGCTTCCGTCTTTTCCGACCAGTCCATGATGACCCCAACCACATAAATTCCATTGTATGCAGACCTGGTGTCTGCATTTGAACATCCTGCAAAAAAATTATTGAAAGAGACATAGGTCACATATCCATTCCATAGTACCTTAGGGCAGAAAGAATTAAGCAAACTAATAACGAATATTAAATAACCTTAATAATATCAGCATCCAACTTGCGGGCACCTTTTTTTCCCATATAACCACCAAATTGTTCAAAAAAACTATGCTGACTTACATCTGAGAGTGGAATCATAATGGAACAATTAGTATCATAGTACAATAGGATTCTCCTTTGAAGCATGATAGTGAAAGTTACTAGGAATAGCATTAGTAAAGAAGCAGACAAATCAAGGTAAATAGAAAGACAGAAGTTGATAGAATAAACAATCAAAAAGAACTGTAGCACAGATAACCAAGATCTTTACAAGAAAAAAGTTATAAAACAAAGTCCAATTTCACCAGTGGTCATCATAAACACCACAAATAATGGAAAAACCAGTCAAACAAAAACGATGGAAGAACATTGTATGTCATGGGGTAAACGAATTCCAAATCACTCAACCAGCTCTTACAAATTGACTTAACATTCTCACAACCCATTGTCAATTTTTTTTAATAACATGGATACCAAAAATGTTTGAGACCATTACACTCAACCATTGAAAGACAATGCAATGATGAAAAGAGAAAAAAAAATGAGGAATTAAACAGGACCCAAAAAAGGACAATAGTTTCTAGATCAAAAGAAAAGCGCTGAAATGCAGAAAATATCAAAAATGCAACTTTGCATATAACTTTAAATTTGGATTGAAGAGGAAAAAAACAACTATATCTATACTGACAAATTCTTCTTCTTCTTCTTTTATTTATTATTTTTCACCTTGAGCAATTTCTATCAATTTTCTGGAGGTGGATTTTTAGATTATGTGGTAAAAGATCTAGTGGTGTTAAAGAGCTTCTTTGCCTTTTTTACTGTATTTTTAAAGGAAACATATTCGGTTGCCCTGGATTTATACAATTGGATGCTATTCATTCATAAAAGAAGGATTTTATGATTATTTTTCACCTCCTCCTCCATTGCATACCCATATGGAATTCTCCAAATATAGTTCAAAAATCATTCCTAGAACCTGTATTTCCTCTTTCATCGGAAAAGAATTCTAGAAAATTGCCATCAATCACACGCTTAGTATACACCTTTAGCACCTTTAAGATATTTACACAGTACATAAAAAGCCGCAAAAGCTCACCCTCCAAAAAGATAAAAATAACCAGAGAACCAAAAAAAAAAAAAAAACCTCGCCAAATAATAATTATTTTGAAAGAGAATTCAGATCGAAAAAAATAATTCTTTCCATGAATAAAAGGCCTGCAGGAGCAGAAACCTCTCAAACTAAAGAAAATCTTAATTCAAAGAATTTATACAGAAACAAAGAACTGATATAAGCAGAACATCGATTTTTTTAATTCCACAGAAAAAATTATAAAATCGTATTTCATTTTAAAACCTTCCAAAATCGAAATTCAAAGAAAAAAGAAAGACTATTCCAAAAGATTACACTTTCCAACAACAATTAGTTTCACAAAACAGATCTAATTATTTAATTAAAACCAAAAGGACAAATTATATGTAAAGATTACGGAAATCACCTGGAACGATTGAATTGAGCCAATCAATGACCTCTCCTCTGGACCTAAGCTTCAAGAGAGAAGAATACTTCAAGGACGAAAGCAAATACTCCTTCTCTCTAATTCCATAATAATACATTCTCTTTGGGCTCTTCTCCTTCCCTACGACCACAAGATCCGGCCCGCCGCAGTCGTTTCGCTTTAAATAATAATGGACCTCCCGCCACCCGTTCTCGCCCGAAACCACCACCTCCTCCCACCCTACATACGAGGCCGGGGCCGCTGAATTTAACATTGCCTCTCTTAAGTAAATTAAAATTTATTTACACCAGAATTAAGACAACGTTATGCTACGTGAAATTAATAGAATGTGAGTGAGGAAGAAATTGAGAGAGGTTAGAAGAACCGGGAGATTGTTTCGAATGGGGTTTATATAGGCCCTGTTCGGGAGGGATTAAAAGCCAATTAAAATTGAAAATATGGCCGTTATTGGACCCCACTCGTCTAATAAAAGTCAACAATAACGGCTATATTTTCAATTTTAATCTGATTTTAATCCCTCCCACACAAGCCCATAGTGAGGAATTTGGGGCCTAGGTTTTCGTGATTTGAATGGATGGTGGGGATTGGATTGGATTTTATTTGGCGATAAAACTGAGGAAATTTGTAATAAGTTACTCATTATTTGAATTTGCCTCTTACAACTCTTTTCGACCCCTTTTTTTTAGTATAAAATGCATTTTAAAATAATAGATTGATGGAGAATGTGTAAAAAAAAATTGGGTTGCGTATAATATTATTTTATTGAAAAATGTATGATTAAAAAAAAAAAGGAATCAAACAAGAACTAAATTACAAAACAGTGTATTAATGAGTTAATATAATCAATGATCACGCAACTTTGCTACAGGTTACTATTTGTTTATCGAAATTTAAAAAGTTAATCTTTATTCACTAAATTTTGTCATAGATTACTACTTGCTCATCGAAATTTAAAAGATTACTCGTTGCTTTCCCAAATTTAAAGAAAATTATCTATCAATCACTCGTATTATTTTCATTAGTGTTACATGTAGCAAAGTTCAATGGGAAACATGAAACTGTTTATCATCTACATGCACTCCAATCTTAGCCCCTCTATTATATCCTCATCTTCTAAAATTTATTTTTTCTTAAATTCATTTTTGTCCACACATTTTTTAATAAAATAAATTTATATGTGAATTCGTAGTTTTTTAACCATATTTTATCAATTTTAATCAAAATTTACTAAAAATCTAATTCTTATCTAAATTAAACAGGGATTTTGTTTGTGTTGTTTACCCTTTTGTAGAGGCAACTTCGAATCACGCTCCAATGTTCCTCTTAATCTATGAATTCTTACAAGATCCTTATAAGATATTTGATTATTACAGAAGCATCAAATGTCTTCTCGTATTTCGGAGCAACCAACATCAAATATTTAGAAGTAATAAAATGTTAAAAGTTCGAAGAAAATCTCTCGCTTGTCCAGTAGATACATTATTCACAGGCCTTGTTCGATTTTGATTATTTGTGAATCACTTTTCTTTCGCAATCATTTTATGGCTTATGTATTCTCTATCAAGCAAGTACATATCTTTTTATACTGACAACTTAATTGAATGAACAGACGATAAATCTTGCTAGATATAAGGTGAGAGTTTAAAGTAGAATCTTAGGGGCCGTTCTCTTCATGTTTCACTTTTGTGTTTTGTGTTTTGAGTGTCTGTTTTGAAATTTTTGAAAATGCGTTCTTTTTGCCATTCTGAAAAATAATTTTCGAAAACATAAAAATGGAAAACGCGTTTATTTTGAAATTTTGAGAATTTTTTTAACAATATTTTATTCAAAAAAACTGATTATTCAATAAATTGTAATTGTTTAATGTAAGCCCCCATTTGACACACATTTTCTTCTCATTGTCATTCTCATTTTTTTTTATTTCTTCATTTCAACCACACATTCTATTAATAAAATAATACTACACAGAAATCCAAAAATTCTCATTATTTTTTAACCACACATTCTTCCATCAACCACTATTTCAAAATTCATTTTTTCTCCAAAATGGGTGTCAAACAGGGATTAAATATAATATTAAATAACATATACATTTGAAAAATGGTGAAACGTATAATTTTTTTTCAAAATATTAAAAATACAATATAAATTACATTTGATGCAACAGTTCAATCGATACAATTAGAAGTTTACGTGTCATAACAATATAAGCAGATACTGAACTACATACAAAATAAATCAACGAAGTCATGTACGACGTCTTGAGTAGTCATTCCACATTTGTGTCGCAATTTGATCTCTAATTTGTCCCATTTGAGCTGTTTGACTAGCATCAAAATGTATGGTTTCTTGTGCTTGACTTGACTCCGGTATATCATCGAACACCATATTCTCCTCTGAATACTCAGCTAACAATCTATCTAAAGCGTGCTCCTTGCAAATAAAGTTGTGTATTGTGCAAAATGTAGTAGGTATTTATCTTTGTCTACTAAGAGGATAATTGATGATCAATTTCAAAATAGGAAATCTTGCCTTTAAAACTCCAATGCAACGTTCAATAATGTTACTACACGAGGAGTGTCGATAGTTGAACAATTCTTCCTTCCCACGTAGTCTTCCCCGTCTAATAGAGTCACGCAGATGATATCTTTGACCTCGATAAGGGGCAAGAAACCCAGGCATGTTTAGGTAGCCAGAATCAACAAGGTAAAATTGATCTACATTAAAAAAAAAAACTCACATAGTGTAATACTATAGATACATTCACAATAAATATTTGTAGTGCAAGAATATACCTCCTCGTGGCATTGGAAAGTTGTTCGATCTTCTTGTAACTGCGTCAACCAATACTCGCGAATCATTAGCCGTGCCTTCCCAACCGAAATACACAAAAGTGAATTTCATATCGAAATCACATGTTAACATCACATTTTGTGTTACATTTGTTTTCCTCCCACGAAAAGATGTTTGTCTCGATGCAGGTGCCCAAGCTGCGACATGTGTTCCATTTATTGCGCCTATACAATCCTTAAAGAAATGATATTTTTGCAAAATCCGCTCATGCATAACATCTTGATTTGTGGGATGGATTATCTCTGTGCCAAATGCACAAACAGCCCTTATCACTCGTTTAACCTATTTGTGTATTGTGTTGTTCGAATGCTGAAACCTATCGCCAATAATACTATATCGGGTAGTGTACCCTACAATCATCAGAAACATAGCAACACCCTCCTCGACACTTACTTTTTTTCCATCTTCCAATAACCTTTTGTGTTTCAAAATATCACAAAAATTCATGAACACATGTTTCTGCATACGAAAATTGCGATGGCATACATCTGGATGTCCATTTAGAATTTCGAGAACGTACATTTTTCCCGTAAGCATTGATGTCCTACAAGGTATCCTGCCAACGGTAGTTCCTCTGTGAAAATCAATCATATTAAGCATCATTAAGTTGTCAATGAAATGTACGTCAAAGTCATCTGTTATTAACAAGGCATCATCACTAGAATCTTCAGCAATGGAATCGTCACCATTCACATTATCATCTATACTGTGAACAAAATATACCCACATTAATTATCATAACAACCAGCATTACTTCACATATAAACGAACATGAGTTCTACAACCAACAACATCGATAAGTTCATACATGAAAACCAAATATCACCATAAAAGTTTACAAACGTACTAGGAGTTGGGAAAATAAAACAGTAGTTCAACCTTTCACATTACAAATGAAAACAACAAGCTACTAGCGACATTAAAACAACAATCATATCAAAGTAGTTCCAAGATAGGTCCTCTCCTTGCTTCGGCATCTTCACGAAGGACACCCTAAAAGTGTGACTTTCAAAAGCCTGTATTACTTTCATATAAACCTCATTTGACACCCCGTCCATACTATTTAATATGTCCATGCACATGACACTGGAATAATTATCATGAGTACTAACTTCGCTGTCCGATTGATTTTGAGATTTTCCTTGTATCTTCGCAAGCTTTTCTTTGAAGTACAGTGTTCTAACCTCAGTTTCTTCATTCCTCATACTTACTGTAGATGACCACTGTGCCATGCAGGCCTCAAGTTTATCATTTTTGCTGATCTTCGGTTCTTTACGTCTGCCACCCGACGTACCAATTTCCTCACGCAGACGAATATTAGAAACCCCATCCACTTCGTCTAAATTTTCCACACGTACATGCACTCCCCTGTTCAAGAAGTCATCTTCAAGCTGTCTTTCTTCCTCTAATGTGTTTGGAAGCTGAGTGGAGGCATTGCCTAATCCTCCAGTAGCAGTAGTCCCGCTAAATATCTCCTCCAGCGTGTGATAGTGCTTACAAGAAGTTTTTATCCTGACTGTCTAATCAATTAATTTAACAATACAAACAAATTAAATTTCACTTGTAATCCTAAAATTTATAATTCTCAAATCACAATCATACATCAATTTATTGAAATCAGGTTAAAAAAGAGACTATATATCTCTAACATATAGTAGTAATTAAATCACATAAATAAATGATTTGAAAATTAAACTTAAACAAGTATTTTAATTATTCAATGGAAGAAACGTGATTAAATCCATGAAAATCTGAATAAATGTTAAATCTAACTCAAATTTAATTCAAAATACGAAAAACATAAACCCTAAAATTATTTAGATAATGAAAACATATTACATGAATGAAAGATATCGAGATAATCAATTCCAATTAAGTTCCTCCCTTATTTCACCAATGTTTTAAACTTTCCATGGAGTTCTTGATGTCAAAAATGTGGAAAGAATGGTGTAAAACGACTTGGAGGCGTTCTTGGGTGTTTTGGGGTGATTTTAGGATTGAAAAGTCATGCAAGATATGTTACCAAATGAGTTTTAGTCATAGAAGGAAAGTGGAGATTCAAACTTCAAAATGTACCATGCAGCCGCAAGGTACAATTCTTTGAAGTCGCAAGGAACAATTAAAATGTACCATTATATTCCCTGAACTGCCTTGTACGGCCACAACACCAAAAGCACCATGCGGCCGCATGGTGTTGATAAACTTCTATCGAATAGCTTTCAGTATTTTGACCATAATTGTCTCTCCCGATATCCGATTGTGGTGATTCAAGATGTGTTGAAAAGATAACTCAAATGGCTAAACTTGTCTTCAGATACATCTTCGAATTTGATCGTTTTCTATGTCAAAAACTAGTCTCAATATGAGGCTGAAAATCTGTGCAAAACTTTTCAACTTGAAAATTGATGTGTGATAGTTCTTTGATTATATTTCATTAATTTGGCTTCTTTCCTCATCCAATTGATTTCTAAAACTCTCAAATCTTCATATTTTTGTTTTTCCTTCCTAACCAACTTTTGGATATTTACAACTTAGTCCTTGAACTTTCGTTTTCCTCCTTTTTGGTCCTTTTTCACGTGTTTCTCCTTATTTCCGCTACATTCATCACTCTGTCCTGCAAAACATAAATTGCATAGAATTAAGCTATATTCCAACATATTAATCAACAATTTCTCATGTTTTGATAGTAAAATAAGTATGTCAAAACGCATTTATCGAACTCCCCCAAACTTGAATTATTGTTTGTCCTCAAACACAAATATAACCCAACTCTACGTACAACATGGAATAACAACATGCCTTGTCTTAGGTTTGGAATTCGATAATTAAACAAGCGAATAATTACAACAGTACAAATATTAAATCAATCTACACCTGTTACATGCAAACCTGATGTGTGTGTGTGTGTGTGAAAACTAATATCAACATATTAATATTATGATTGGTTCAATCTCTGATCCATAGAGTCAAATATGTACTTTCCTCGCTCGAAAGATACACACACCCCAAACTTATGCTTTTCACTCAATTTTCCCGGGTTGTATCATAAGTTGAATCCATTTAATTATGTTCCTTACCCTCTCTTAGTTTGGATAGACCTTACCCCTACAAGTCCACACTTCAACAAGTCGAGATTATCCTATATTTTTGATTGCTTTAACCCTTAAAACTAGACTAAGTTACTTGCTTCTCGTCTATGTGTAGTTTTGTCAACTGGATGTCTGGGGCCTAATCAATATATTTGAATATTTTTTTTCTTTCTTTTCATTTTTTTCTATTTCTTTTTCTCTTTTTATTTGAGTATCTTCCCATTTGTTTTCTATATAACCCATGTAACGAGTTCTAGACCGATAACTCCCAAATCAGATGACCATAGGGCACCAAATTTTAAATTACCCTCATAGGCTTAATCACCCGAGTTATACAGGCTCAAAAAGATGCTTTTTATGTACTCAAAGATTAGTGCAATGCCCTTTTTCTTTTAGACATCCAATTTTTAAAACTAACATCTAACGTAAAGCTTTCACCTCGTTTTTATCGCAATGAGTTTCGGACAATCCACACAAGGTTTTCATGCATGGAATCCCTACTCATCTCAGTATTTTTCTGTAACAGTTCAATCATCTCCAACTAGCCTATATTTGGATTTATGGAATATGACACTAAAAGTTATTAGGTTGTATCACTAAATTCCACCATTTTCTACAAAATGAACTGAATCACTACTCAATATGCCAAACATAAGTAACGTGCATAGGAAATATCAAGTTCTACATAAACAGGTTTAAACTAATCTCATACTACACTATTTTCATCATTCACAGCTAACACCTATTCCAATAATCACATCATAGCTGGTATATTTGTTAAATACACACAAGCACTCAAAACAATAATTAAAATCTAATACTAAAAGATAAAAAAATTGAATTTTTTTAAACACACAAACATGCGAAAATCGCAGTAAAAAAGATAAATGAATAGATGAATGAAAGCTCATGATCCACCCTCCAAACGTAATTGAAACATTGTCCTCAATGTTTAAGTATGAATACCAAAGAAAATAAGGGAAAGATGTCACCGGATCATGACAGTGAATCAACAGAAACTTGATGTATAAGAAGCCTGAAAGTACTCAATTCCAGGTAATGCAAGAAATCAAAGAAACTAAAATAATGTACAACAAACTAGAAAGAAAATTCTAAAAATGAAAATACAGAAAAGTAAAGTAACGGACGGACCTGGAAGGTGTCAAGGATGGTAAACCAGGTCTGCAAGAGGAATTTCTTCCTCCACAGGCACCTGTTGCCCATAGGCTATATTTAAACGCTATCAATTCACTTTAAATATCCTACCATCTTTAGGGTCCTCGATTTCAATTGCTCCATGGTTAAAAACATGTTTCATGACAAAAGGACCCGTCCACCTAGAATGAAGTTTCCTTGGATGTTTATTGAGTCGGGAATCATACAAGTAAACTTTCTGATTTGGTTTAAACATTTTTCGAAGAATGTGTCTATCATGAAACATTTTCATTTTTGCTTTGTAAAGTTTAGCATTCTCGTAAGCATCATTTCTCAACTCCTCCAACTCAGTTAACTGAAACTTCCTAACTTTACTACCTTCCTCTATATCAAAGTTAAAAGTGTTTGATAGCCCAAAAGGCTCGGTGCTAGAGCTCTACAGGCAAATGGCAAGGTTTTCCAAATATATGTCTATACGGTGACATGCCTAAAGTGGTCTTAAAAGCAGTTCGATAGGTCTAAAGTGAGTCATTCAATCTCAATGACCAGTCCTTACGATTAGAGTTTACAGTTTTCTCCAAAATCTGCTTGATTTTCCTATTAGCTAATTTAACGTGTCCACTGGTTTGGGGATGATAAGCAATTGATATTTTATGAATGACACCGTACTTTTTCACTAGAGCCTCAAACGAACAGTTACAGAAATGTGTACCCCTATCACTAATGATAGTCCTTGGTGTGCTAAACCTAGATAACACATTTTCTTTGAGGAATTTCCCAACTGTTTTATTGTCATTGGCTCGACAAGCTACTGCTTCGACCTATTTGGACACATAATCAACAGCCACAATGATGTACAAATAACCAAAGAAAGGTGGAAAGGGTCGCATAAAATCAATACCCCAACAATAAAAAACTTCTATCACTAGAATGGGGTTCAATGGCATCATATTGCATCGAGACAAAGCTCCAAGCTTTTGACACTTCTCACAAGAATTACAGTAAATGTTAGTGTCTTTGAATAAAGTAGGTCAATAAAAACCACATTACAAAATTTGTGCAACAGTCTTTTTTATAGAAAAATGACCATCACAAACCTGTGAATGACAAACGTCTAGTGAGCTAGGTATCTCCTCATTGGGCACACAACGCCTCAAAATCTGATCAGGGCAATATTTGAATAGGCATGGGTCATCCCAATAAAATTTACGCACTTCAACTAAAAACTTTCTCTTATCCTGTGTACTCCAATCTCCTGAGATTTCACCTATAGCTAGGTAGTTGACAATATGAGCAAACCAGGGTAAAGAGAAAATAGAAAACAAGTGTTCATCTGGGAAGTCATCTCTAATGGGCAATTGATTCACATTGTCTTGAAAAGTTAACCTAGATAAATGGTCTGCTACCACATTTTCTACCCCTTTTTATCTTTAATAGTAATGTCAAATTTCTATAAGAGTAAAATCCATCTAATCAGTCATGCCTTAGCATGCTTCTTGGAAAGAAGGTACTTAAGAGTATAATGGTCTGTGAAGATTGTGATAGGAGAACCAATTAAATAGGATCGAAATTTATGTAAAGCAAAGACTACAGCTAGTAGTTCCTTCTCAGTTGTAAAGTAGTTCATTTGAGCACTATTTAAGTTCCTATAGCACAGTAAATGACAAAAGGTTTACCCCTTCGTTTCCCAAGGACAGCACCTACCGTATAATCGCTAGCATCACACATAATTTCAAATGGTAATGACCAATCGGGTGATTATGGGTGCTGAAGTTAGCTTGTCGGTCGAAGTTTTAAACACCTCTGGCAAGCTGGGGTCCAATCAAAAGTAGCATCCTTGGCTAATAGATTACATAAAGGTTTGGATATGGATGAATTTTTTTGTATAAACCTTCTATAGAAACATGCATGACCAAGGAAAGATCTAATATCTTTGGTTGTAGGTGTGGGCAGTTTGGAGATCAATTCAATCTTAGATTTGTCAACCTCTATCCCCTTAGATGAAACAACATGACCTAGAACAATACCTGAAGATACCATAAAATGATATTTTTCCCAATTCAAAACTAACATATTTTCCTCACATCGAGTTAGAACTCTCTCCAAGTTTAACAAGTATGCATCAAAAAAGTACAAAAAATAGTTAAGTCATCCATAAAAACTTTCATACAGTTTTCTATCATATCACTAAACATACTCATCATGCATAGTTGAAAAGTAGCAGAAGCATTAGATAATTCAAATGGCATCCTACGAAATGCATAGTACCAAAAGAACAAGTAAATGTGGTATTTTCCTAGTCCTCCAAAGCTATCTCAATTTGATAGTAACCAGAATAACCATCCAAGAAACAGTAAAAATGATGGCCAGCCACACGCTCAAGAATTTGGTTTAGAAATGGGAGGGGAAAATGGTCCTTGTAAGTGGCAGCATTCAACTTCCTATAATCAATACACATGCACCATCCTGTCACAGTTTTTGTAGGGACCATTTCACCAAATTCATTTTTAACCACCATGACACCAAACTTTTTAGGAACCACCTGCGTGGACTAACCCATTTACTATCTGCAATGGGTAAATAATACCAACATCTAACAGTTTAAGCACCTCATTTTTAACAACTTCTTTCATGGTGGGGTTTAACCTATGCTGGGGGTCTCTTTTAGGATTAGTCCCCTCCTCTAGGTGAATTTTATGTGAGCAAATTAGAGGGCTTATACCCTTGATATCAGCTATAGTCCATCCTAGTGCAGATTTATGTTCATTCAGAATGTTGAAAAGCTATTTACCTTGAGAATCATTTAATTTTGAAGAAATAATTATAGAAAACGTGTCACTGGGTCCAAGGAATACATGTTTCAGTCCTGGGGGTAGTAGTTTCAGCTCCTGTGTTGGACTCTCAATACTTGATGGTTGCTCCCTTCCAGTTCAGCTGGTAATTCTTCAAACTTTGATTGCCATGGTGATGTCTCATAACCCTGAAATTTAGCAAAAAAAACACAAATATTAGCATATTCTTCATTATGGCAATGTGCAGAAATTTCAGAATTTGTAAGAAATGAGTTTAAATGATTGAAATCAATAGTTGCAGGTGTATCCTTCTGAGTGAGTTGATGACACTCACCTTCTTCCATAACCTGTTTAGTGGTGTGAAAAATATTGACTTCAAGAGTCATATTTCCAAAAGATAGCTTCATTAGACCATTCATGCAATTGATAAGAGCATTAGCAGTAGCAAGAAAGGGTCTACCAAAAATAATAGGTATTTTGGAGTTCACATTCACATCAACTTTCAAATCTAGAACTAGGAAGTCAACATGATAGTAAAACTTGTCTGTTTGCACCAAAACATCCTCAACTACTCCTCTATGTTTTATAGTGGATCTATCAGTCAATTGTAAAACTACGGTTGTAGGTTTAATCTCACATAGGACTAGCAGTAGATAAATGGCATGAGGCATGAGGTTAACACTAGCTCCTAAGTCAAAAAGGGCTTGTGCAAACTCACAACTCCTAATGATACAAGAAATTGTAGGACAACCAGGATTCTTATATTTTGGTGGGACTCTCTGTTCAATCACTGTACTCACTTGCTCGGTTAAGAAAGTAGTTTTCTTGACATAATGCTTCCTTTTCACAGTGTACAAGTCTTTGAGGACTTTTGTATATGTAGGAATTCGAGAAATCACATGCAAGAGAGGTAGATTGATTTTTACTTGCCTAAGGCGTTTTAAGATCTCATCATGTTGGCTATTAGTTTTCACATTAGGCTTTAGAGTTTGAGGAAATGGTGTTCTAGCTAGGTTTTCCACCACCTTATCACTAGGCTTACCCTTTTCAGAATTACTAGAGTCTTTATCTTTTTCTTCTGTTTTCCTAGGCTTAATGATTGGTTCTACAACCTTCCCAGATCGAGTGGTGATAGCATTTATCTCCTTAAGGTTGTTTTGTACACCTGAAGTTTGAGCTATATGTTGTCCCTTAGGGTTAGGTAGAGGTTGAGCTGAAAATTTCCCATGTTTCCTTATTGCTAAGGCATTAGTCAATTTGGTTATATGGCTTTTCATTTCCTTACTCTCCTTAACAACTTGATTGATCATGGTTTCAAACTTCTGATTTGTTTTCCCTGAGCCTCCATAAAAGCATGTAAGGTACCCTCTAAAGAATTCCTAGAAGTTGAGGGTTGATGTAATGAAAACTCTAGGTGGCTGAGTAGGTTGCTGGTTATCAGATTTCTAGCTGAAATTAGGATGATTCCGCCACCCTTGATTGTAGGTCTCAGAATATGGGGCATAAGGTTTTTTGTACACACTTTAAGCATTACAGTGTTCATCATATACCCCCTCATCTCAGTTAGAGCAAAACACTCTTATACTGGATGATCAAGTCCACCACACACACCACACGGTCCAGAAGACTCAACACGAGCAAAAGTAGATGTAGGCTTTGAACTATTAGTGCGTAGGTTCTCAATTTCTCTAGTCAGGGCTTCTACTTTAGCTCTAAGATTGTCTTCTTCCCTAAAATGATATATGACTGCACTAGAAGGATTTCCTAGGGCTAGTGACCTATTGGTGCTATCAGTGGCACTAGGGACAGTCCAGGTGTGAGCTTTCTCAGCTAAGTCATCTAAATATCCTATAGTCTCATCTGAATCTTTTTGTAGGAAATCACCATTACACATCATTTCAACAAACTGAAGCTCTCTAGATGTTAACCCTTCATAGAAATAGCTCATGATATGCCAACTCTCATAACCATGGTGCAGAAAAAGAACTTAGAGTTCTTTATACCTTTCCTACGCTTGATATAAAGTTTCACTCTTCTTTTGGATAAAAGAAGAGATCTGCTTTTTCAAAGCAGTAGTTTTGTAGTGGGGAAAGTATTTGCCAAAGAACGTTTGGGTCATTTCAGCCTAAGTTCTAATCGAATGTGGTCTCAATGAATACAACCAGCTCTTAACCCTTTCCTTAAGAGAAAATGGGAAGAATTTGAGCCTAATTGCATCCATTATACCATATTGATTGTGGAAGGTTGCTACAACTTCTTCGAATTCCCTAACATGCACATATGTGTTCTCATTTTCAAGTCCATGGAAATTCGGAAGAAGTTGAATCATTCCAAATTTAAAATCTACCCTGGCATATTGGGTGGAAACATAATACATGAAGGTGTAGATGTACGCGTGGGATGCAGATAATCATGCAATGTTCTATACAGTGCATCGTGCTCACTGTCGACATTGTGTTATGTGATATGGTATCAGTTTTAACAGATGTAGAATCAAAAGCGGTGTTAAAAAAATCTTCAAACTCTATATCCGATCTGTCAGCTGCTCTTCATTGCTCGCCTTGATACTTACTCATGAAATAAGTAAACAAAAATAAAAATCTAGAATAATAAAAAAATTAATTAATTGAAGTAAAAACAAATTAGAAAAGGAACGAGATTACCTTTTTATGATTGAATTTCTCGACTTCTGTACCGTCTCCTTGGCAACGGTGCCAAAATTTGATTACGTCCAAAGTGTTACGTAATGTTGTAGTGTATCTTTGGGGCGTCGTATCCACAAAGATGTGGAAAAGTGATTCAAGGGGTTCAAAAACTTAGGGTTCTCGTGAATTTGATGAAAGGAATTTGTTTATTGCATAAAAATGCAGTAAATCACCGGAAATAATGAGGAAATTAAGATAATATGTAAAATAGTGAAGCGTCAGGATTCCCTCAACTAGATTGGATCAATCAATATCAATCATTCATGCATTCTCTACTCAATTAGAAGTTTTTATCCTAACTGTCTAATCAGATGATTTAACAATACAAACCAATTAAATTTCACATCCAATCCTAGAATTTATGATTCCCAAATCACAACCATACATCAATTTATTGAAATCATGTTCAAAAGGCGACTATATATCTCTAACATATAGCAGTAATTAAATCATACTAATAAATGATTTAAAAATTAAACTTAAACAAGTATTTTAATTATTCAATCGAAGAAATGTAATTAAATCCATGAAAATCTGAATAAATGTTAAATCTAACTCACATCTAATTCAAAATACGAAAAACATAATCTCTAGAATTATTTAGACAATGAAAACGCATTACATGAATGAAAGATGTCGAGATAACCAATTTCAATTGAGTTCCTCCCTTACTTCACCAATGTTTTTAACTTTCCATAGAGTTCTTGACATCAAAAATGTGGAAGAATGGTGTAAAACGGCTTGGAGGCGTTCTTGGGTGTTTTGGGGTGATTTTAGGGTTGAAAAGTCATGCAAGATATGTTATAAAAGGAGTTTTAGTCATGAAAAGAAAGTGGAGATTTGGGCTTCAAAATGTACCATGTGGCCTCAAGGTACAATTCCTTGCAGTCGCAAGGAACAATTGAAATGTATCAATTTATTCCATGAACTGCCTTGTGTGGCAGCAACACCAAAAGCACCATGCGGCATGGTGTTGATAAACTTTCATCGAATAACTTTTAGTATTTTGATCATAATTGTCTCTCCCAACATCCAATTGAGGTGATTTAAGATGTGTTGAAAAGATAACTCAAAGGGTGTCTTCAGATATGTCTTCGAATTCGATCGTTTTCTATGTCAAAAACTAGTCTCAATATCACACTGAAAATCGGTGCAAAACTTTTCAGTTTGAAAATTGATGTTTGATAGTTCTTTGATTACATTTCATCCATTTGGCTTATTTCCTCATCCACTTTATTTCTAACACTCTCAAATCTTCATATCTTCGTTTTGTCTTCCGAACCAACTTTTGGGATATTTGCAATTTAGTCCTTGAACTTTCGTTTTCCTCATTTTTGGTTATTTTTCACTTGTTTCTCCTTATTTTCGCTACATTCATCGTTTTGTCCTGCAAAACATAAATTGTATAGAATTAAGCTATATTCCAACACAGGGGCAGACGCAAACTTCTTGAACAGGGGGGGCACAATCAAACTTTCAAAAAAAGACGAAAAAATAAATATTTTACTACAACTTTTGTCTACGTGTTCGCATATTTTGATAACGTTCTATAATTACATCATTTCCAATCTTGTCAAATACATCTTTCTCAATATATGCAATCAAACTATCATTCAACCATTGATCTCCGATACGATTGCGCAGACGATTTTTGACACAAGTCATCGCAGAAAAGGATCTCTCGACTGTAGCAGTAGCCACGGGAAGAACTAATGCTAATGTCACAAGCTTGTAGACTAATTGATACACTTCATGTTTATTCTTTGCAACCAACTTCTGTGCAAGATCACTAATACCCTGTAATCCTTCAAAATCTTCAGATGTGCGCATGTCAAGAATGTATGTATCTAACTGATCATCAAGTTCTGAGATATCTGTTGCGTCAAAATCAAACGGATAATACTGACATAGTCGAATCACTTTGTTTTTGTCAAAAGTATTGAATGAGTTATTTGGAGACAAGCATGCAACACAAAGTAGCAAGTCACTATTTATCTCAGAAAAACGATCAGTCAACTCCTGAAGTTGCATATCAATGATAGCATAAAACATTTCAATACGATAATGATGCAAATTTGTCACTGTCTCACGCCGTAAATGACCTAGAGTTATGAACATATCATCCATATTAGGAACATTGATCTCGTGAGCTTCACAAAACGAACAAACAACCCCAAAGAAATAATCCCATCCATCATCTCTCATCATTTGGAGCCGTGTTTTACATAATTGCACCAATCTCATAGCATTGACAATATCTTGATCCTTTCGTTGTAATGCTTTTGACAATTCATTTGAAATCCTCAGAATCTTTTTCATAAGATGTAGATTAAATGAAAATTCAAATTTGTACATCAACTCAAATGAAATACAAGCATCACCTCTTGTTCTGGTACTTGTAGTGTCAGTAGCAATCATCTCAACAACGTCAACTATGGTTGAAAACATGACAATCAAATTTGTTAAACAACTGTAATGAGACCCCCAACGTGTATCACTAGGACGCTGAAGGCTAGTTTCTTGATTGAGACCTCGTCCACTTGATAATTCACCGACACTGATTGCTTCAAGAACTTTCAACCTTTGATTCTCTCGAATAACATCACTCCTTTTCGCCGATCCACCAACAACATTCACCAATCTGTGTACAGTAGTGAAGAAAGTTTCAATCTTCGGATGTTTACGTACGCTGACTACAAGAGCTAACTGAAGTTGATGAGCAAAGCAATGAATATAATATGCACTTTGATTTTCTTTCAAAATAAGTGCTTTCAGTCCATTATACTCACCTCGCATGTTACTAGCTCCATCATATCCTTGACCTCTCAAATTAGATATACTTAAGCTATGTTCCGAAAATAATTGATCAATTGCAGCCTTAAGTGATATAGCTGTGGTACTCGAAACATGACGAACACCAACAAAATGTTTCAACACATGCCCATTCTTCACATAACGAATAACTACCGACATTTGCTCCTTCACTGAAATGTCTCGAGATTCATCAACTAAAATTGAAAAGAAACTACCACGAACATCTTTCATAATCACATTTAAACATTCAGAAGCAATAGAACTCACAATATCTTTTTGCACTCGTGGTGATGTTAATTTGAAATTCTCAGGTGCATTAGTCAAACCAACGGCCTTAATCTCAGCATTATGATCACACAACCAATGCAATAGTTCAAGAAAGTTTCCTTGGTTGTTTGAATCTTCAGATTCATCATGTCCACGAAAAGCCATACCTTGTCGTAGAAGAAATCGAACACAATCAATTGACGCATTCAATCGAATTCTATAATCTGTTCGAGCTTGATTTGATTGCTTAACGAGACATGATTGAATACTCCGCTCTTGATTCTTGAACGATTCATAGTTGACTCGAGCCTGATTGTGCACACTACTTGCAGTGCCAACATGTTTTCTAAGGCATTCTTTCTTTTTCCAATTCGAGAATCCATCATTAACAAATGAACCACCACTCGAACTAAAAAGATAGCAGTAAAAACAAAAAACTGCATCTTTCGCTACACTATATTCCAACCAGGTAGGGTGCTCATCATACCACGAAACACAAAATCTCCTATCTTTGTTACCCATTCGTGTGGGTGGAAAAACATGACTGCGAGGCTGACAATGATCCCTTTGCACATATACTCTTCGAATCACGTCTCGATAATTAATATCATAATTCTGTATTGGAATTCTCAATCCAGGATCGGCGATAAGATGTGCAACATCAATATCCCCGACTCCAACTCCAACACCAACATCAATATCCCCGACTCCAACACTTACACCAACACCAACACCAACACCAACACCAACATCAATATCCCCGACTCCAACACCAACACCTACATCAATATCCCCGACTCCAACTCCAACTCCAACATCAATATCCCCGACTCCAACACCAACATCAACACCAACACCAACTTCAACATCACGTTTATCACTCTTGTCTCGAACATTCCTTTCATCAGCATTTTGCTCATCACAAGAAAGCGTAGATATACGTTTAAAGTATTTGTCCATAGCTGAAACAAATAAAAAATCAATCATATTAGAAGTCCCTAAATCAATTTCTTCATCTCATAAGTCATATCAAGTTACCAACCAAATTTCAAACATGTGCATTAGCAAATCCCTAAATAAATCCCTAAATCCCTAAATCAAACTTCATCAAAATCCCCAAATCAATAAGCTCAATCCCTAAATTCAGACATTCAGTCCCTAACTATCCAGTGACCCAGTCTATCCTATTTACCATTCCTGAATTCGGTTCAAAAGAATCAACGGATTACATTAACACAATAACACTTAACAATCAATATCATAACATTCAACACAAAAAAAGAAATAAGCAATCAGAGATTCAGAGGCCAGCTGAGGCGGACCTGGAGCCTGGAGGAGATGGGCTGCAGCCTGCAGCTTCGAAGTCGGAGACTGGAGGAGTTGGGGCTGCTGCGGAGTCTGAGAAGAAGGCCAGTGGAGCTGGATCTTCAAGTGGAGAAGTCGATGGAGGAGTTGGAGCTGCTGCCGAGTCGAAGAAGAAGGGCAGTGGAGCTGGATCTTCGAGTGGAGAAGTCGATGCAGTGGACTGGAGAGTGGAGTCTGTGGTCTATGGGTTGTGTTTGTGGTGGACCGGTGGTGTTGTGGACCTGTGTTGTGGACCTGTGAGTGAGATTTGTTGGGGGGGGAGCTGGAGACGGAAACAGGGGAGATGCAGAGAAGGTGAATGGGGGATTTGGGAGAGAGAGAAAGGATGGAGACGGGGAGTGGGAGGGAGAGAAATTAGGGAAATCCAATTTTTTTTTTATTATATATATATATATAATCAAAATGTGGGGGGGGGGCACTTGCCCCCCCAGCCCCTCCCCCCAGGTCCGCCCCTGTTCCAACATATTAATCCACAATTTCTCATTTTTTTGATAGTAAAATAAGTATGTAAAAATGCACTTATCAAAACTTAATGTTTTTATTTCTTTAAATCCTCTGGGCAGTCCGCATCACCATCTCGCCACAGTTCTAATCAACTCTAATTAATCTGTAAAATTTTGTAAGAGTGAGTATTTAAAAATACCTAGTAAGATACGTACAGTTTCCATACACAATTATATAACAATAAAATAAATACTGCATGCCACTCTTCTCTTATGAAGTATATCAGTGACCAAGCGACATGCCCATCTTAGATCATCTTAAATTCTCGAACCATTTCATATCTTTTAATAAAGAACATGAAGGTCCACTGACAATTCATGCATAAATTACTGAATATAAAAGTATAAAGAAACAAATCACTTGAACAAAAGTATCTTACCTTGAATTTTGAAAAGTTGAAAATAATAAAATCTTGCACGTAAAAGTTCTCATATTATTTTTCGATACTTTTTCTTCTCATTCTATCTCTATCGTGGCTCTCTTTATTTTCTGTGAGGAAATAATGAAAATTCCTACCGTATTTATAGTTGAAATTCTCAATAGTATTTATAGTTGAAATTCTCAATTGAGTTTGCATGCAACTAGAATTTAAAAACGATGTAATATAAGGAATTTGGATAAGAATTGATTTCAAATAGTAGAATAGTACTTTATCAAATAAGATTACAATTAAACTCAATCCAAATAAAAAAAAAGAATATCATTATCAAAATCAACATTTTTCATCTCACACGTGGCTACCGTAAAAACCAAGTTTAACTAATTACCAATCATATAACTAAATTTTTTATTTTAAAATAGGACGCGTTGCCAACATGGAATTGGTTTCAAAAAATAATATTTGAATTGTACTATACTATTGTTTTCATATCAAATAAAAATCACGTGTGGTAGGAATTAAAATAGGAAAAGAATTTTACTCACTTAATATTGCAAGCCCCTACCAACTTTATTAACCTATTACTCTTTTAATCGAATTGAACTTGATGTAGTCTAATCCAAAATAATTTGTCGTCGTGTTGAAAATTTCTAATTAATTACGAGTTACAAAAAGAGTCCAATATCAATGCATTTATTTTTTCCTTTATCAAAATCTAATTATTTGGTCTAAATAAAAGAATTTAAAACTTACTTTACTTTAATCCTTCAATTTTTCAATATATTAATATATAGCATATAGAATAAATAAATTTTATTTTATAAAATTTTCAAGACGTTACACTTCGCACCATTAGAAAACCTGCCTTTCTTGGAGAAAAATACTGTGGAGGAATTATCACAATAAATTCTCAGCGGCTTGGCTATAAAGGCGACGACTCCAAGTCTTGAGATAAAGTTCCAAGTGATTCCAAGCGAGGTTTAAGCGTAAAAAATATATTAAAAAAATATTTTCTTATTTTAATGCTATTTTAAAATTTTGATCAATCTAAAAATTATTTAAAAATACATATAAATTATAGTACCAAATGAAGTTTTAAGTGCATAACAAAATAAATATATTTTCGAACGATAAGCAAAATATAGTATAATAGTGCTAATTAAAAATATTTGGAGAGTTTTAAATTTTTAATAATCATTAAAAGATATATAAAATGGATTAATTAACTTAATAAAATATAAATAACTATTTATACAATAGTACAATATACTATCACCAAACTAAAGGAATTTTTATCTCACATTGAAAGTTCAAAACAAAATCCTTGGAGATGCTTTCTATGAATTAATTGACCAACAAGTAAGTAAAAAACTTTTGAAGTTGAAAATTTAATAATTATTAAACAATAATAACAACGATAATAAAAAATAATGCGCGCCTTAAGCGGTTAATGCTTTCACTGACCGCTTAGCTACCTGCCTAGGCCCTAGCGTGGAGTTTTCGCCATGCCTGGTCTAGGCGCACTATTTTATAATATTGATATATAAATTAAAAAGTTTATAAATTCTTTCCAAATTAAATTAGACCCAAAAAAATGGTAACGCTATTTAACCCCAACTGAGGTCACAATCTCAGTTTATATGACGTTAATGCAATATTAAATGAAAGGTGAAATTAAATAAGTTATTTAATTTTACCTTTTTTACTTAGCCTATCATTTAGCAATACTTGGATCAGTGAGGCCACGTAGTATTACTTAAAAAAAAATGCTTTTGTAAACATGGGCCCAACTTCTTTCACATTATTTCATTGGCCACTTTCCCTTTCTTTGGGTCCACACAATCTAGCATCACGAAATTGTGCCATTTCCCGGATTGACGGAAAAAAAGAGTTGTGTAAATTTTTTGTTATACTGTGTAATAGCAATTAATTAATTTTGAGTATATTTTTAAAATAATGTTATTTAACATCAATATATGTAATCATATTTGATAGGTTTAATTAAATAAATTATGCGGCATTAAATTTAATTAAATTTATCATTTAATACAATGCAATGTCACCTAAACTGGTGCATGACATCAATGGTGTTGCATTTTCAAAAGTTTCTATTCTCTCTATATTTTTGCAATAGCAGAGTACAAGAGTATATGTAGATACACAAGAAACTGTTCTAAAACATACACGATCTAATGCTATAATTATTGTTGACCATTTAAATGAGGGATTTTACAATGAAATAATTTCTATAAATAATCTGATTTTATTTTTGTATGATGGCTTACGTCAACACTCCCCCTCGAGTTGGTGCATAGAAGTATCTAATGCCCAACTTGTCGAGTGAGATGTAGAAATTTCTGGTGGGTACAGCTTTCGTGAGTACAACCGCTAGCTGGTCTTTTGACTTGACGAATGGAAACCGAATGATTTTCTCTTCAAGTTTTTGTTTAATGAAGTGTCGATCGACCTCAACGTGCTTAGCCCGATCATGTTGGATAGGATTATGAGAGATGTCAATGGCTGCTTTATTGTCGCAAAACAAGTTCATTTCTAAGCTGGGAGCAACGCCTATTTCCATCAATAGCCTTCTCAGCCAATGAAGTTCATACACACCCTTAGCCATATCTTGAAATTCTGCTTCAGCACTGGATAGCGCAACAACTTTTTGTTTCTTGCTCCTCCAAGTAACGAGATTACCTCCTACAAAGGTGAAGTAGCCGAAAGTCAACTTCCTATCTGAAATATATCCTGCCAAATCTGCGTCGGTGTATTCATCAACGTTCAAATGACCATTTTTTGTAAACATCAATCCTTTCACAGGAGAGAACTTTAAATATCGAAGGATTCTAGTTATTGCATTCATATGAGCTTCACTAGGACAATGTATGAATTTGCTCACTACGCTTATGGAGTAAGCAATGTCCGATCGAGTATGTGATAAATAAATAAGCTTACCAACTATCCTTTGGTATTTGTCCTTGTCCGTGGGAACTTGATCAGTATATATCCCAAGTAGGTGATTTTGGACAATAGGAGTATCGGCTGGTTTACATTCTAGCATCCCCACTTCAGATAACAAGTCTAAGACATATTTCCTTTGAGATAAAAATATGCCTTGTTTTGATCTGGATACTTCGATTCCCAGGAATTACTTGAGTTCCCAAAGGTTCTTCATCTCAAACTTAGTCGACAATTGCTCTTGAAGCTTGGAAATTTCTTCTTTACCATCACATGTAATGATCGTGTCGTCTACATACATAATTAGCAATGTTGCTTTTCCAGATTGGTGCTTTAGGAAGAGGCTATAGTCTAAGTTACTCTGTTGAAAGCCACATTTTTCGTAGCTGTATTGAATCAACCGAACCATGCACGGGGTGATTGCTTTAAATCGTACAAGGCCTTTTGTAGTTTGCATACTACTTTGTCTCCTGGAGTTGCTGAGCACCCAGGTAGAATGTTCATGAACACTTCTGCTTCTAAATTACCATGGAGGAATGCGTTTGATGTAGCGACCAATCTAAATTTGCTGCAAGAGATAACAAAACTCTAAAAGTGTTTGGTTTTGCTATCGGCGAGAAAGTTTCTTGGTAATCTATACCATATGTCTGTGTGTGCCCCTTTGCCACTAGCCTTGCTTTGTATCTGTCAATGGGTCCATCAGCATTGTCTTTAATGGAGACGACTCATTTGCAACCTACTGCTTTTTTCCCTTCGGGTAATGAGACCAGCCTCCAAGTCTCGTCTTTTTGTAAGGCCTTTAGATCTTCGTTTATCGCTTAACTCCATTGTGGATTGAGTAGTGCCTCTTCTACATTTCGAGGAATGTAATCTGAGGACAATTTATGTGCAGAGGCCTTGAGTGGTTCCGATAGCCTATGAGCGGACACTTAGTTGACTATATGATATTTGGATATTCTATTTTCCACTTCCAGAGAGTATCGATTTGGTAGTTTCCCACGGTTATGTCTAAAAGGCAATACATATTGCACAGTACTATTCATATTATCAATAAAGTGGGATATGGCAGGGGTAATTACCTCAGTGATATTCTCAGGAGAGGGGCCTTCGGGAACTAAAGAAGGGGAACCATCACTTGTTGTTGCATCATTCGGAGCCATATCACTGACAGGTGCAGGTGTTTCATTACATTCCATATTGCATGATTCTTCAAGAGTTAGTTCTACTATTGGAGAGCATTTCTCACTCGGACTTATCTTAGTATTTCCATCACTTGTTTGTTCTGAGTCATCCTCTGATTCTAGCCATGTTGTTGCTAGCCAATTCACATCTTCATCTGGAAGCTCTCCCTAAAGAGATGATTTGGCAGTAGGTGATCGATAGAAAGTCTCTGCTTCAAGAAAGGTGACATCCATGGAGATGTATGTTCGTTTAGTGATGGGGTCAATACATCTATATCCTTTCTGATGCAGAGCATATCCCAAGAAAAGACATCGTAATGCACATGGATCCAACTTGGTTTGTTGGTTTTTATGGAGATAAACGAAGGCAACACAGCTAAAGATCCGGGGAAGGAGCATTAACACGGTGGTGGAGATGTATGGCTCGAGAGAGATTGCAAAGGAGTCCAAAAAATGTAGGACTTCGGAAGGCATTATATTGAGTAAATATACGGCTGCGGCAACTGCATCATCCCAGTGCCGAGAAGGCACATGTGCTCTAATCAACAGTGCTCATGCCATCTCTAAGATGTGTCGATTTTTCCTCTCGGCAATTCCATTTTGTTGGGGAGTCTGGGAACATGAGGTTTCATGAATGAGGCCATGGTGTTGGAAGTAAGCCTGAAATTTCGCGTTGACATATTCACATCCATTATCGATACAGAGGGCCTAACAAGCCTAAAATTTAACATTGACATATTTACCGCATTATCGGTACAGAGGGCCTTAATCTTAGCTGAAAATTTTGTTTGAATCATTACATGAAATGATTGAAAAACACCAAACACTTCATCTTTCCATTTAAGGAGATACAACCATGTCATTTGAGTAAAATCATCAACAAAAATAACAAACCACTTATTTGCAAATGCAGTAATAACAAGGGAGGGTTCACATACATCCGAATGGATTAAAGAAAAAGACACGTCTCTTTTTGTGTGGCTTAAGGGAGAAAGGATTTTCACATTTAAGCGATTAGTGTTGAGTAGAGAACAAAGCTGGAAATAGATGTTGTAAATATCCAAAGGAAGGATGTCCCAAGCGGTTATGAAGAAGCGAAATTTTCCGTTCTTTATCACTGGTTGTGTGTCAGACTTGATTAGCTTTCCCTGAACTGAAGTCATCCATGTAGTAGAGTCACCCCCCCCTTCTAGTACCACGTCCAATGATCTCCTTGGTGAGAATATCCTGAAGAAGATAAAAAATAGGATACATTAATACAACACAATTGAGGTCAGTTGTAACTTGAGTGACAGAGTTTATTTGATAGGGATGGAACAAGTAAAGTATAGTTTAGGGAAATAGATGAAGATAAGGCCACTGTTCCGCTCCGGTGACCGGATATTGGACTCCATTATTATTTGCAATACGACTTCTCCTGGGCTAAGTGATGTGTGAGAAATCATGAGAATCAAAAGTAATATGGTCAGTAGCCCCAGAAACTATAATATACATGCTCTCATCGTGATCATGACATGTAACTAAAGCTTGTCACAATTACCTTGATAACTGAAGGATATGAATGGGTTTGTCGATTCTGGTTGAACAGTAAGAGATGGTTGTGGTTCTGCACTTGCAACAGTTGCTCTCCCCGTGCCTTCATTTGTGCTAATCCCTTCACGTTTTTTCCGTGCTTGAAAATCATTCCACCACTCAATATACCTGTGTAACTTAAAGCAGTTTCACGGGTATGTTTCATGTTGCCACAATGGGTGCATTTCACTCCATCAGATTGAGGTTTTGATTTTGGTTTTCCGGGTTTGAATCCTTTAGATGCCATAACTGCACCTGAAACAATGTCACTACTGGGTGTCATTACTCTTTTCCTAATGTCTTCACGTCAGACATGAGCATACGCCTGTTCAACTGTAGGGAAGGGTTGTAATTGTAGAACATCACTTCGAATCTTGTCCAACCGATCATCCAAGCCATCGAGGAAGACATAGACTCTATCTTCCTATAGAATGGAGTAATATTTTTGAATATCCCCTGCACATTTCATTGGGTTAGGTCAACGAAAATCAATTTTGTGCCATAAACCTTGAAGGTCAGTGTAATATTTTTCAATGGCCACCCACTTGCCTCATGCAAGTTACACGACACCGAAGGTCGTATACTTGGGATGTATTAGTCCCATCAAAAAAGGTTGTAGCAATTGAGTCCCATACTTGTTTAGTAGTTGGGAATCAAATAAAATTACCAATCAAAGAGGTATCCATCGAGTTGATCAGCCATCCTTTGACAATGGCATTTTCAGTTCTCCATTTACGGAAAGATGGATCGGTTTCGAGAGGTTGTGGAGAGTCGCCAGTAATATATCCCAGTTTGTCTTTCCTTGAGATATACATGTCAACAACTTGGGACCATAGAGCATATTTGGAAGTTGGAACCATCCAACTTAATGCCAATAGAAGCATTTAAGGAATCACATGGGGTTTGAGAGGAGCTCTCGACTTTGGTCAAAGCCTCTATTATTTTAGTTGTCCAGTTGTTGAGACTAGAGTCCGCCATGGTTGCAGAAGGATGGAGATTTTGAAATAATAGAGTACAAGAGTATATGTAGATACACGGGAAGCCATTCTAAGGCATACATGGTCTAAGGCTATAATTATGGTTGGCCATTCAATTGAGGGATTTTACAATGAAATAATTTCTGTAAATAATCTGATTTGATTCTTGTATGATAGCTCACACCAACATGCATATCATTAGTCATTTCTTATAATAATGTTATTTAGCACTAGTGATGCTAGAACACCTTCTAGATGGTCACACTTGATATATTTAATTAAATGAATCATGCAATATTGCATTTAAATGAATTTATCATTTAATGTCATACAACTGCCTCTTAGATTGCTGTTTGACACAAGTGATGTTGAATATTATTCTTCTTCTTCTTCTTAATGACAGTATGGTCTTCATTTAGTAAAGACCAAACTGACTATGTATAACTACTCTAATTTAGTACATATTGAATCTTTATTAGGTAGAGATTAAAATCAAACTTTTAGTATATTCTGATAAAAATTGATGAAATATGTGATTGAAAAGTTGTGAATTCCATAAAATATGTAGTTAAAATTAATTGTTAACTTTAATTTAGATACCAAATATGTAGTGACCGAGAACTTTTGAATAATATAAAATTAATTCTCGAAAAACGTGTCGCATCGACTTTAACCCTAAATTTTAAGAAATAGCACGTTCGTCTAGCCGTTATAAATGAATTTAAATTATTTCGAATCGAATCGAATATTGAGTAATTATTTTTATTTCAATTCGGATTTATTTTATTTGGATCCAATTTTAATAGTTTCAAGACCAATATTTAGAGCCCAATATTTATTGTCCAATAATTATAATCCAATTACATAGGCCCAAAACGAAATTTTAAATCATTCAGCCCAATTACCATAAGCCCAATTTAGAAAACCCTACAGCCCAAATCCAAAGGCCCAACTATTCCTAGCCCAATTACCCACCTAGGGAATTGTGCCCTAATTCTCACTATTCATACATCAACTTCATCCATCCTCTCCATTTCCAAAACATTCACGCAGCAGAAATCTTTGGGTAAGGAAACTTCAATTTTCTTAAATTCATTCACTGGAAAATCATGTTGATGCTAGAACCTAAATTTCTAGCACCAACAAGATAATGATTCCAATCAGCTACATCCTCAACAACCAAGCTCACCACCAAACCTGCAAACTCACCTCCCCAAACCGAGAACATCAGACCACCAAGTCACTGCCCAACCAACACCAAAACTGCAACTCCAACTCACTGCCACTCCCAACATCACTAGCAACATCAACAACACTCTCAGCTCACATTGATGCTAGAACAATTTCTAGCACCAGCAAGCTGGATATCCACCATCACCAAAAATCGATCCCAGCTAAGTCACCATTGCCAAACCAGACACTGCAGCCACCAAAACCGAAGCTGCAGTCACCCACTCCACTGTCCAAAACCGCAACCACCAAACATCCCAGCTGAAAACTCACTGCTTCACACAAAAAAAAAAACGACAGCCTCATTTCACCTCAAACCACTACTGCAGAATGCTCAAGTCACTGCAAACACCCATTGCTTCACCCCAATCTTCACGAACACACGAGCTGCACAATCACCAACACCTCACCACCACAAAACCAAGACAAACCTGCAACCACGAACACGCACGAAACCGCAGCTTCCACCGAAAATCGACAGCTCTAGTCCACCCAAAAAATCCATCTTAATCAACCACAAAATCAAGAAAAAGGAAAAGCCCATTACCTTACCTCGTTTTTCGACCCATTTCCAGAATGTTTACACCAAAGAAACCCAAGAAACCCGAATGAAATCCGAGCCTCCAAGCCTCGGTTAACCTCCATTTTCGCGCCCAAAACACCCAAATAAACCCCCCCCCCCCACCTGCCTCTATGTTCGGCGCCACCACCGTCGGCCGGTGGTGGCGAGATCCCCCGTCGCCTCCTCTCTCTCTCTGTTTTCGAAATGAGAGAGAGAGGTAGGTGATTTTGTTTATTTTAATTTTGTTTTGATTTTTGTATTTATTGATTTTGGTTTTATTTTGATTTAATTTTATTTTGATTTTTTATTTCTAAAGTTATGTTTTAGCCCCAAGTTTTGATTTGTTTTAAGTTAGTCCCTAAATTGTTTTTAGTTTAGCCCTTAAGTTTTAAATGTTTTAATTTCAGTCCTCTAATTTTATTTTTAGTTTTAGATAATGTTTAATTTAGCCCCCAAGTTTATAAATTATTATTTCAGTCCTTAATATTTTATTTTCAGTTTCAGCAGATTTTCAATTAAGTCCTTAAATTCTGAAAATGTTTAATTTCAACCCTTTAGTTTTATTTTCAGCTTTATTATATTTACAGATTAGTCCTTAAACTATTAAACATTATTATTTTAGTTTTCAGCATTTATTTTCAGTTTTGTTATAATTACAGCTTAGTCCCTAACTTTTAAAAATTTCTATTTTAGCACTTAAACTTTTATTTTCAGATTTAATAAACTTCCAATTTAGCCCTAAACTTTATTTTATCATTTTAAGCCATTTATTTCAATTCCAATAATTTTCAATTAAGCCCTTAAACTTAATTTCAACACTTTAAAATTTTAAAGTTCGAAATACTAATTCAAACTTATTTTCTATTTTTGGCTAGACGATACGTACGAGCAATTAGGAGCTTGAGGTTATTTTCCCGCTCCACTTTTCACACAACTCGAAATATTTGAGGTAGACTCGCCACCATTAATTAGTTTAAATTATAATTGCATGCTTTATGTGAATTACGTGATTTATATGCTTTATGCATAGGATAAGAATGTGTCATATGCGATATATGATATTGTTATGATTGCCATAACTTATATGCTTAATTGCATGAGAAAGAAAGAAAGAAAGAATCTCTTATGAGATAAGAAAAAAATATTATGCATAACTTATGTGCTTCATCCGCACAAGAAAGAAAGACTACCCACAGCCCATGTTTTTAAAGAGCCTATGATTTCAAGAAAATGAACCAAAGATGATATCACGTTGTATATTGCATGAGTGTGTTTTCAATTATTCTGTAAATTAATTATCGGCGATGAGTCTACTGAGTATTTCTTCGAAATACTCATTCTGCTATTTTAACAATATTTGCAGACTTCGGAGGCGATCGTGATTGATCCGGCAGTGGTGGCATAAAAATTTGATTATCGAAATTATTAAATTTTCGAATTTATGTATTGAAACATTGTTAACGTGTTTTTCGTTTCCGCTATTCCAAAACATGATATTTAAATTTTGAACAATTACCCAATGTATTTTAATTGCCGAAGTAGTTTTCAATTGCAAATGTGATTTTAAAAATTAGGTTATTTCCGCAAAATTGATTGACAAAATTAGGGCAAAAGACGATGACGTGGCAATCCGGGTTAACAGAACTCGGGGCGCTACAAAATATAGGCTAAATAAAAATTAAAGGAGATTGGTTGGTGATAACCAAGTGGTCAAAGTCAAGTACACGTGCTTTTACGTAAAGAAAAAAAAAAAAGCAAAATAAGAGTAAAATAACGAACCCTTTCAAAGGAAAATAAGCAATTTATCAATGGAGGAGAAACTCAAAAACACAATAAAATTGTAAGTGTTGAAGTTATAATTTGATAATGAGTAATGTATAACTGGATCATAGTAACTCCTATGAAATGTAAGATTAAAATTAATATTTAATTTTGAACATTAATTAAATTATAAAAAAATTGTAATTTCCAAATCCTCTTAACTGCGGCCATGCATACTGAAATTACACGAGATCTGTATGACAAAATACATACAAGGTGCATATTTAATTAAATGTAAATTAGTATACACAACATTAACGCACAATAAACATTTTCTTTTCATGAAAAAAAAAAAGAAGAAATTTCTAAAAAGGAAAAATACCCAATAGATCAAGGAAAAAGTGACTAAAATCCACCACCTAACAGTGAGAATGGATACTGTGGTGGACTAGAATTCTCCCCATCAACAAGTCCATAATAAACTGAATTCATGCTACCAGCATTATTATACCTGGCTAAGCTATTTATTGGTTGCGGCTCAACCTCAAAACCGCCATTTTGGCTGGAGGAACACAGTGAAGAACCAGAAATGGTGGTACAATTGTAAGGGTCTTGCCCAATTGTAGGCATATCTATGCCTCGTCTTTGGTTCAACCCCTTGGGGAAAGCGGCCTCTAGTAGTGGCGAAGATTGATAAAATGCATCGACTTCCAAATTCTCGTCTGGTGAAGAAATCGGGGATACATCCCTCAGGGGAGCAACTTCTTGATCGTCTTCACTCTTGATTGATGAACTTGACATGGCCATTCCCGATGAAGAATTTGAAGATGCTGAAGATATCACCAGCCTTCTCTTCTTCTCGTTTTTACCTAGAGTCAACCTTTTCGTTTTCTCTTTTTTGAGCATCACGTGAGTTAAGATGTCAGGATCTTCAACAAGTTTGTTTAGGAAAGTCATCAACTGTTGTGGTCTCCTCTCCGTTGCCTCAAGCCTTCTGTTCATACTTTCGAGCTCTCGTTCCAAACCCTTCTGTTCTTGTTTCAACTTGGAAATCTCCATCAATAGCTCTTCATCTTCATCGTCTTCGTGTTTCTGATGGGAACCGAAGGTTTTAGTACTATGCTTCCTTCTCACTATGTTCTTCAACAAATGAGTTTGTCCTCGTAGAAACCATTCATTTGCAAACTCCCACCTATCAGGATCAACCTTTTTAAAACCCTGATGCAATTGGTGATCAAAATGATTAGATGACCATTTGGATCCAATTTATAAATTGGTGTATAAATTCAGTCAAAAGTCAAAATTTAATTTCAACCACACATTCATAAGTATTACTGATTATTATCCACGCATTTCATGTAACTCACCACTATTCTTCTTTATAAATTGATTTATAAATTTTTCCAAATGGGGGCTATATCAATTCTTTGTTAAACCAGATCAAAAAGGGACATGGAGACTACCATCGAAGTTGAGAAATATTACTACAATTTTGAATGGTAAGTTCAGCTTACATTGACAAATAAAGATGTGAAAAAACAGGATTGATCTTGCAAAATTCAAGCTCGACTTGAACAAAATCATCCTGCTCTAAACAATCAAGTTAATTTACTAATTATGCACAACATGGACATGAAGAATGTATCAGGAGAGCTTATATCATACTGCAATAATTCACACACAAATGGCAGAGGAACATAGGATTTCAATGTACAACATAGACTATACAACATGCTCCATCCATTTAGGTAATTTATCTACTTGCATCAGCATTTTGCCATGAACAATAAATTTGGAAACCTTTCTTAGAGCCCTCTAGACTCGGTGAATAAATTGATTTAAAACGTCTTTTAAGAGCAAATTAACGTTTCCGCAGCAATTTTTGTGAATCCAAGTTATTTTTCAATAACCAATTTTGTAAATTGAAGTTATTTTTTGCCTGCAGAGGATCATCAAACTTCGCAGCTTACTTTCTTGAACGAGGAATAGAAACAAGTCTTTGCATTTACCCTTACCCCCATCCAATTTACAAAGGAAAACAAAGAACAAGACAAAACTATATAAACCTCTCCTCTTTGAGGTCTCAACTGTAATCTCTGCCTCCTCATGCCACCGAAAAAAGGTTAAAGAAATCAAATTATAAACCCCAAAACTAGTAAGTTTGCGAAGTTAAGAAAGGAGGCAATCCACTCTCCAAATCTTAAGATTATGTTGACCAACTTGAAACTACAACATATATAGGCTTTGCTTTCAATATGATGCTAGGTATAGTTTCTTGAATAGATATATGCATGCAAGGAAGTATAATCTACCTAACAAATTTGAAACTCTCAATTAAAGAGTTTTGCTTGATACACTTATGCTTTCAACATGATGCAGTTTCTTTGTATATAAATAATAATTATTCTAATGAATAAAAATTATTAACACCAAGCAGGCCAATCTCAAAATTTTCCAATAAATGTCAGGTATAACAACTGTTCATCTTCCATGAAGAAAAAAAAAAACCCTTTGCCTCTGTCTATGATTCTTCTTGCTACGTACACAACTGGTTTGATTCAAAATTCTCCTGAGTTCAAATTAAATTGGGATTGAATAAAAAAGAACAAAAAATCAAATTGAGATTACAAACAAAATAGAATTACAGTACCCAGATACTCACAATATCTATTCTGATAACCAATAATAAGCCAAGAAAATGATATAAAAATTACAAAACAATATAGAATTGCTGGTGACAAGAACTCACATAAGTATTGAGCTGACGAACAAAGCTTGAGAAATTGTTGTGCTTGAAGAAAGCAGGCAAAATCCTCTGCGAAAAACTCAAAGGCTCCACAACAACAAAACTATTATTAGCCTTTCCCCATGTAATTAGCTCATTCGTTGTGGGATCATTCACCATTTGGTATGTTTTCATAACAAACAGCGCCACAATATTGTTATTACTTTCCATTCCGTGCACGTTCATTTTCTTCTCTCCTCCTTTTCTCTTTAATAAGGGATTCAGATGAACAGGAAAGAGAAATGGCCAGAGAAGATGAAGATAACGGTGTCTGCCAAGACAAAAAACTTTCGCATTTAATCCTGACTGTGGAAGGGCACCATAATATAAGGTGGAGTGGGCGAGGGAGTGGGGTTAAAAAGGGGTGGTCAATGTGAATTTTTTGAGCTAGTCGAACCGAATCGAGCCGAATCGAATCGAATCGAATGAATCAATGATCCATTATCGCATAGACGGCTATGGTTACGAATGCATACAAATATCATTATTTTGAACACCACCAACAAAAGTTTATGTGAGAACGAGATCATTTCCACGGGTATTGTATTTCAATTTATCGAAAAATGCGACAGTGAAAATACCACATAAATTGTTGTCTATTGACTATTGGTTATTGGTTTTCATAAATAACGTTATTTTTTATGTAAATATACGGACAATCATCTAAATTTTAAGGGTGTGCTTTATTGATTTTATTTTTGACATTTTTTCACCGTATTTTTACTTTTGGGGTGTTTGACTGTCATTTTTCATAAAAAATATTTTTCAAAAGTTGGTAACAACCATATTTTCTCGAAAATAAAGAAACTATTTTCTTAGTTTCATGCAATTTACGTTTTCTAAAAACTCAACTTCTCTCCTCTCTCGTCTGCAAATTAACTAAAGGTGAAAAATTATAATATTTTCTAGGTTAAAAATTAAATCAATTAACGAGTGCTGTGTAAATATGTGGTAACGTAGAGTTCGAAGGGATGGGGTCGATATTTTGTTGCGGGGTAGGGGGGTCACGTGGCTTTAAAACTTTTTATGTCTGCATTGATACACGTCATGCTCCGGATAATTATAGATATTTCACTAAAGTCTTGATTAACTCGCGCGGACCAATGAGCGTGTAGATGCTGCCTTTTTTTTATAAAGTGGTCCCAATTTAGAATCTGCTACGTGTCAAGCGGTAAGAGAAAGATGCAAGAAGTGTTACGCTGGATGTACAGCAAGGGCGTATAATATTTATGTTAAATTAATTTGCACTTCAGGTGCACTAAAACGTATTATTAATATTTGACCACATTTATTTTTGTTTCTTGTGTACATTTGCTCCAAAGTCCAGAAATTAGTTGATTTCAATTTACTTTTTTTTTTTTCCCATTTCATATATAATATGCCCCCTTTGTCCTTCTCCTGCAATAGGTGTAAAGTAATCAAAAAAGTTAAATAATGTGTACTTCTATAACTAGTGACATTGACATTTACGAGGGAGAATTTGTAAGGTTTTGATTTTCAGTAAAGCTCACAAGATATTCGAGGTCATGAGCGACAAATTAATACGAAACTCTAAATTATAATTTTCTATAAACGTATTGATCTCTTTAATATCATCCATGTTCTATTCAAATTGATCTTTTTATATTATTTTTGAAAAAAAAAATGAGCCATTTCAAAATAAATAACTTGTTTTTAACTTTCATAAAAACTAATTTTTTAATTTTTTTTTATAAAAAATTATGAGAGATTTTTTTTTTTTTTTTTAAATTAAGCTCATTAAAGATGCAGGTGTCCAAGTGTTTTGGACCTCTTATTTAGCCAATTATGCTATTTAGTCAAATCTTTTAAATGGAATAATGGACCCAACTCAAAAAAGAAATGAATTTTTGGGCTTTTAATTTTTTGAGTCTCGGAACAGTAGGGGTGGTGCAAGTGTGGTGGGTTAATTATATTATATTAAAAAAAAAATCTGATTTTTGAATTTTCAAACTATAAACTTGATTTTTGAATTGGTGTAAAGTAAACACCTTATTTATGAATTTTTCTCATGGCCTAAGTTGCCTTGGGCCAGGGCTGGCCTTGGCGCTAATAGTACTAAAACTATAAATTAATCTTGTTTAACACAAAATATATTGAAATATTTTTTAGTATTCGAGTATTGAAAATGTGTAATGTTGAGTGAGTTGCGACCATAGTGACTTTTAGGTAAGCGTCAGCCAATGAGCAATTTGATAAGTTGTTCATGATGGACGGACCATCCAACCAAACCTTTGTCACGTGGACTAGGTTTTCTCGCATAGCAAAAAAAACTTGAAGACAATGTAGGCAACAAATTATGTTACAACACTACCGAGTAATATCATGTCATGATGCGAGGTGAAGCAATGACTCATCATTTGTACTATTGTAGATCGGACATCGTAGAACTCATCAGACACTTTCTTTTAAATTACTACAAATTGCAAGCCAATGCAAAATGTAGAGACAAGAAAGGCTATATAATTTAGTAAAAAATATGTCTATCTATTTTTAGTTAATCACGAAATGAATTATGATTTACATAAATAAAGCCCTTAGTCACAACATATTATTATTATTTTATTTTTTTGTTCAAACAATTTGACATATGTAATTATACAAGTGGAATGGTATATCATTACGAGATCTCGACGATGAAATCCAAGAGATTTTTGTTGCCTACAATAGTGAAGAATATTACTATTGATTGCCTTGGTTCAAGGCCCTATATTTGTCCTCGATCTCGCTTTCATTTAATAAATTACTATGTAGTGGTTTTGACTAGCGACACGTATCAAAAATCTAATCAATTTTAAATATTAGTCATTGTAGGTGCTTGGAGTATAGGAAACATACTTTTGGATTCCAAATGTGTCCTTGTCTCCTAGCTAATATGCTTTACATCCAATAATTTGAGTGCTTATTGTGGAAAGGATATTTGCTAATGGCTTATTGCATGATCAAGCATCTCTTTTGAGGCCATGTATATATAATTTTAAAGTGATTTTTCAATGTTCACTTGAACGAGATGTCATCTATAACAGTTGATGCGTCAGTGCTTTAATTTAATAGTAAAGATGCATTAGCACTTGACTTATATAAGGTAGGAAGTATTTTTTCTAACTTTGTTATAGTATATCATTAGCAAGTTGTCGCAGTTTGTCGACTTGAAGGATTTAGCACTTGTTTGGGCTCCATTAAAATGTAATTTTTGAAAAAATATATTTTGGAATAGTGATTTTTTGGAGAATGTATGATTGAAAAAGAAGGAAAAGATTAGATTTAATTGTAATATTACTTTATTGAAGAGTGCAATTGAAAAGAATAAAGAAAACATGCATAAGACAGTTGATGACGACCTTAAATCTTTCTTTAAGATAAGTAGGATCTATTAGTTTCCCAAACGTGAAATGAAAGGGGACACAAGTATTCATTAAACAAATATATTAAATGAGGAGCAAAAGATATTAGGATTATGCTAGATGTACATCCGATGGTTTACACACGGGGTTACACCCCTCTCACATGGAAGGGGCCCACGAATATTTTATTGTGTGTGGGCTCCTCTCCATACGATGGGTGTGTAATCCAATGTGTAAATGATTATATACATCTACCATAATCCAAGATCTTAATAAAAGTGGAAATAGCATGCGCGTATCTTTGCTTTCTAATATTTTGTCAAACCTATTCACCATTACTTTTTCTATACATTTACACTATACGAGTTATTAATAGAAGTACTGGGCATAATTTATGAAAAAATGTTAGCACGTCGATGCCATTTTTGTTGACTTCTCAAACTTTCAATAATGTTAATTGTCATTGAGACGATAGATTTACAAAATAACATTCATGATATCGTCTATTTAATAATGATCACTGACTTTTGAAAGTTAAAATTAGTTTATTCGATTGATTAGATAGAAGGTAGATGAGAGCGGAGTGACGGTAACAAAATTTTCTTATTTACGTGTAAACAATTTACGAAATTTCATTTTCATCATCAATGTTGGGTAGTGGAGAAATTTGATTGTCTCAAAACTACATTAAAAAGGTTAGCACAGCCTTGCCCTGCTGTAATTTGTCCACGATTCAATGAAGAGAGTGGATTTTGGTGGGAGTATTACATCCAATTATTCAATAGTTATGTTGACGAAATCAAAAGCAGCAAAACGTAATACAAGTCAAATTAATTAATGACTAATCTTCATTTTTAAGGGAACTGTTAAACAATTTACTGGAACAGCCGCTGTGGTAGGGAGAAGTTCTTGAAATTCTTTTGTTAAACCCAAAAATAACCGTCAAAGCACGTGACATCAGGGAGGGAACGGTGGAAAAAAAATTATGTAAAAAATATCTTCTATATATTAAAAGTGGCTATGTAACGGAATTTCTTGTTTTTAACGAAAAAACTAACGGAATTTGTTGTTTTAACGGACTATGTAACGGAATTTCTTGTTTTGAACAGACAGCTGCACCTTCTTTCAGTGTTTTTATCATAACGTTGTATTCCGATATCCGATTGAGGCGATTCAAAATGCGTTGGAAAGCTAACTCATCTGGCTACAACTTTGATTCAGACATCATTTTCCAATTCGATCACTTTTTATACCAAAAATAGGTCTCAATATGAGACTAAAACATCATAGCATAATTTTTCGGTTGGAAATTGATTTGAAATCATCTTTTGACTAAATTTGATTCCATTGACGTCTTCCTTTATCCAATTGACTCCTAGCACTCTCAAATCTTCATCGTGAAGTTCGGCACAACCTTTTAAGTATCTCACCAACTTACATCACAACATCAAAATCACACATCTAATTATTTATCAATTACATAAACATTACATAATTAATTATTTAATTAACAAAAAAAATTACATCTTTATTAATAACAAATTAATTTTTAAACAAAACTATTAAATATAAACTAGACAAACGTGCATTGCACGTTGCTTGCACCTATTATATTTAAAAGTATGTTATTTATTTCCACAAATGGCTAGTGGTTAACATCTCTGCCGTCGATTTCATTTCCATGAATGCAGAGTGGACAAATCCGAGGGTTAAATTTACTACCCAACTTCTTTTTACCACTTTCATTAAATTTAAAAAAGATAAAACGATAACTTTGCATTATATATATAAAATAAATTTAAAAAAATTAAAATAAAAATTTATTTAAAAGACGTTAATTGAAAAATAAAATAAAATAAAATTTTAAATTTTTAAAAAAATGTTAATTAAAAAACTAAAATAAAATAAAAACTTATTTAAAAAATGTTTTTAAAATAAAATAAAAACTTAGTTTCAAAGAATCTCGAAGAAGTTTTCTCCCGTCAATCAAAATATTTCTAGCAATTCTACCATCAAATGCATGTAACCTATGCAGATTTTTCTGACTTTTCGTGAAAACTGACTTGATGGTTGCCAACTTTGATTGATCAATTGCAAATTCTTTTTTGGTGAAATTTTGATATAGATTATCTTTATGGCGAGGTGCAAACATATCACACACCAGAGGAAAAGGAGAGGAGAGCGATGAGGGCAAAACTAGCTTCACATTGATTTTTTTATTTATTTATTTTTCTGTCCAACTGGGGAAAAGTTTTTAGTAAAAATTTAGAGTTATTTTTTTAATCTATGTTGCAATTTTTTATCTTCCAATGGTTATTTATGCTTACATGTCTACCCTACAAAAATCTCCCTTAAAAGAGTTCGTAGATAAAATATTCTCATTTAATGACTTTGAACTTTGAAGAAAATAATATAATACCTATTACCATAATAATAAAAAATTTAAAAAATATATTAAAGCACCTAAAAGATTATCAAAATTCCTAAAGGAAAATTTCCAAGGTCTACAACTTATGTGTAATATTAGCATCTGAGTTCTAAACATTTATTTTCTTTGTAACTTGAGTCCGAATGGACGGTCTCCATTGAATTGGAGTGTTGAAGTATCATATATATTTTTTATGAAACAATAATAATCGGGTTTTTTTAAGTTGAATGGTTAAAGTATGTAACAACTCTGAAATAGATTTGAAAATAGGCTCAAATCGGATCTTACCATCCCATGCATTTTGACACCACCAAGTCAATTGAGTTCCGTTATGAATTTTAAAAATGATAGAAATGTTAAGTGTATCGATCATCTTAATGAATATTTGCATAAATTATGATCAAATATATTATAAAATGGATCTTGCTACATGTATAGAAAAATTTACGTAATTGATTATATAATATCACATAACATTCTATCACTTGTTAGTTTAAAATACAATCGACTTTTTCATCCAATCTTTTCCCTTCACATTATTTTAGGTAATCTTTTATGTACAAGTAGGATAATCCTTGTAAAATTATTATGTAAACCTTAAAAATTTTACAAGTTCATTTAAAAAATTATACAATTATTTATAATTTGAATAGTATGTGAACATAGTAAGCAAATGGCATCCCCATGTGTGAAATTAAAGGTCCCATTTGGACTCTAATCACCTGCCAATAATACAATTTCTAGCAATATAATCATAGTTATGTATGTAATGATGCGTGTGACTTTTGTCAAGATTGAATTTATTGGTCGATTGTAATTTAGGAATTTGTGGTAAATGAATTTAATTAAGGTCCAAGTTTGACTAACAACTGAAATGACCCATCTTAGAAGAATCAAAATGAACTTACGATTTGGAATTGTCAATAGACAATAGGCTCTTTATTTATAAAGAGCGTCTTATTTGTAGTATTCTTAACTCACGTGTTTGATTTTAGCTTAAATGTTGACTAATTTCAACTCCGTATACCATCGTATTAGGTTGACCACATGTAATTAGGAAAAGGAAACAATTAATGCATAGGTTAGATTAAACTTGTTGACATGTCATTCAAATGAATTGATTAACTAACTAAACTGTCATTCAGAGTGCTCTTTCTTTCTTCGGAGATGTTTGAAGTTTAGACACTGCCCGTCTTGTGCGGGGGCACTCAAGTGCTGATTGCGTTAGTGGGCTTATTGTCGGATTTTCCGTACTCTTAAGTCATAGTTGTAACTTCGCAACGGACCACTTCCACAGTTCGGTTTTTAGTGTTTGTTGATTTGGTGGTGTATTTGTTGTTTTTCTATTTGCTTTTGACTTCGTTGTTGTATAGTTTATTGTTGTTGTTGTTGATGTTTTTGTTTAGCTCTAGTAGCACTTAAACTTTCTTTGGAGAGCATTGTGTTTGAGGTGTTTTCCTCATTGTATCAGTTTTATGCCAAGTCAGTGGACGTGATTTTCAAAAAAAAAAAAAAAAAACTAACTAAACTGATACTAGCCATGTATTTGTTGTTTGGACTAATTTTAAATACACTAATATCATGGAGGTTTTTTTTAGTGGGGACACAAATTAACTAGAGAAGAACTTTTGAAACCCAAAATAATGATAATAATAATAATAATACTACTACTACTACTACTACGATAACTATCAAAAAATTTAGAAATGGTTCGACATTATTTTCAACTTTATCAAATACATAAAAAATTTCTCTTAAAATTTTTCTCAATTACTTCCTACATGTCAAACAAAGCGAGTTCACTTCAAACATAACTACACAATTTCTATCAAATTATAATTAAGCATGCCCACATCAAATTAAAAATCAAATAAAATTGCTCAAATTTAAGTCTCCTTTTGACAAATTTATAAATGGTTTTTAAATAGGAATAATAAGAGAAATGCTAGTGAATCTCACACATTATACGAATAATAATGAGTAATAATTATGAAAGTATGGTTAAAATTAATGATTAAATTTAATTGAATTTATAAACGATTTCTAAATTATATCCAAACGAAGGTTAAGGGTGTGTTTGATGGATATTATTGAGAAAAAAATATATTTTAAATAGTGATATGATGAAAAATGTGTGGTTAAAAAATAAGGAAAAATTATTGAAGTGATAAAAAATATTATTTTATTGAAAAATGTGTGGTTGAAAATGAGTTTTGAAAAAATGTATTATGAAAGAATGTGTACCAAACAGGGGTCAAGTCTAACAATTTTGGGAGAATTGGTTAAAGAGCCTAGTCAAAAAATATATTTAGTAAATTAACCTTGTAATGTTTTTTGGTCAAATAACCTCCAATTATAAAATACAATAAATAAACAATGTCAATTGTCATAGGGACCATGAGAAAAGACCCTAACACTCTTATCAATCCAATTTCGCTAATTCAAGTTTAGGTTCTCAAATCACAATTATCTGTTTCTTATCTTAAACTACCGAGCTTGCTACTCCAAATCCCGTCATTTCTCATATTCTTCACATATTTTGAGTATCTTTTGAGCATGTGAACAAAAATTTGATAAGTATATTATTTACAACGAAAAATCTCATTTACATTTGAAAAAGGAAGAAAGATACTTTTAGAAATTTCATATAAATTGTACTTTTATTATTGAATATAATATTAAATAATATTTAGTTGGTGTTGTTTATGTATTTAGTGTGTGTTTGGATCTCTTGAATGATAATGGCACTGCAACTGTTATCTGGAACGTAGAATGCCACTCCAACTGTTATCTGCTACATAAAACGACACTTTAGTCTTTATCGTCATAGTTTGATCTTTTCAACAAAATGACTTCTAATAATAGACTCTCTAACGTATATACCACAGAAAGATTGACAATGATATACCACATAAATTTTAACTTAAAGGCATTAACACTGTAAAGATGCACATCAAAAGGGAAAAAAAAGGAAAGGAAAAACTTCGTCTTGTTCTGATTAGTTCACCTGCATCAACAATAGATTAATACTTAATACCACACACTTAACATCTCATTCATAAAATTATAATTATCGTGGTTCCAAAGATATGCAAAATTCCATAGATGGGAATAAGGCTTAATAAATGGGATTATTCCTTCTGCAAAACCAGTAGAACCATGATTTAAAAGTAATTAATTCTCCCATCAAAACAATAATTGGGTCCAAAAATTAGAGTAATCAAACGGTAAATTGCCTATAAAGAATGGAACCCAATGAATTTTTACCTTTGAAAAAAGGGAAAAATGTGTTATATGACATTCTTCACAATCATCTAATAGGAAAAAAGAAGGAAAAAATCACATGCATCCATGTATAAAAAACTACATTAGAACACAGTTGGAAAGAAGACCTTAGATTCAAAGTGGGAGTATTGCGTTTTACAGTGGAAGAAGTCATTAGATTTAACTTGGGAGTATAGGGTTTTTACAGTGATAGAGGAAGAAAAAAAAGGTGAAAATGAGGAAAATTAGGTGATATTTTGCTATGAAATGAAGGTCAATTTTGTCATTTTGCCATTTAAAACATTTTGAGTTTTTTTTTTCTTTTCTTTAATATTGGTCAAAGGCCATTTCTTCAAATTCATTGCCAAAACCCAGTTGTTTGGCCAAATTTCCCAACAATTTGTTGGGAAAGCTCCAAAAATAAAAAAGACGTGTATGGGAGTGAGAGTCTGGGACTAACCACTTTATGCAATTTTTGAAATAAAAACGACTTTATTAATAATAAATTTTGTCCAATTCTAGTGGAACCCAGGCCCTCACTTGGCCCCTAAACATAGATCATGGACAATGTAACACCATTTGAGGTTACGGTCACTTAAAAAATCTCTCTTTCGTAGAAATTGCCGAGAAGACACAACTAATAATTGGATCATAATCATCATTAATAGGTGTATTTTGAGTTTGTTTGAGCCCCCCTTTTTTGAGTCTAATCGTTGATTTTATACAACATGGCGACTTTCTGTGTTTGCCTTCGAAATCTGGAAGGATCTGAAAGAGAGATTCCAGCAAAGAAATGGATCACGCATCTTCCAATTGAAGCGTGGTCTGATGAACCACACTCAGGCTTAGCTAACTTTAGGAGCTTACTTCACTAAATTGAAGACAATTTGGGAGGAATTGAGCAATTATCAACCAAACTGCTCATGTGGAAAAATGTATATGTGAGGGAACTAAGGCCTTGGAAGATCAATATCAAACTGAATATGTCATGTTATTTTTTATGGGGTTACATGACTCTTTTGTACATACTCGCAGCCAAATGCTACTTATGGATCCAATACCACCTATCAATAAGGTATTTGCTCTTGTTTCTCAAGAGGAACATCAGAGGACCATGATGATAGGAATATCGAATAACAGTAATCCAATGGCCTTTTCCGTCAAAATGAGGGAAATAGACCTTATCCTACTTAACAATCTGGTAAATTTTAGAGAAAGGATCGTCATGTCTGCATTTATTGTGGTCTGATTGGGCATGCAATAGACAAGTGCTATAAACTCCACGGTTTTTCCCTTGGACACAAAGCACGACAGAGGGTCAATTTCTCAAATTAGAAGGTTGTTGTAACAGCAAATCAGGTCTCAGATTGCTGTAATCATCAAGAGAATGTGAATGGTTTTGTTCAGACTTTGAATTCTGATCAGTATCAACACTTGTTAGCCATGCTAAAATTTCATTTAACAACACCCAAAGCAGACACAGGCACTGATGTGAACTTAACACACACATCAGATGTATGCTTCTCAGTTTCCAAACATCCTACATTTCAGTCTCCTCGACATTGGATAGTAGACTCTGGTGCTACTAACCATGTTTGCTTTCATCAATCTTTATCTCCTAATATAGTCCCCATTCCCAATTCATTTGTTACCCTTCCTAACAACTCTCGCATACAGGTTAAAATTTTTGGATCCATTCATCTCAGTCCTTCATTGATATTATATGATGTTCTCTTTGTTATACAATTTCACTTTACCATGTTATCTGTTACCTCATTGACAAGGAATTCATCTCTTCAAGTCAATTTTCTTACGAATTTTTGTATCTGTTGCGTTTTTATATCGCAAGTGTACGATATCGTAACAAGTAGTAAAGTGGACCTTTGAGTCCAGATTATTGTTCCCACAAGAACTATACTTTAGCCTTAATTTACTTTTCTAACTCCTATTTGATAAAAGACAAACAAACAAAAATATGAATTTGTTGAGACTATTTAATTTAAAGACGTGAAATTGAATTGAATTGAAAACAAACACAATTTATCGAAATTCAAATAATGATGGTTATTAGGGCGGAACAACTTCACCTATTGATCACCTTTATTCCTTGAATCAAGATTATAACCTAATGTAGTGTTCGATCGAATTCTTCTATTATATTCAATTTACCCCTCTCATGTTCTCATTGAGTCTATTTAACTAATTCAGTTCCATATCTCTATGCGAATTGACGTTAATCAAACGAAACATTGGTTCTAAGAATTCAACTATGACCGCAATAATTAACATAGGTATCTCTACACGTTATGTCAATTTACCGGATTTCACTATTTGGTCTAAACCCTAAACTCACCTCTCGACTCGTAAAGGATTCACAAAATCATCTAATTAGTGATCAAGTAATTAAATGCATTAAACTCATAATAAAATCAATACATAAAAATATAAAAACAAGAATCTCAAAATAACGAAATAAAGGATCCCAATTCGGCTACATTGTTCGCCCCAAAAATAATTTAGCTACACATAATGTAAAAAGAAAATATGCGAAAGATGAACGACATCACCAAGATTTGATGGAATTGTTTAATTCCCAATTTGACGTGGCCTTGTGTCTGTCGTCTTTTTCTTTCACAATTTTCAGCCGGCTTCTGCCTGTGAATGTTTATGTGTAAGCCAACTCCTTTTCTCTCCCTTTGCTGCCACCCACCTTTTAGGTATATATAAATTTTAATGCAATAGCCACCACCTTTCTTTTCGGTTTCTGTGCGTGAATAAATATATCAACCAACCACCCCAATTCTCCTTGTTTTCCTCCTGTGTGTATGTATATAATATCTTTCAGCAGCCACCTTCTCCTCCTTCTCTCCTCTGCCTTGCGTGTATATATATAATTACTTCCCAGCAAGTCAGCCCAATGTCTCTAGCAGTCCAATTCTGCTCTCTCTTCCACCTTTTATAATTTCAACACAAATCTCTCCCTCTCCTTTTTCCACTAGCCGCCGTCTGTCTCTCTTTATATCTTTTAATTAGGTAATCTCCCCGGTAATTAGGTAATCAAGTTTTATCCCAATTGAAAGTCCACGTGTGAGGCCCATTAACCATTTATTTCTCCAAGTCATTCAAGCTTTAGAATTAATGCAGTTTAGTCCTTCAATTTCCATAGTGTAGACTTTTATGCCCAAATTGCCGATTTCACTCAATTTCATCATTCTTTTATTTCCAATTGCTTCGAACGAGTCCATAACTAAAATAAAAGAAAATTAACCCAAGTTAAGTAAAAATTAATAATTTGACGACATAAAAGCTTAGAAATTTGATCCAAATAAATGCACAAATTGCACTTATCAGTATCATTCAGGAACTTCCAACTTTGAGGATGATTGGCAAGGGTAACAAAGTAGCTAATCTCTATGTGATTGCAACAATCAGTTCTTTTACTATCTGTAATTCTGTACCTCATATATCTGTTTCTAATTCTTCTTTTTTGAATGTAAATAATGTGTCCTCTCAAATTTGGCACAATAGACTTAGCCATATCTCATTTAAACATTTGGAATTGTTGAAAGACAGATTGTCTATCCGTTGTAATCCTCCTAAGGATATTCATTGTTCTATATGTCCTTTAGCTAAACAAAGACGACTTTCATCTGTAGCCAATAAAATTTTTTCTGTTGATCCCTTTGATTTAGTTCACCGTGACACATGGGGTCCATATCACACACCTACTCATGCTGGGTATCGTTATTTCTTAACTCTAGTAGACGATTGTACTAGATTTACATGGTTATTTCTCATGAAACAGAAGTCTGATGTCAGATTCCTCATTCCCAAGTTTTTCACTCTCATAGAGACACAATTTAGCAAAGTTATTAAGCAATTTCGTTCTGATCATGCCCCTGAACTGCAGTTCACAGATTTTTTCAATTCCAAAGGTGTCTTACATCAATTTTCTTGTGTTGAGCGCCCTGAATAAAACTCCGTCATGGAAAGGAAGCACCAACACCTTCTTAATGTAGCTAGGGCTCTCTTTTTCCAATCTCATGTATCATTAAAATTCTGGGGGGAATGTATTCTTACTACCAGATACTTGATCAACAGAACTCCCTCTTCCTTATTACATGGTAAATCTCCCTTTCAACTCCTTCACAAAACTTCAGTCAACTATGATCATCTGAAGGTGTTTGGATGTCTATGCTATGCTTCTACTTTGCCTTCCACTAGAACAAAATTTCATCCTCGTGTTGTTGCTTGCATTTTTGTTGGATATGTACCCGACATCAAAAGGAATAAACTTTACAACATTGAATCCAAAACTTTCTTTGTGTCTCGTGATGTGATATTTCATGAAACATTATTTCCCTTCTAGTCTATAACCACTCTCGATGACATCATTGATCCTTTCCCAGATTTAGTCCTGCCTATTCCAGTAACTGATTTGCCCATGTCTTCTACTTCAGACCATAACATCTTATCTGCTTCTCCCAATTCAAACTCAATTCATACTCCTGTGGTTAGAAGGTCTTCAAGGATCATAAAACCACATTCCTACCTGCAAACTTACCACTACAATATGCTTCACCACAGGTCTCAACCTGTTCCTCAAAATTCTTATTCCTTGACCAACTGTATTTCCTATGCTTCACTTTCCTCTTCCCACCGTGCATATCTACTGTAGATTTCTTCCAATTCTGAACCCCAATTTTATCATCAGGTTGTTAAATCTCAACATTGGAGGGAGGCAATGGCTAATGAATTAGATGCTATGGAATCCAATCACACTTGGTCTATTCAATCCCTTCCTAAAGAGAAACATTCTATTGGATGCAAGTGGATCTATAAAATTAAATGTAGGTCTGATGGTAGTATTGAATGCTATAAAGCACGATTGGTAGCAAATGGCTATACACAACAGGAGGGCTTAGATTTCATTAAGACCTTTTCCCCATTAGCTAAATTAGTAACAGTTAAAATGCTTCTTGCTATTACAGCCACCACAGGTTGGCATCGATTTCAATTAGATGTTAATAACGCATTTTTGAATGGTGATCTTTTGAGGATGTGTATATGGATCTGCCTTTGGGTTATAATAATTATCAGAAGGCTGATGGAAAGGTGGGGGGGAAGCTGGTTTGTCGTTTGCATAAATCTATCTATGGCTTGAAGCAGGCCTCACGACAATTGTTCTCCAAATTCTCTCAGGCTTTGTTTTACATGGCTTTACTCAGTGAAAATCTAACTATTCCCTCTTCACTAAGGGTGTAGGTTTATCATTTGTTGCTTTACTGGTATATGTGGACGATATAATTATTGTAGGTTCTGATTTGCATGTTATTGAGGAATTGAAGAAGTTCCTTCACAGCCAGTTCAAACTGAAAGATCTTAGTCCTTTGAAATATTTCTTTGGTCTGGAAATTGCACGATCTGCTGGTGGTATATTCTTATCTTAGCTTCATTATGCCTTGTAGCTCCTTGAGGATTCTGGTCTTCTTGCCTGCAAACCTTCTTCTTCACCCATGGATCCTAAAGCTAAGCTCACTTCCTCTAATGGTGATCTCCTCTCTAATCCATCTTACTACAGACGGTTGATTGGCCGTTTTCTATACCTTATTGTCTCTAGGCCTGATATAACATTTGTTGTTCATAAGTTGAGCCCGTTTGTTTCAGCTCCAAGGCAACCTCATATTTAAAAGCCTTCCCTGGACAAGGCTTGTTCTTCTCTTCTGCCTCTTCCCTTCAACTTAGAGCTTTTGCTGATGCTGATTGGGGGTTATGTTTGGATTCTCAAAAATTAGTAATTGGCTTTTACATCTTTCTTGGGCTTGTTGACCTATGATTCAATATAACTCCACTTGTTTTGATTATAACAAACATTCTTGTATTTTTTAACAAACTTCGTTTCTTGAGTTTCTTTCATGTATAAATTGTCTTAATCATTCAAAGGACTCAAATCGTCATCTGTTGCAAATCACTCGGAAGTGATTCGAAGAAACCAAGACTTTTGAAGAATAGAAGTTTAGAAATCTTTATCGACTCTTCAAAATTATATGTAAAGGTATAACTTGTCAATTTTTATCAAGTATAAAGCTCAAAGTTATTTTTTATACATCTCATAACTTGCATAAAATCTTCTCGAAATGAAATTGATTTTGGAAAGTAGAATTTGTAACTTAAATTTTTGAAATCCAAAACCTGATCATTTCGGTCGACCGAAAGGTACTCGACCGAAATTTGAATTTTGATTGCTGAAACTCCAACGGTTGAAAAATCTTACAACGGCTATTTTTGGGAGTTCGGTCGACCGAACCCTATCAACCGAAAGTCCCTGCACTTCACAGTTTTGCTCTATAAATACATCTCTCTTTTCCATTCTAAAGATACAACTTTCTAGAAATTTTTGAAAGCCTTTATATTGAGAAATCATTGAGTTTACTTGAGCTTTTATCTAATTTATTTATTTAAAGAATCTTTTTATTTGTTTGAAAACTTATTATACATCTATTTAATCAAAGATTCTACTTGAGCAAAGAAGTTTTCCTCTCTTCTATTATCTCATTCTTGACTAAAGCCTATTTCTTTGCCAACACTTATTTAAGTGCAAATCTCTCTATGTACTTAACTTTGCATTATTTGTGAAGAGAGATTTATTGGTTGAAATCTTTGGTACATTGATCCTCACTATTGCATTAGTTATCATTCATCAAAGTTTGCAACATAAAACGCTTGAGCTTAAATATTTTCTATTGATTGAAGTGTTCCTAAACTCTCTAAACACTTGATTTGATTATATCATTTGTCAAGAGAGTTCTTTCAATTGTAAAATTATCATTTATACTTTGGTGGTTTCGAGAGCCTTGTGAAAACTCGATTGTTGTTAAGGATAGGTGTTCCTTGTTATAAATCACCTAAGGATAAGTGCTCCTTGTTGTAAGTCACTTAAGGATCGGTACTCCTTGTTTGTAAGTTATCATTATAGTGCATTTGGCCTTACTCGTGACGGAGAGCTTGGTAATGGGGGACGTAGATCATTGCCTTGGATCGAACCTCTATAACATATCGTTTACTTTCTCTATCTCTTTTATTTAACGCATTTACTTTGCACTAATTCTTATTATTTTATTTACGCGTTTATTTGTGTCTAAAAACATTTGCGCATTCACTACATTAGAATTTTGAGTAATTAACGAAAAAGTTTCAATAACCAATTCGCCCCCCTCTTGGATAGTTATTCTTAGGCTAACAGGGCTTCTCTGCAGAGGCAGAATATAGAGCTCTCGCATCCACTGCCAGTGAACTTGTGTGGCTTCATCAGCTGTTGCTTGATTTTCACATATATCATTATGGTTTTACTATCATATATTGTGACCCAAACTGCAATACATATTGCCAACCCACATTTCGTGAACGGACGAAACACATAGAAATCGATTGCCATTTTATTCGGGATATAGTTACTTCCGATTTTCTCAAGCTTCTTCCGATTTGCACTCTTCACCAACTTGCTGATGTATTCATCAAACCATTATCTTCTGGATCTTTACATCCATTGCTTTTCAAGATGGCCGTTCTTGACATTCACCGGCCACCTTGAGGGGGAGTATTAGATGATAGATATTTAGCTAGCAACCAGCTGTCAAGTTTTCATTTTCCCGCCATTTACCATTTCGTTAATTCCGTTGGATATATATACCTTTGTCTGATACATTGTAAATTGGATTTTTCATTTCTTCAATTCAGTAAGAAGCTTCCCGCCATTCTGTCAGATTAAATCCTCTTCTAATTCAATAAAAATGATGTTAACAATATATCCGAATGCAACGTACATTGTATGTGCATACAATCTCTTAAAGAACCTGAAGTCAACATACGAAAATAATGGAACCAATCTATCTAAGGTGTTCAACGGAACGACACGATCATACACAATTTCGAAGTTCAATTAGCACACGAATCAACTGGATAAAATAAACAAAAAGATACATGGTTATTTGGTTGATAGAAAACTTATAAGTGATTATCGATCCAAAACATCAATAATCAAACATTACCGAATTAACCATCCATGTTGAAATCAATGAGAACATCAAAAAATACAAAACCGGAAACATACCTTAGATCCATAAATTATGATTCTTTGCATGATGGGGTTAGATCTTCCAATTGATTCATGGTCTCCTCTACAACCTTTTGATCTCCATTGATGGGGAACATAGAGAATCTAAAAGCACCACTAACAATTGGGGACCATAACCTATATATTCATAAGATAATGACTATTCATTATCTTTCATTTGTTTTAAATCGGCCCCTCAACAATATAAAACAAACATCCTGTCTCTACACTTTAATTCCATGAAACTTTAATACCCATTAGTCAAAAATTTGTCTTTTGTGGATCACTTTAATGACTATACTTTAAATAATAGCACCACACATTTTAATTTGTTACGTGTGGCCCCAAATATTGTTAGAATATTCCAACAATCTCCCACTGGACCATACATGTAACCTTTCAAATGTGCATAACATTATGAGCTCGAAATTTTGCTATCGTTATTATGGGTATTTCCAAACAACCTCGTCCATCAGTCATATTGATATAGGATCAAAGCGATTTTCGTCACATTTAGCGTGACTAAACCCATCAATGGTCACGTATACCCATACAACCAAATGACATAGATCAATCATGGAGTGTAGCACGGAAATTACATGTTATGTGATCCAAACATGTCTATTTTCAACTGGTCCACCTTATTTCTCAAGTGAGATCAACCATAAACTTCAATCAGAGTGAAACTGAACTGAATACTTTATTTCTGAAATAAACCGAATATCCATGGACAAAAAATATGTGTCTAAAATAGACAACACACAAATACAAACTCCCACTAAACTGGCATATCATCAAAAGATGCAACACCCGTGTGAGCATTATGCTCATGAAAGACCTTGGGTGGTAGCCATTTAGTAAATGGATCCATGATTATGGAGTTTGTCTTTATATGCTTTATTGAAATCTAACCACTCTGATTTCTTTCCTTAACAACTAGGAATTTAATGTCTTTAGACTTTGACATCGTCATGTTCCCGTTGAAATACAAGAATGTTATTGTCACATAATAACTTAACTTAAATGGTCTTTCAATTCCATTCAAAATATGCAGCCCAGTGATAATATTTTGCAGTCATATTCCATGATCAGAATCAGAATATCCAATGATCTCCAATTGGTCTGATTTTTTTTTCTGAATGTGATCATGTAATTCTTAGTTCTCTAAAGATACTGAATAACCTTATGGCTGCTTTCCAAATTTCCATCCCGAAATTTGTTTAAATATCTGTCTAGCATTTCAACAATGAATGCTTTATCCGGATTTGTATAAATATGAGTATACATTAAATTCTCAATTGTTGAAACATAGAGAATTTTACGTATTTCATTTTTCTTTAAATTTATCCTTGAGGCATTAATTGAGACCAAACTTGTCTCCCTTAGCAATAGGGGTATCACTTGATTTACAGTCCTGCATGCCAAACCTTCTAAACACTTTATCGATATAGCTCTTTTGTGACAATCCATGAATACCTCGAAAGTAATCCCGATGTATCCAAATCCTTAATACAAAAGAGACGTCACCAAGATCTTTCATCTCAAAACTCCTTGATGAAAATCTCTTAGTTTCGTGCAACATGCATATATCATTGGTGGGAAGCAGTATGTCATCAACATATAAAATCAGAAGCATTTGTTTACTCCCACTGAACTTGTGATACACACAATCACCAACAACATTCATCTCGAAACCAAATGAGATAATTACTTGATGAAACTTGTGGTACCATTGACGGGAAACTTGTTTGAGCCCATAAATGGATTTCTTTAATTTGCAAAACATATTCTTTGGGTCTCCTGACACAAAGTTTTTTGGTTGTATCAAATGGATCATTTCATCAATGTCACCATTGAAAAAATGTCGCCTTAACATCCATTTGTAGTAGCTCAAGATCAAAATGTGCAACAAGTGCCATAATTGTCCTGAAAGAGTCTTTCGTTGAAACTGGAGAGAAAGTCTCTTTGTAGTCAATACCTTCCTTTTGAGTAAAACCTTTAGCTACAAGACGAGCCTTATATCTTTCCACATTACCAATCGAATCCCTTTTGGTTTTAAATATCCATTTGCAACCAATGGGTTCGCACCTTCTGGTAATGGGACAAGATCCCAAACTTTATTGTCTTGCATAGACTAATACTCCTTATTCATGGCATCAATCCACTTTGGAGAGTAATTCCTTTGCATGATTTGATGAAAGTTGATTTATCAGGTCTTCTTTCACTAATCCATGCCATCCTTATTTTCTTGGAAAAGACTATAAAGTCATCCAAAATTGTCTTTCTCCCTTTTATAGTGGATTTCCTTAATGACTTTGTACTTGAGGTTGTTGAGTTTGAATTCCTGGAACAATCTCTTGATTGTTTATTGGGGATTTGATAATGTTGTCTTGATCCGAAATTGCTTCTCGAACAAGATCTAGAGCAAGAATTTGTCCTTGAACCTGATCATTGTCAATTGCAACAGAAGAATTATATACATATAATTCATTCAAGACAAACCTTATAACCTTATCTCCCCCCCGCAAACTCTACATCCTCAAGGAACCGAACATTTCCCGTTTGAAAATTGACTTGATAGTAGGATCTTTAAAAATATTGTAACCCCTTAAAAATTTGCTTTATTTGGAGCTGCAGTCTTCACTGATCTTTACTAGAAAGATCCTGATGTAATGTGGAATAATTCCACATTCCTCTAAAAATTTTAGCAAAAGGCCTTGGACGTTGTTCTCCTGATTCGTCATATCTTTCATAGTATTTACCACTAAGGTAAGATCTGACTTAATGAATTCTTTTACTGAGTTGATTTTCAATCTCAGTCTTTTTTTTTTTTTTTTTTATGCCTTGAACATGTCCAATGTTTGGGATTCCTCATAAATGAGATATATGCAGCCATATTGAGAAAATTCGTCTATGAACTTAATAAATGACTGTTGACCATTCCAAGAAACCGAAGGAAATGGTCCACAGATAACCGTATGAATTAGTTCTAAGACGTCCGAAGTCATATGACCCTTAATTTCCTTATGTTTGTTTTGATTTCCTTCTAACACAAGATTTTTCATTCTCTTTTGAGAGAAGTGACCTTATTGCTTGTGCCAAAACAAAGTCGAATTTTCATTGGTTAATTTATGTTCAATACCATGCGGATTCATATACAAGATTTCTTTATAAGAGGCAACTGTATTAAGCTGATATAGGTTATTATTACCAAATAAAGAACTGGTGCCCACAATATTTGAGGTAAGAAAGAGATCATCCTGACTATTTCAAATTGAACACGAGTAACCAAATTTGTCCAATGTAGAAATAGAAACCAAATTCCGTCCAAAAGACGGTACCGCAAATGTCTCTTTCAAATTCAAATAATAACCAGCCTTTTAATGATAACCTAAAGTCCATATAGCCTCTACCTTAACTGATTTGCCATCACCCCACATAGATGAATCTTTCAGCATCAATTGGTTTTGGTAGATCAGACAACCCCGCATATACACACTTATTTGAATAGTAATACCGAAATATATTCACCAAGTGTGTCTAGGTTTTGACATTAAATTTACCTCAAAACAAACCAAAATGAGAAGTGCACTTTTCTTTACACGTCAAGCGTGATATTTAGTACAGTCTCTCTTTATATATCCCAAATTTTCACAAAAATTACAACTGAATTTATCATTTTCAGGTTTGTGCTGTTTATTTTAAACCGAACCGAATGCAGCTTTGTTATTCTTTATTATCCTTAGAAGTACTTGCCAAGTGAGTAATGCCAGTTTTATTTTGCTTTAGCACTTCTTCTTATTGCACATAATATGGAAATGAACTCATTAAGAGTCCACTTTCCCCTTTTGACAGTTGTAACTGCCCTTAATCAGCAGAATTGTGCAAGAAGAGTAATCAATACCAAATGCAAGAGCAAGTCATCAGACAGCTCGAGCTTCAGTGCCTTAAGCTTAGAAGCAATGTGAGACATCTTCATGATGTACTCCCTTATATTTGCTTTACCTTTATACTTTATTGAAATCAAGCTTTGCAAAAGCGTGCTTGTTTCGGTCTTATCGTTTTTCGCAAAACGTTTCTCATTTCGGCAAGAAATCACTGGCATTAGTTACCTCTTCAGATACTGTGCCTCCAAAGGCTTCCGGAATGCCGCGCTTAATGATCATTAGACTCATGCGATTTGAGCGATCCCACTTCTCAAAGTTCCCTTTTCCATTAGATGAACTTTCTTCCGTAAGAAAAGCGAGTTGCTCAATCCGGAGCGCATGATCTAGATCTTTGCAGCCAAGAACAATTAATATGTTCTCTTTCCAATACTTGAAGTTTGTTCTAATTAGCATTGGAATGGAGTTGATGTTGACAGATATAGCAGAAGTGGATGGATTAACTGAATAGAGAACTTATTCCCAATTAACATGTTTACATTGGAATCCGTATAAACAATTAAGTTATTCAAATAATGGTACGTCCCATCTCAAGATACCTAGCACATCATTAATATCAAGTCTTTGGACAGTAATATTAACTGTAAGTGGTACTCTTGGTGTAGTGATCAAACATTGACAATAACTTCTGTCAAATAATAAACCCATCTTTGGATTGATTTATTATTCACATGGAAACCTTATAATTGTCACACATTTACCACCACAAGTGTGCATACAATTCGGCCAAATATTAACCTTCCTTTGGGCCGGCTAATATCCGCATGAACAAGCATACACACGAATTCCTTCTAATATTCTAAGTTAATTAATTTCCACAAGAGAGGTTGCTTTGGCAACATATTGCTTCAATCAATTCACTTTTGAATATTATATACTCAAATGAGTCTTTTATACCAAATTTTGAAAAGCGGAATACTTAATTGTATTTATCTTGAAACTTTAAAGGCCTAAGGGTTAATAATTCAATACTTTAGGGGTCAAAATTAATTAATTCAAAACTTTAGGGACCCAAAACTTAATAGTTCAAAACTGTATGGGTCAATAATAAATTATTGGAAAGTTTAGAAGTCAAAAAACAATTATTAGAAACTTTAGAGGCCAATTTAAACCAATTATGAAGATTCAGGGACTTAATAATTAAATTCAGAACTTAAATGGCCCAAATTAATTAATTTCAGAACTTCAGGGGTTGAATTATTAAACCCAGAACTTTATAAGGCCCAATATGATGAACTTTAAACTTTAGGGGGTTGAGTAATTAAAACCCATAACCTTAAGGCCCAACTTGAACTAACTTAAAACCTTAGGGGCTAAAACATAAATTTTAACCCTAATCCTTAAATTGCAGACAAGGACCTTAACATATCAAATTTACACAAGAGGTCCCGCCCCCAAAACTTCCCAAAAAACTGAAAAAATTTAATGGCCTTAATTGAATGCTTTAATGGGGAATGAAGATGTCCCTCCATCTCCCTAAAGTGGGGCTGCCGGACGGCAGCTTCTTCCCCACCTAAGAAGAAGGTGCTTCAACAAGAATGACGAGCGCCGCTGTAAGAGAGCAACGGTCGCTGAGAATTTCTTGCAATAGCCAGCCAGAAGAGCACCGCCGTCGCTGCTTACTGTCCTGTCAGAATAAAGAATGGCGGATGCCCATCAGCCCGGCCGTGAACCAAAAAATAAAAAAAAAAATTTTTTTTTAAACTGAAACCTTAATTCCAAAAAACCAACAGATCCAAAAATCCAATCTTTATTTCAAATCCGAATTTTGAAGGAAATCATAGATCTATATAATTATCTCAAAAATCATATTATAACATGCTCAAAAAACATGTAATATTAATCCAAATATTAGATCTATAACATAATATGCTTGAATCCATAATATCATGCTTAGATCCATAAAAATAACATGCCAATTTCATGAATTAAGATACCAAAACTCTAGATCCATAACATAATATGCCAAATTTATGTAATAACAATCCAAATTCCAGATCCATAACAGAAAGATCAAATAACCCAAATTATTACATGCTAATTCCATATAATGATTTCCAAATTCTAGATTCATAATATAAAATCAAAAATCCATAGAATTCAAAATTTCAAAATTCAATTTCTCAATGATTCAACAATGGATTGGCTCTGATACCACTTGATAGAAAACTTATAAGTGATTATCGATCCAAAACATCAATAATCAAACATTACCGAATTAACCATCCATGTTGAAATCAATGAGAACATCAAAAAATACAAAACCGGAAACATACCTTAGATCCATAAATTATGATTCTTTGCATGATGGGGTTAGATCTTCCAATTGATTCATGGTCTCCTCTACAACCTTTTGATCTCCATTGATGGGGAACATAGAGAATCTAAAAGCACCACTAACAATTGGGGACCATAACCTATATATTCATAAGATAATGACTATTCATTATCTTTCATTTGTTTTAAATCGGCCCCTCAACAATATAAAACAAACATCCGGTCTCTACACTTTAATTCCATGAAACTTTAATACCTATTAGTCAAAAATTTGTCTTTTGTGGATCACTTTAATGACTATACTTTAAATAATAGCACCACACATTTTAATTTGTTACGTGTGGCCCCAAATATTGTTAGAATATTCCAACATTGGTAAGCTGGAATTGTGATTAGTTATTTGATATGAATTATTTAGAACATTAAGTACTTGAAGGAGAAAGTGTTGGGCATGATAAAAATCAGTTTTCGATGATGATCTCAAACATAGCAAAGGTTGTAAATGTAGTAACAAAAGCAATTAAGGGTTACCTTATATTACTTGCTCGATTCATTGAGATACATATTGCAAGGGTAGTTCCACAATGAGTAATTTGCTAAACTTATGATGTTCTTCACGTTGACACCAATCTCATGTTTCAATTTTGTTTTAATTTGATTGCAAAATTAAGGTTTCAAATTGGAGTGGTTGCAAGTGGTTGATTCTCGTGGAGGTAGCAACGACATCACAAATTAATGAAGAAAGATAATAGAGCGTGTTTGTTTTATTTCCATAGAGCGAGTTTGGCTAAAATTAAATATTAGCTATTTGATTAGAAAGTCACATACTGTGCCACTTTTTAATTAAAATATTACTCAACGTGTAATTTAACTTCCCTCCAAAAAACTAATGTCACGTGAGAATAGTTGTAGTGTAATAATTGTGATCCCAACAAAGCGTTTTCTCCCTCCAAAGACTCAGGCCACGTTGTGTTTTTCAAACTCTTGTTTTTCAACTTGGATTTAAGCCTATGTAAGTATCTTTATTGTTAATTAAAACGTTACATGATGTAACTCACATACAGCATAAAAGAAGATACTTCTAAACATTATTTGTGTTTATAATAATCACAATTTAGCTTAGTTAAACATTCTATTCAAATAAGTAAAAATAAATGTTAGAGAACGATACGCACTTTGTGACTTCAATTTAAAAAATAACCAAATTTTGACTCTTTTTTTTTTTTTTTAACGTGTACTACTTTTTACCTTATTTTCTAAAAGCCCTATTTTTAAGGGTGTTTGTATAATTACCCCAATCCAAAATGTGAAATCTTAATATCTAAGAGATTAAGTATAACTCATTTCAAAATTAAGAAACAAGGTTTAAAACTTAAAAAATCAGATATTTATTAAATTTTATTTATGAAATAATTAATTAAATATATATTTTATTAATTAAATATATTAAGGTCACAATTTTATACAATTTAGTCAAAAATTATCGAATTAATCGGTCACAAATCATACATTTTATAGGTCACAACTTATTTTTTGATCACAAATTTATTAAATTAATATGTCACATATTATTCCTTGGTCACAAACAAAAAAATCATAGGTCACATAATATCAAATTAATGGGTCGCTAATTATTTTTAGGCCACAAATTATCAAATTATTGATCACAACTTAACACATTTTTAGATCACACGTTATTTATTGGTCATAAATTATCTATTTCATTGATCGTATATTATTTATTGGTTACACATTAATCAATTTATTGATCACAATCAAACAAATAATTTGTGACCAACATCTTACCACTGCTTCCAACAGCACTGCTGCCAACACCACCGCCTCTAGAACCACCACCACCACCACCACCTCACAACAACCGACATCAACACCACCAACTCTACCGTCTCAAACAAACCAATTGCACCATTGTGGCCACCACAAACACCATCGCCTGCACCACGATCTACACCATCTCCACCACCGCCAAACACCATCGCTTGCACCACAATCTACACCATCTCCACCACCGCCAAACACCATCGCTTGCACCACGATCTACACCATCTCCACCACCACCAAACACCATCACATGCACTTCCATGACCATCCAAATGAATGTTCACAAACGCTCTCCCCCAACGCATACCCCACAACCACCATCGAACACTACACACCACCACCACTGCACACCACTATCCACAGTACCGCACAATCACAACGCACTACTACACCCGCATTACACCTCAATCGAACCGCACAAAAATCCGTTGGCCACCAAAATCAAAAAAACAAAAAAAAAAAAAAGATCTACGCACAGCGGCGTCGTAGACATTGCTCTTCGACAATGGTTTCCAGCGACAACTTCCATTGGTATAGAAAGATAAGAGAGATAATAGAGATGATGAAAATGATTAGGGTTTCGTGTGGGTGGTTGGGTATAAGTTAGGTAATATTAATTAAATATTTTATAATATAATTATTAATATTTAAAATATCAATCATTTGAAGGGAAGAAAGAACTAGTAAATCTTAATTTTGAGTTTGGAAGTTTAAAATTCTGGTGCGCTGTTATTTTCACATCCAAAAATCGAACTTGGCCCATTTTCTCGCGAATTAAGCTAAATGAACATAATGCTTGATATAGGGGTTGACCAACCACTCACATTGCATGTAGGTCCTGACCTGAATTAAATAATGCCGACCTCCCCACGTGTGTGTTGTGTCATCCCATATATCAAGCATTATATATGTGTAGCAAAACTCTTTTGGATAATTCTTGTTGTACACTTTGTGCACAACAAGTTTGACACTCCTCCCCATGGGGGGTGGGGTCGGCGATTTTAAAAATCATGGGCCCCATTCTCGATGTGTGGGGAGTGTCAAACTAGATGTACACAAAAGTGTACATCTAGCATTACTCAACTCTTTTCTCGCAGAATGATGCTACACATCCAGGCTTAAATCCAGGGAGTTCACTAATCAAGGTCGTATTTACCCTTTTACCCTTATTTTCATTATTTGCAAAAATATACCATTTGTCTTTTAATTGTTAGATTGTTTAGGATTATATCTTACAATTCTTCCAAATCTTTCAATATTTTTTCTCTTCTCTCGATTTATTAATCAGAATTATTAACTATACGATATTCCTTTAATCTTTCTATATATTCTAAATATTCTCTATATTTTGTTAATTTCTTAAAAGCTCTAGACTGATTTTCTTTAGTTATATATCCAAAGACAATTCATTTTGAAACTTCTTCTTCTATATTTTCATATTTAGTTATGACATCTTTGATCTTTTTTATTTCTTTACTAATTCTACGGAGTCAAATCCTATATTATGTTTACAAGCATAATCTATATCAAAATATATTTTCTTAAATTTCTCTTGGCCTACAGGAAGTATAACTTTAGATTTTTCAACTATACTTAGTAAAAACGAAATATCTTTTTCAGCTAAATATAATTTAAGATAATAATCATTAGGTGTGGATGCTTATGAAGTATTCATAAAGATCAATAGTAATTAAAGCAAATCATAAGAAAGTATGTAAATAACTTACAGTAATCGATGGAAATAAATAGGCTTTTCCTCCAACATGTTCTTATAGTAGCTTTGCATGTACTTAATCAATCTTCTGAATCAGATGAATATTTTAAAATGTTTTGAAATCATTTGGGTCCACAACTGCTTTCGCAAAAGGCTTTTCAATTAAGGTTGCATTTCTCACTCTAAAGAACTAGCCGTGTTACCACAGACATCATCTCACAGTATCCAGAGTCTCTGTTTTCACCTCTATTCAAACTCTTTTCAAAATCAAGTTCTTACTTAGAACGAAATTTTAAAAGATAATTCACACACAAGGTGCTACTGTTTTTTGTTAGAAAACTGCCACTTTCCCCTAAAACATTTATCAAAGACGGGTACTTTGGCATGATTAACATCCATTCAAAAATAATGTTTTGAAAATCTTTTAAAATCTCTATCTGTACTGCCGAGGAATCATGAGAAACTTAACGAAATCTTTTTATGGAAAATTTGTTGAACATAACAAACTTCATCTTTATATTCATAAACTGAAATAGTACATGTTTTCAAACTATATTTACATACATTTGGTACTCACCTTATGAAGTTTAGAACTCCATAAGTGATTACCTTATTACAAGATTTGCTATCTTCAAGATTAGCTAATAGTTTTTTCTGAATACAAGTGGTGTATACAGATTATAAAATGATATTTCTTTCGGGGATTGAGAATTAGGGATATTTCGAATCTGTCTCCCTTCTTGGACATCTTCTCCTTATATAGAGGTTTATTCCTTTAGTGATGAGGAAGATTATCTTTACAGCTGTCCTCCATTATTTCTTGTCTGCCATCTTCTTTTTGTTGGGTAGCATTAGCTGTCCATCTTTTGAGCTGGTAAGTGGGTGAAGAGTTATGATCACACCAACTTTTCTTATCTTCTACAACAACTTTGCATTATTTTCTCCATCAGTTGGTAGAGAGTTATAATCTCAACTACTTTCTTATACTATCTTCTGTCTTTTAGTGACCACAGTTTTTCTTTAATAAAGAGTCTTTATTAAAGTAGTGATAAATGGTCACTGTCTTAGCTCCATTATTTTTCCATCCTCGAATCAAAGAACTCCGTGGGGAATTCTTCACTGTTGAGTGATGCTTCACTCATATCTTTCACTACACAATGTTCACAATGATGATCACTGTAATTCCAAAGTAATTTGCATAGTTCTTTTTCCATCTTTTCTGATCCACAAACTTGATTTGAAATTATCTCTGATAATAAATGGTCGAGAAAACATATATCTTCTTCTTTTGTCTCTTTTCTGGCATTAGAGTAGATTATATGTTCCTCAAATGGATAAACCCATATATTTTCTTTTTCGGTAATTAACTGAGTTAAATGTTCAAATATTTCTTTGTATCCTTTGGCTCTTCTATATGGCATCATATTAATAATATCTTGATAACCATTTTTAACAACCTTTTGACTGGTTGGTAAAAATGTTGACTTGTGAGTCCTAATTTGATAACATGGAACGCTGACTGCATATATTGGAGATCTAGATCCCATTCCATTGTTGTTGAGTGGAATCTGATATATGTGTTTGTAGTTTTAACAATTTCAATATATCTTTTCACTGCCTTCTTGATATCAGTTGGAAGTTGGGCTATCTCTTTGAAATCTTTGCTAGGATATATACAAAATATATTTCCCAGTTCAAAGCAATTTCTTACCCAGTTGGCTGGCGCTTCTGGATAAAAGTTTATCTTGTTGTATCTACCATAATGGAGAGTCTTCATCCACTTTCCAACTTCTAAATACCAATGGGATAAAATATTAAAAACAACAATAAAGAAAATGACTTCTTTATAGTTATCTTTTTTGGATATTTTTGCCACATGACATATCTTGACAATTTCTCTTGGATCAATTTTTTCAATGTTTAGCTCCGGTAAAATATGGCTATGTGAAGAGCTGCCTTCGTTGTTTTTGATATTTGGAGTATCTTTTTCACCAGTAATAGGTTTGAGTTTTCCCTGTGAAGGGGTTCCTATTACCTTCTTTTCTTTCCCTTTATCCTCGAAAAGAGCGCTAGTATTCACAAGTCCTTGTAAAGGGATATTAGACTTGGTATATTTTGGATTTGAGTTTTCAAATAGGAAACTTTTATTTCAAGTATTTGGACTTTCGTTTTTAATTGTTCTAGCTTCATCCCTACTAAAATAATCAGGAAGAGAGTTAGTTTCTCCTTTTATATGTTCAATATCAAATTTGAAATAAAAAAACTAAATTTGAATTTTGATAATATATCTATTGGCAATAGATGGATCAACATTATTTTTTAGGAACGCTTTAACTTGAGTATTATCAGTCCTTATTAAGAACTTTTTTGGCAGTAGATAATCTTCATATTTCTGTACTTCTCTCCAGCAATGATTATTTTTCTGTTCATCTCATATCTTGTTTCGACTTCTTTGAATGTTCTTGATATATAACCTGCAAGTATCTCAGGACAAGTACAATTCTTTTCACATTTATATTCTTTATGATTCTTTTTACCTTTAGTACTGCACCCCAGTAATTATCTGATGTGTTAGTTTCAAGGATGAAGAAATCTTCTTCTTGTGGAATTACAAGTTTAGGTAAAACTTTTAATTCTTTTTTCACTTGTCTTATATTTTAGCAATCTTGTTTTTCCCAAAACCACACCACATTTTTTCTTAATTTGAAAGAAAATAATTTTTTAATTTAGAACAATTTTCAATAAATCTTTCAGCATAATTTAATATACCAAGAAAGTTTTGTAACTGTTTTTTATCTCTGATTTCTTAGGAAATTCTTGGAGTTTTTCACATATATGAGATTGCAATTGCAATTCTCCTTCTTTAATGAATAATCCTAAGAATTATATCTCTATTTTGACTATCTCCGCTTTCTTTTAAAAAAGTGTAATACCATATTTTTTTCATAATATAACAGAATTTTTCAAGATATTCAACGTGTTCATTTATATTATTTGAATGAATCAGTAAATCATCAACATAAGCAATGCAGAAGTGAGTAATCTGTTTGATTACTTCATCCATTCTTCTTTGAAATATTTGTGGTGCATTTTTCAACCCAAATGGCATTACATTCCATTCATATTGTCCTAAAGGATTGGGAGTACTAAATGCAGTTAGTGGTTTACTTTCTTCTGTAAGCATTGATTTGCCAAAAACCTGACTTACAATCAAATTTTGAAAATATTTTCTTATTTTGCACTTGTTTAATAAGGGTGTACTTATTAGGCAAGTAATATCCATCAAATTTCGTAACTTAATTTAACTTCTTATAGTTTATCACCATTCTGGTTTTAATCTCATTATGTTTTCTAACCATAAGGGTTGGGCTGCTATGTGGGCTTTTACTAGGTCTAATCAATTTAGCTTCTAGTAATTCTTTTATCCGGTTCTTAAATTCTTTTTGATCTTCTACACTATATCTCATTAGTTTGACTCTTACTATAGTGTATAAATTGATTAGTTCTATTTTTGTCTTTACTTTATCTGTGTTCCATTTTTCTAATGGATTTTCTGAATAGGTTTCAAAAATTTCTTTTTTCTGTTTTTCTAACTTATTTTCTGTTGTCATTTTTAAAACTATAACTAGTTTAATTTTTTCTGTATTCAAACATCCACCACGTTGGGTTGAAGAATTCTAATGATTAATTTCTTTATATGCTATACTAACAGTTTTAGTTATTTTGGGTGCAAATATCTTATGTGCACAAGGAGTTGTGAACATATATTTATCTACATATTGTGTAAATGGTGCATATTTTAGTAGGAAATTTTGTCCTAATAAAATATCACATCCAATTGTAGATGACATATATATCGTATCAACAAATACTTCTCTAAAAGATATCAGAAAAGGTACTTGTATGGTATATTTACTATATATTACTATATTTCCACCTGTCGTTGTAGCAGTGACAAATTTTCTTTGAATCATATTTCCAATATTTTTTTGGTAGTACATTTGGTAAGCATAAGCTTATTGTACTTCCTGTATCTAGATAAGTATGAAATTTAATTCTGCAATGACTTCTTATATTGAGTGTAACTTCAATATATGAACTAATCACTACTATTTCCATGATAACAATGTTTTCATATTTTCATCTATTCTTGATATGATAACTGGATTATCATCAACTGTTATCTTCAAATATCTTTGGCAAATTTTATAAGGGTTAAATTTTTCAAGGAAGTTCATCCCTAATAATATAGGTGAACGTTTGATTCCATATAATTCATCTTTATATAGAATTATTTCTTTATCATATTCTTTCTGATCCTTTCCTACGAATATAAGAGGGAATTTTACATATTTCTTTATTTCAAGATTATTTCCCAAATAATCTTTGAATGTGTATGGTTCTAATAACTCAAAATCTAGTAAATGGCTAACAAATTTAGCATTTACATGACTTTTATATGCTCTAGTATCTATAAGGATAAGAAGACTTTTCTTGTATCCTTCTTGATTAACATATATTGTCTTAATATAATATTGTGAATTTGTTGGTTCAACAATACTAAGTTTTCTAACTTGGCTTACCCTAGAGTCTTGTCTGGAGGGGAATCTTATAATAAGATTATCTCCTTCTAGACTGACACTATTTTTTCTTATCAATTTTCCTTCAGAATTGATTTCTCTTACTTGTTTGTGAAATCAAGCATTATTCGTTGAGGTATAGTTACTTCATGTTCTTGGTATTTTCTAGGAGGTATATATTGAGTTAATTCCTCAAAATCTTTATATATGATAATATTATCAGTTATTTTTCTTAGATTGTTGTGATGGCTAGTACTAAAAGCAAAAATTGATTTTACGCTAATACTAATAACCTTACTTTTTCGTAAGATTTTCAAATTTCAAATTCTATAATATAAATTGAAACTTTGGTCAATATTTTCATCAATCAGTGAAACCGCATAGTTTGGTTTTACTGTAAATATTATCTTCTGGTAGACTAGATTTCCCACAACAGTTCCTAATAGAACATCTATAGGATCTTGTAAGATTCCATTGTCCATACAATATATTTCTATTGGTATATTCATACATTCTCTAAAAAATCATTTCACCATGATTTGGATTCCTCATATCTCAATGCATTTTAGTTTGCTTCTTACACTTTCTGAAATTTTGGATAACTTTTGTCTTACCCATTCTTTTGTAATTATGGGGATTCTTGCTTTTCCCATTGTGTCTTCTATATTGATAGATATTTCTTTGTAATTCATACTTACAATTGTTTTATTTACTCTTGGTAGAATTTCTAAAAATCCTCGATGGAATACATCTTTTTCTTGTAAATCTAATATTTTCTTAGTTATCCCTTTGTATTTTCTAGCATCAAAGGTGATTTCTTGATTTATACCTTCTACTAAGTATTCAACTTTCTCAGTTGTCTCTACTTCTATTTTCTGATCTATTTGTTGTATTTCTTGATTCATATATATTATCTCTCCAGATACTTCTCCTAAAAATGATGTATCTAATTCACAAATACTACTACATTTACTACTTAAATCTTCAAAATATTCAATTGGTTCTATATCACTATCATTTTGAAATTCTTCATAAATTTTAAGAGTTTTTACATTTTGTTTATCTTTCTTTTTAGCACATTGAGAGGCAAAGTGTCCTTCTTAATTACAAATAAAACATCTACATTTTTAATATATTTTAGTTTGGATTTTTTAATCCAATCTCTTTTCTTGAAATATTTTTTATGTGGTTTAAAAAATCTTTTCTTAGACTTTTTGTAGTTTTTGAACTTTCTCTTATATTTTTTTTATGGCTTATATTTTCTTTTGTGACAACCAAATTGTTCAACTTGTCATATATCTTTGTAGTAACACAAAGAGTTTCTTCTCCTCTTATATACTTTCTTACTTTCTAAGGCTTCTCTACACCAGAGACTTACCATTTTTCTCGTAAATTCAATCCTACATCCAAGACTATCTTTATTCACACCATCCTCTTCTCCAAGAGGTAATAGTTTTTCATATTCTTTTAATAATTTTATTCCCTATGGGAATGGTAACTTCATAAAATAAGATCTCAATATAGGTTTATTTTCTTGATAATCTCCTTAGTTTAATATATAATATATTTCCTCGAATTTACATGTGTATCTCTCAAGTTCACACATATCACATATCTTTAAATTCTCCATTGCTATCATCCATTCATTATATTTTTCTTGTTTTCTAATTTCTTCATCTACTGTAAATCAATTTCCCAAGAATTCTGTTCTTAGGGCTCTTTCTAACTTTCTTAATATTTCTTGTATAATTTGATCATTTAAAGTATTCCTGTTATCTAATACTTCAGATGTATTCTCTTCATATTTTATATTTCTTTTTATATTTTCTGGTAGTTTTCTCCACCAGTCAGATCAATTCCTCTAAATGTATGTTCTATAAATACAAAGAATGTATATGTTTCCCATTTGTTAAATTGTATAGCTAAGTCTGTACTTTTCATCCATGTTTCAATGGCCTTATTTTTATCTACACAATCTAAATCTAACCATATTCCTGTTATATGGATTTGCTCATTATAAAATTTCATTAGGTTTATTTCTTTAATGGATTGTTTTCTTATATTTCCAGTGTATATATTCTTTGTTTTCCTATATTGATTAACACCATCTTTATTTGATATTGGTGTACCATAATGATAATGTTCATATTCTTCATCACTACTAAATTCTGTTTTTACATTATAACTAGTTGATGGATTAATGTTCATTTTTGTATTTTCCATTTTTTCAGTTAATTCTTTTAACTGTTTTTTATATTCATCATATTCTTCACCAGTAGATTCTAAAAAATTTTATTCTACTTCTTCTACTTCTGTAATCATATATTGTTTTATTTCATTATTTTTCCTTTATTTTTATCTTTTTTTGTTATCCTGAAATCTTGAGGTGAATTAATTATAATCATATAAAGTCCCTTCAAGTTTTTTTATCTAATAGAGCATTTCCTATTTGTATATTATATTCTAGATTTTCCAATCTTTTTTGTATATCTTCAAAATTTTCATTTATACTAGTTTTAGGTAAATAAGAATAACTAGATTTCTTATGTTTTTCAAATTTTTTCAAAAATTCTTCAATTATGTTTTCTTCATCAACTATGTTCATCATTATTTTAGGTTCGTAACATATCTCTGATGATGATTCATATATTTCTTTACAGTGTAACTCAATTTCTTCTTTCTCAAATTGTATGATAATTTTCTCATATATATATTAATCTCTTATGCATCCTATTATTAATTTATCTAATTTTTGTTCTCTTATTTCTCTGGGCAATTTTTTAACTATCATTAATGTTAATATTTTTAGTTTTCTTGGGAAGGGATCTAAAAATATATAAGTTCCATGTATTTCTTTTAATATATAATACCAATCTGTTTTAATAATTTCAATATACATGATCTAACATGACTCTGATACCAACTATACCAGAGTGCGCAGGTCGCACTCACCACCGTCCGGGTTTACGGAAGCAGCCCGACTTGACAGCGGTATGGCGATACCTATCTGAATCCTTGACCATATCCTGTAGAGGGCCAAGCCGGGGGCGGAGAGTCAGTAATCACTGCTTTTCCTTATAGAGTTCCTCCCGAATATATGTATTTTGATATACGCTCTGATACCAGTTATACCAGAGTGCGCAGGTCAGCGGAATAGATTTTAATTTATAAATCTTTGGGGTCTAATTTGAAGTTTTTAATTCTTATAATAGCTTTGTTTGCAAATTATTATATAAGAGGGTACTTTTGTAAAATTGTGAGTCTGGATTTTATTCTGGTTAATGAATAGTTCTGGACAGATTTAGGGTGTGTTCGGTAGAAATTAAAATTGGATTAAAATTGAAAAATTAGTCGTTATTGTTAACTTTTATTAGATGGATGAGATTCAATAACGGTCATATTTTTAATTTTAATTGTATTTTAGGCTGTCGCGCTTATTCTTTCTCGCACCCACGAGCAGGCGGACTACTTGGAGCCAACTACAAACCAACCAACTCTCCCTCGTCTTCTCCGCCCACTCCTCCGCAACCCCCAATTCCTGTGCATAATATACACTCATTTCCACATAATACTTCTCAATACAGACGCTAAAATTCCACATAACAATTGCTCCGTTATCGCAATAATGGCGTCCCTTTTGCAATCAAGAACCCCATCGCTCTCCTTCTCTTCTTCCCTCTGTTCTACTCCTGTAATGCGCCCTTCTGCATTTTTCTTGAAACCCCGTTCTGGGTCACGAATTCCAGTCGTGAGGGCAAAGATCCGCGAGATCTTTATGCCCGCGTTGAGTTCGACAATGACGGAAGGAAAAATCGTCAGTTGGATTAAATCGGAAGGCGATGTTCTGTCAAAGGGTGAATCTGTTGTTGTCGTGGAATCTGATAAAGCTGATATGGATGTTGAAACGTTCTATGATGGAATATTGGCGGCCATTGTTATTAACGAAGGAGAGACGGCTCCTGTTGGTGCGGCGATCGGAATTTTAGCAGAAACAGAGGATGAAATAGCTGAAGCGAAGGCTAAAGCCACATCTCAATTCTCCTCGGCCACCGCTCCATCGGCGCCAAAGGTTGAGGAATCCCCGCCTGCCCCTAAAGTGGATGCTCCGTCTCCGGCAGTTGCTGCAGCTCCGGCTCCTTCTACACCGGGAAAGGTTGTGGCGACTCCATATGCCAAGAAATTGGCTAAGCAGCACAAGGTAGATATCGGTAAATTGGTGGGCACGGGGCCGTTTGGGAGAATTACACCTGAGGATGTAGAGAAGGCGGCTGGAATTACGCCTGCCTCCAAGAGCAGTGTGGCTGCCCCAGCAGCTCCAGTGGCGTCCTCTGCTCCAGCTGCAGTTCCATCAAAAGCTCCATCGAGCTTTCCAGAGACTCCTGGGTCGACCGTGGTGCCATTTACTACCATGCAAGCTGCAGTATCCAAGAATATGGTGGAGAGTTTGTCAGTTCCGACTTTCCGGGTGGGGTATCCAATCGCCACCGATGCCCTCGATGCTCTCTATGAGAAGGTATATTTATTTAAAAGTGTTCTAATCTAGTTGCAAATCACATTTTCACCATTGTAATAAGCTGGGTATAGGCATGTGCCTTGAATTCATGACTTAAAGTATTCGTAACAAGTTTTCTGAGAATTTAGAATTAACTCTTGAGTAAAGGCATGATGTGCTATCTTGAATAATTGATATGACATCCATATATGGAATTCATTTTTATTGATTATCATGTTCTCTTACCATAGATGGGAATTTTTGCTCCGCCTTGATCTCTTATGTGAGCTATATAAGAAATAAATGATAAGAAGAGTTAATATAAGCCATAGTCTTCAATATCCTAATATGGTTATAAATTGGAACGAACACTGTAATTATTTTCCAAGTTTACAAAATGGTGAGAAGAATTATAGTCTTCAATTATATAGAATATGAGAAATGATTCGACATTAGTTTATTTAATGCATATTGAGATACATTTGACAGCTTTTAAAATTACAAAAACCTAAATTACTGTGCTTCAAGATATGGTGTTTGTGCTATTTGAGATTGATGTGATTGATACAGCTAGTGTTAGAGGACATTCAATAATGTTAGGTTTGGGATTTTGAAATAAATTGGTATTTGTTTTATTAATGATAGGTGAAGCCAAAAGGTGTGACCATGACTGCATTGTTAGCAAAAGCTGCAGCAGTGGCACTGGCTCAGCATCCAGTGGTGAATGCAACCTGTAAAGATGGGAAGAGCTTTACATATAATAGCAGTATAAATATTGCAGTGGCTGTGGCAATTAATGGAGGGTTGATCACCCCGGTTCTTCAGGATGCTGATAAGGTATGGACTAAATTCGGCTTAGTGCCTTGTTTAGTTTTTGGGTTTAAGAATGTTGGAATTTCTTTACAAGGATGATGATTTGTTTGTGCTTGCCATAGTTGGATCTTTATCTGCTGTCTCAAAAATGGAAGGAGCTGGTGGAGAAGGCACGGGCCAAACAACTTCAACCTAATGAGTATAATTCAGGTATTTAAGTAGTGATAATTATATTGGTGTTCAAGGATACCTAACATGAATATTGAGATTCATGGTAGGCATGAATACTGAGTTTATGGTCATTTTGCATGTAGGAACTTTCACATTGTCCAATTTGGGCATGTTTGGAGTGGACAGGTTTGATGCAATTCTCCCTCCAGGCCAGGTGAGATGCAATACAACTTATTTGGTTTACACTCATTGATGTAGTATTTTTTTATGAAATGGTAGCTGTATTATGAAAATATTTATGATAATGATTAGGGAGCCATTATGGCTGTTGGAGCATCAAAGCCTGCTGTTCTAGCCGATAAAGATGGGTTCTTTAGCGTCAAAAATAGGATGCTGGTGAGTTTATGCTATAGATAATATGATTCTTATTTTGCACAGTTTCTCTACAAAATTTACCTGTATGGATAAAAAACTCGAATGGTCCCCTAACTTTCCCTAAGCTTTAAATTGGAATTCACTGGTCCCTAAACTTTAAGTTGTGAACCCCATTAGTACTAAAAAAGAATTCCGTCCAAAATTACTAGCGGATGACCGAAGATGACCTGGCAAACCATATGAAGTTACTTTGACACCTAATATAATAACAAGGATAAACTCGCACCATTTTTCTCCAAGTGTTTTCACGCTTCAAGTTCAATAAAATCGTATTTCCTTTCAAAAGAAGGTGCTACTTTATCCTTGTGGGTGTATAAGGTGTCAAAGTAACATCAGATAGGATGCCATGTCATCATTTCATTGTCCACGTATGACATCTGTTAGTAATTATGCACATAACTCTTTTTGGGGACTGACAGGGTTTTAAGTTAAGGGACTAATGAGGATCTATTTAAAGTAGTGTAAAGGTAGGGTAACATTCAGGGTTTTAACACTTACCTGTATCAACGAAATATATTGTGATGGATAAATTGTGGAATGGAAATTCCTTGGTTGGTTTCTCCCACATGATAAAATTTTTGCTTAGCACTAATCTTTTTTTGGAGCAAGTTGTTGCTTTCTTCTGAACAATTTTTCTTCAATAATTTTCTAGTAGTGATAAAATTGGTGTAAGTCAAGTCATAAGGTCTCTTTATGCTCCAATACTGATATTGGCTCTGGATGATCCATGGGATTACAAATTCGATTTTGAAGTCTATATTACTGGAGTCTTGGAGGGGGTGCTCTTAGAGTAATCTGGAAAGGATAACATTTCTAGGAGCTAAGTATCTAGGTTAATGATTTCATTAGATGATTGACAGCGAACTGTTCATAATTTGTGAAGACCGTAAGACATTATGGAATTGTATGTTTTCTTATGTGATGGAACACAAATGAAAAAAATTATGGGCATTACACTGCTTATATTATTCTGCCATTTCATCTAATGTCATCACTGCCGACAAGGGTATGACAACAGATTTCTTATTAGTAAACTTCAGGTTCCTCATGCTACTTCCTATTATCAAACATGAACCACTAAAAGCAGGTTGAAACGGGTACCAAGTGAATTGTGGTTGTGATGAATTAAGGCAGGGAAGATCTACATAGTACCTATGTGGTTAATGACAGAAATGCCTGAATTGATTAATTATTCTCATTCATTGCTTCCGTATTTCTTTTAAAAAATACTCCCTCCGTCCTGTCTAATAAAGATAGGCATGTTTCAATTTTCACACAGATTAAGAAAATGATATTAATATAGTTGGAAATATAAATTTTACTTATATTTTTCTTAATACATCCTTACATTAAATAGTGTTTTAAATAGGAGTAGTTCATATTTGTTGATAAAAAGACACATTAAATAGGATCATATTAGTTAATTAAGAAATCTAATTATACTCTTAACAAGGAAAGTGACCTATAATTTGGGACGAACAAAAAAGGAAAGGAAATCTATCTTTATGTGACAGGGAGTAACTAGTTCTTGTATTTCTCTTTTTGCAAGGGAGCTTAAAATTAGTGGAAGTAGCAGATAGAAATATTCGTTCTTGCATTCCTTGGATATCTGTTCTTCTCTAGACACACCGTCCACATTTCATTTCAACAAATTATCATTATCTGATAGGATTCAAATGCTAAAAGGCAGAATTCCGTGAGAATAAAGGAAATAACAATGTATTGATGTAATTAAAGGATTACAGCAAGGAAAATAAAAAATAGCCTTTCAAGAGGACTATTACTCTTCTGTTCCACCTACTACTCACTAAACTATTGCTGCCTATCCATCTCTTACTTCTCCTATTTATAGACGTCCCCTGATTGGTTTTGGTTAGCCACTATTCCCCTCAACCAAATGCAGTTTTCCCTTTCCCTCCACTTGCAAGGCATTCTTCTTTTCCCTTCTAGAATAAGTGAGGTGAATTGGAGGCCTATCATTACCCTCAAGTTCCAAAGACACTTTGTCCTCAAGGTGGAATTTGGCGAATGGTTGCACAATAGAATCAACTGATTCCCAGGAAGCCTCGATTGTAGGGGGATCTTTCCATTTTATCAATACTTCACCACCTGGATGTTCTCTCAAGACTTGATAGAGTTCCACATTCCATTCTAAATTTGCGTCGCGATGGGGTGGAAATAGTTGGCTTCCTAGTTCAACCCTCGCTACTCCACCTTCCTTGTTTTAAGGGAAACTCCGAAGCCCTGTGTATCATTTCAATGTAAACCATGTTTCTCCCATTCTGAATCGCATGGTTAATCGCTTCCAGTTCACCTCCATATCCCCTGAACTACCTAGCCACTGCATTCCTTGCACTACATCGGTACAACCCAACTCCAACAGCAAGAAATGCCCCCGATTGTCAAACCCTGCAACTCAACTACTATCCGATTGCAGATTTCCCTTCCCTTAACAGACTTGCTAGTCCCTATTACCATGCTGTAATTGGTAATAGCCATGGTTGGGAGTCCTACTTTTTGCACAACTCCAGCGAAATAAAGTTGTGGATCGCCCCACAATCGATTAACACCATCACTTCGTGCGACCCCATTGCATCTTTCAATTTCATCGTACCCGGTGTAGAAAGCCCAACCAAGGTGTTGAGGGACAACTCCACCATGTCCTTCACTTTTATGGGTCGCTCCTGTGTCGGCCAATAAAGCCCTTCTTCCTCTTCTCCACCACGCCCTTCTACCAACAAAGCCCGTAGCTCACGATTTTGACAATGGTGGCCCACCATGTACTTCTCTTCGCACTTGAAACACAAACCATTATCTCTCCTCATCTCCGTGTGTGTCAGGCGTTTTACTGGAATTTCTTCCCGTTGAAGGACGATTGCTCCCCTACAGTGATCTTTTTGTTTGAAACATCTCGATTTTCTTTGCGTCCACAAATTGGGGCTAGATTTGGTTTAGTTGATTCTTGGGTTGTAGGCTCCTGGATGCTTTTAATTATGACATTCCTATCCTTCACCTTCTGGGCTACCTCCATAATTGAGCCCAATCCCTTTGGGCCTAATAACAACACGTCAGATCTTACTTCTAGCCTTAGTGTTTGGTGGGAATTAAAATTAGATTTTTAGTGAATTGTGATAAAAGTTTTTGAAATGTGTGGTTGAAAAGATGTGAGACCCATGAAAGATGTGGTTAATATTGAGTGTTTGACTTTGACTTAAATTAAAATCAGATTTTAATCCAGCCCAAGCAGGCCCTTAATCTGTTTACAAAGGTGCTTTTAAGGACTTCGTCAGACACTCCTCTCAACGGCGCTGCTAACAACTCAAATTCTCATCGGAATTCGACCACCGTGCCGCTCTGTTTTATGCCAAAAAACTTCTCACAGATTCCCTTCTTGGGTCGACTTGAATCACAGTAATAATTGTTGTCGGAGCTGCTACTGTGTTTGCATTGGTGATCTGGCCACCGTCCACTGAAGCGATGATAATGCATCATCATCTAAGCTAATAGCAATTGCTCCCAATTTCTCTTGTTCCGTCAAGCCAATAACCTTGAAGTACCTCTCCGCTCGGAACAGCCAGCCATCCCGGGAATTTCATGGTTTCGCACTCGCCACCAGTTATCCTCTTCTTTGTTCTGCACAGTGTGCGCTGGTTCCCCGTAACTGACCTTACCCGCTCCCTCGTGCTACTTTCCCCGGTCAACAGCACGTTGATCCCCCATGATCTCAAGCTGATTATTCTGCTGTATTGGTCCATCAACAATACTGCCAGACCTTTCTCCTCCCATGCTTTTGGTCAACCCAATTTTCGAGTTAGAAAGTGTTTCCATTGTTTTCCTTCTTGCTTCCGTAGATTGTAACATTTTCGTCATTTTTGGGTTAGTTGATCCACTGATTTCTCCAATCCAGGAAGGTGCTGCAGCTCTGCTTTCAATTCTTCCATTTCCTTTTATATTGTGTCCACCCTGCCATCTGTCTTTTTCTGTGCCACCGCCCTGATACCAATTTGATAGAATTCAAACTGAAAAGGCAGAATTCTGTGAGAATAAAGGAAACAACAATGTATTGATGTAATTGAAAGGTTACAGCAAGAAGGAAAATAACAAATAGCCTTTCGAGAGGACTATTACTCTCTTATTCCACCTACTACTCATAAACTATTGAATGCCTATCCCTCTCTTACTACTCCTATTTATAGACTTCCCCTAACTAATTTTGGTTAGCCACTATTCCCCTCAACTGAATGCAGTTTTCCCTTTCCCTCCACTTGCAAGGCATTCTTCTTTCCCCTTCTAGAATAATTGACGTGGATTGGCGGCATATAATTATCCTAGATGTATATGTTGGCTGCAAATCTAATAAAACCTGAGACGAAGTATTTACCTTCCTGAAAGTCATTGCCAGGACACCATCTTTTCTTTCTTACTTTTTGTATTGTCTATTCTTTAGATTGCTTATCATGACTGTTAAGTTGTTAGTAAATTTAGTCCTTCAATTATAAGCATTTGTGTAACATCTACTTGGTATATTAAACAATGTTGGTCATTGCTTCACGTGATACTGTCAACGAGATCCAAGTTACAGAATGCTAATTATAGGGAGCAGTGAGCATTTGGTAATTCGATCAGTGGAGCGCAAGCTGCAACTATTGAAATGTTACACAATTTTAAATTTGAAGTTTCTCAATGAATTCATCTCATAATTGTTCTTTGGTGAATATTTCTCAGGTGAATGTTACAACTGATCATCGAATTATTTATGGTGCTGATTTGGCTGCATTCCTTCAAACCTTTTCAAAGATCATTGAGAACCCCGAGAGCTTGACAATGTAGACGAAGATTTAGGTTGTTAAAGAGGTTGCAGGGTTTCCCATTAGACAAAAGTCGGCCAAGTTGCAAGCAGCATGAAGAGCTTACTGGCAATGTTTTGTTATCATTCATTTTTTTTCTTTTCCGGTGAAAGAAAAAAATGTTTTTTTTTTTTGGTTATAATTTCAAAATGAGTAACGAGTTTATTTTTCGACTTTGACTAATAAAAAACTGAGTACTTACCCTAAAAAAAAAAATCTTTGGACAGGTGTCTTCCACAGTTCCACTATCTAACATGTTCATACCTAACGATTTTTCACAGAGGATAACAAAAACAACATATTAAGAGCATTGTACAGAACTCTGTGTTCTAGGAATCTGCAGGAAATCCAATTCATCTACAAAAGACATGGTACTATCTGCTGAAACATTAGCTATTGGACTACTTTGTGACTATAGATGGAAACAATCGAGCAAAAGCATATCCATGCCCATCAACGTTCACAGTTCTATGATAGCTCAACAAGTGAAGGTCATATGCAAAGACCCAAAAAATTATTGATGATTCAAGTCGGGACTGATCAAAAAGCTTCATCTGAACGGGCAGAAGTTCGTTCTTGCTTCTGAAAATGACGTCCAAACATAAATTACGCCAACAGTATTTCAATGTGAAGCAGAGCTCACCAGTCCAAACTGATATTTCTTGAAGTGTACAATTTGTCAATGTATTGTATGATCGGAAGTGAGGCATCAATATATCTTTGCATTTCCTTCTCTGCAGACTCGTCTGTAACAAATTGTTGCAACACATCAATTTTGTTTCAAGTTTATAAAGTAGATCTTAAGCGACACTCGAACCCAATGGATTTTTTCTTTAGATGCTAGCCTATAATAAAATCATCAATAAGTTAATATTAGATTCAATTTACTCTCCGGCAAGTAGGGAATTTTGGTATGACAAGAAAATTGGGTAAAGCAGGGATATTTTTGTTATAGCAGCACACTTGTGTTCATAGAACAATCATATAAACATAACTATTTTCCAACCATCAAGGAAATTTAAAGGGGTTTGAATCCATTGCTAACTTGGGAAGTACATCTTCCTTTCAATTTTTTTAGTTCTTGAATGAGCACTTGAACAAATGTTCTTTAATTAATGCTCTGCAAATTCTATTTCATAACGTTTATCATTCATAGTGTTAGATTGCAGTACAATCTACCAAATGGTTTGGATTATTTCTAATTTCTTTGATTTGGCTGTACTAGTCGAACCTATGACATGGCGTCCCAATTAAAGAATGTAAAACCCTTCATTAGTTACCATAAAAATGAGACTAATTTCCATGACTCCGAAAATGCCAAAATATGCAACATGGAAGTCACACGAGTAAACTCACCTCTTTCATTTAGCCTTAACAGTAGCTGTTCCCTTGTCGGCAGGGCATACATACCAGCAGAAACAGCAGTTCTTACTGCCCATGTGTGATAAGGCGCACATGTCTTTGCATAAGCTATTGAAGCAGCTTCTCTTAAACAGCAATCCCTGAAAGTAGCACAGCGAATTAGAAAAAATTATTGCAAAGAAAAGTAAAAACCAAACGTTTGATGAGCAACTGAAGCTGATATTGCAAGTTGATTCACAGCAGGCTATCACATTCAATTATCATAAAGTTCTCGCAGATGCTTCTTGGTTCTCATGCCAATAAATTTTGCACATTCAAAATGGTTCCTATAACCTGGTAGATTTTCATAATTTTGCATTTTCTTTGAGTAAGTTCACGTTTTTTCATTCTCTGCATAACAACGTACACATTGAAATTTTGCTTCGAGTCCAGAAAAATCGTCTTTTCTTTTGAAAAATTTCACAATTTTTGTGAGCATATAAGTATCTTGAATCAAAATGGCTAGATAGATGTGCATGTGAAGGCAAAAAGAAAAAGGTGAAAACGACAGGGCAACAGGATTGCCCTTGACATGGAAGAATGAATACATGCTTCATTTTTCTCAAGTTGTTTTATCAAATTATTCTATGAACGTTTCCCCATTCTTTGAATGGCCATTCAATAGATTGCACTTTCTTGTATCAGGAATAAATTCGTAGCCAATTAAGCGAACTTCTACAATAAGTCAATGATAAATGCAATGAGCTGATAATAAGAATCCATACTGGATTAATGCAGCATCAAGAAGAAATCACAGTAAGAAACAAATATGGACAAAGAGAAGAAACGGAGAAGAGGGCTAGAAACAGAGAGAAGCAGGTTGAAAATTTAAGAAACCAACACCTTGTCTCTCCCAACTCAAATTTTCCATGTACATTATGTTCATGATTGGATAAAACTGCATAAGGCAAGACATCCAAGGTATTTGTCAGACCCATTTGCCTATAGCCTTTCCCGTTTATTTAATATAACATAAAATTTATCTAAAGGGTCAATGGGAAGAGATGGAAAATGGAGCATACTGCAACAAAAGAAGCAAATCATAGCACATATTATCGAGTTCACTTAGCCAACCGGTGATATACACAAGACACTAGTAGGTCTGAAAGAAAATAAATTTGATGTCTTTTATCTGATTATCATACATAGGGGGATCCAGAAGTACCTTATCATTGTTTCAAGAATGCCATCTCCTTCGAAGATTTTTAAAAAGTACAAACACCAATTTCGGTTTTGATTTCAAAACTATTGTAGAAGGTATTTGTCTGAAGTACAAATGACTATTTACACTTCTTACTACCGGTGCTGTAAACTATATGCTTAGCAAAAACAATAGGACAGCTAAATGCATCATAAAATATATATTGCTAATAAGACTTCTCATAGAATATTTCAGCAATGCATATGAATTAAATATTAATACAAGAAAATATCATTACAAGGGAGCATGACATACCGTGATGACAAAAAATTTTGGAATAAAGCTCTGACAAGATCCAGACCCTGCCTAACTCTGCGCAATTTACGCGAGAGACTTCCTTGTATTCTCACTGTGTCATGTTTTACATCAAAGTCAAGTATATTATTTAATGTCCCATATACTTTTGAAGCATCCGCAAGATCACTTACCTAAAAGCATCAGATTGAGCATTAGAAAATGAAAAAAAGGAACAAAAAGAAAGTAGGAAAACGGTGTGAACAAAAACATTTAGGAAGTACCATTATCTACAATTAATAAACGAATATTTATGTATTCCGTACACAACACAAAGAATATTCCATCACGAGAGGGGGAAAATTATAAATGATTAAGGTTGTTTCCCAGTGTTAGTCTTACTGAAACAGGAGGGCTTAATAGATAGGTAGCCTTGAACGTAATTTGCATGAAGTGGGTACTTCCAGGTTCAATCAAAGACTCCCTGACTAAAAGTTGAATGAGAAGAACAGCACAAGGGGGCAAATCACTAAAATTTCTTTGTATTACATGATTCTTGGAATAAATATTCTAGAGGGCGAGTCACAAATTAAATAATTATGTATTTCCGTTCATCATCTTCAAAAAGGTTGCTGAACACACATAATTGCTGCCACAAACAGTCCTCTGTAACTGGTGAACCAAAATTAGGTGGTAATATCTATGATCTAAAGTAAATATGCTCTTCTACATGGAATGTTTACTTGCTGATAAGTTCATAAATAAACTAGATGCACAACTAAACTTTCTTCGAAGTTTGACTTGTGCTGTGTGGGAGGAAATCAGAGCCAACTATCAGAACCAATGTTAGGTCTGATTCCATGTTCCATTCAGATTACAGACATGAGAGTTCTAAATCGGAGAACTTAATCCACCACTTGAAATTCATTAATATCAAGTTTAAATGATTTAAGTTTCTTGAAAGTAACCCCATTTCCACTGGTAAAAGCCCACATTCTAATTTTCTAACATTGATTAGTTTGACATACAGAAAAATGGAATCAGCTCAATTCATGAACATTTAGCAGAAGAAGTTATACCATGAACTGATGGTTTTATCATTCCATTCTATTTGAGTCATCAAGTTCAAATGCAAATTTCAGTTCAATTTGCAAGCAACAAGCAGCTACTACTATCAAGTATTAAAAAGGAAAATGACCTTGAGACCCCTTCTAATTTGTTAAATATGATGTAAGGATGTAAGGGTTCCATCTTCTACCATCATTTCACCTCCATTCTCTCGTCTCCATACATTTTTCATTTTATGGGTTCTTATCGAAAAAATGCTTTATTTTCAGTAACATAGGTTTGAAGGTTCACATTGCCTACCTGAATTCTAGCATTGACATTGGATGCGCTATATTTCTGGTTTTCAGGCACAGTTCTCTGTGCTTTACAGCTTCCAAATATTTTTTATTCTCATATTCCTCATCTGGCTTAACCTTCTACATCGAGGAAATCATTAAAGCTGCTTTAGGTACATGTACAGAGATATCATAGATTGAATTCAATAGGATGTTCTTGTATCTCACTCCATTTTGCATTTAATATATATTTGTTGACTCACCATGGTCATCCAATTTACATGAATGTACAGCTACACGGGCGGATCCAGGATTGGATCTAAGACCGGGCTACAAAATTTCAAACCGGGCTAATACGCGAAAAAAAAAAATTTTACACATGAAAAACTGTTTTAAAAAAAAAAAAAAAAAAAAAATACCTTATAAAAATTTTTTTTTGGGCCATGAGGGGGGGCTGGAGCCCAGCCCAGCCCCCCCTTGGATCCGCCCCTGCAGCTACATATCCTGCTATAGCAGCATATAAACACCATACAACACTCAATGATTATTAAATTTGAAATGGGAATTTGACAAAGCTTCAAGAAATTTTGATCTCCTACACAACGTTGTCATAAAGTTTTCGCTCGAGGCATTCAAGTTAAGTCAACATGGAAGAAGATTTTGATCTCCTACACAACGTTGTCATAAAGTTTTCGCTCGAGGCATTCAAGTTTTCGCTCCTCCTATACATTGAAGAAGAGGCGAAGAGAATCCACGTTTATAAAGAATGTTATCGACCAGTATAAAATGAGCAGATCTCCTTCTTAGCTTGTAGGCCTCCTCTTTGCTTTCGGCAAAACTTGATCTTTAAGGTAAGCTATAAGAGGTTGCATCCAAGTTGGGGTTCCCTCCACCCACATCACCACCTCTGCCGAGGTGGATGGCTTCGGGAGGTGCTCGATTGGCACTACTGTCAACAATTCAGAATCCTTGCTACTAGCCAGCTTGGATAAAGCATCAGCGTGGGCATTTTCGAGGCGTGGGATATGGTTTAATTCAAATTTCTCGAAAGAAGAGAGCAAACTCATTACCAATTTGAGGTAGGAGGCCCTGGCCTTATCCCTGACTATGAAGTTGCCATTCACCTGCCCCACAATAAGTTGGGAGTCGCTGCTGATGTGAAGCCTCTTTACTTGCATTTCCTTGGCCAACCTCAGGCCAGCGAGGAGGGCCTCATATTCGGCTGCATTGTTTGTAGCTTTAAATCCGAACCGCACAACACTATTCAACTTGTGACCTTCAGGGCTTACGAGTACTACGCCCTCGCCTGAGCCTGTTTCTCTGGCCGAACCGTCCACAAACAGGTTCCAGGTAGGAGGCTCAGCGGGCTCTATAGTTTCGTTCACTTCAAGGACATTGGTGAACTCTACCACAAAATCTGCTAGAGCTTGGCCTTTAATGGCGGTTCTAGCCTTGAAGAGGACCTCAAATTCGCTTAATTCCACTGCCCATTTCAGTAGCCTGCCTGAGGCGTCGGGTTTTTGCAATACTTTCTTGAGAGGGAAATTTGTCAACACATGGATCGTGAGGCTTGGAAATAGGGCCTCAACTTGCGAGATGCAAAATCAATGCCAGGGCCAACTTCTCCATATCTGGATAACGCGTCTCGGGGGTGGCAATGCCTTGCTGATGTAGTAAACTGCTAGCTGGGTCGGACCTTCTTCCCTTATAAGTACAGAACTTATGGCATCAAGGGAGACGGCCAAGTAAAGTTGTAGAACTTCCCCAAGCTTGGGTTTCAACTGGAGGGGGGTTTGTCCCAAGTGCCTTTTCAGCACCTGGAAGGCCTCTTCACACTCCTCAGTCCATTGGAACTTCTGACCTCCTTTTAACACCTTAAAGAATGGGAGGTACTTGTCTGTGGCTTTCGATATGAAGCGACTCAAAGCGGCCACCAACGAATCAAACTTTGAACTTCCTTTAGAGTCTGAGGGGACCTCATCTCAATCAATGCTTGTATCTTTTCAGGGTTTGCTTCTATGCCCCGTTGGTTGACCATGTACCCTAGAAACTTGCCTGAAGCAACTCCAAATGCGCACTTGAGGGGATTCAACTTCATGCGGTATTTTCGCAAGATTTCAAAGGCTCCACTGAGGTGATTTATGTGGTCACCAACCTTTAAGCTTTTGACAAGCATGTCGTCCACGTAAACCTCCATAGTGTTACCAAGTAGGTCGGCAAACATCCTGTTTACGAGCCTCTGATAAGTCTCTCCAGCATTCTTTAGTCCAAAATGCATCATTTTGTAGCAATAGAGTCCTCGGTCCGTGATAAATGAGGTGTGTTCCTCATCACCTAGGTACATAGAAATTTGATTGTAGCCGAAATAAGCATCCATGAAGCTTAGAGACTCATGTCCCAGTGGAGTCCACTAATTGATCAATTCTCGGGAGTGGGAAACTGTCTTTTGGACATGCCTTGTTAAGGTCGGAAAAGTCGATGCATACCCTCCACTTCCCATTATGTTTCTTCACTAGGACCGGATTAGAGATCCACTTTGGGTAGAGGGCCTCCCTGATGAAGCCATTGCTGATTAGTTTCTGTACATCTTCCTTTAAGGCCTCATACCTTTCCGGGCTTAAAGCTCGTCTCTTTTGTCTATGCGGGGCAACTTTAGGATCAATTTTCAAGTGGTGGCAACTGACCCCGGGGTCGATGTCCACCATATCCTCATGCTTCCAGGCAGCGACGTCATGGTTCTTGCACAGAAATTGCTTGAGTTCCTCCTTAAACCTTGGGGTTAGGCTTGGCGGACTTGCAACAATTTGGTGGGATCTGTTAGGTCGATAAGGAAACTTTCTAGTTCCTCCATGGGGGTTGCCTGGGAATCGGTCTCAATCACGCGTGGGTCAAGTTCATCAAGCGCTGGCATCTCAGGGTCTGTAACACCGATCACCATGTTCATGTCCCTGGGCTCGGCTTTTCTTACAGAATTAAAGTAACATTCCCGATCCCCTCTTTGATCTCCTCTCACCGTAACCACTCCTTGATCGGTTAGAAGTTTCATGCGCAGGTGGTGAATGGAGGTGACAGCTCCCAGATCTTTTAATGCGGGCTCCCCAACACCCCATGATAGGCAGACCTACTATCAACAAACAAGAATTCCATGAAGTTCAATGTTGATAAGGGTGACTCTCCCATTTCCACAGCAAGTGTGATTTTGCCCCTGGGAATTATGCTATCCCCCGTGAAACCGTAGAGAGGGGTATTGATGGGCGTCAATTCATAGTTTAGGATCATTTTATCAAAGGTAGATCCAAAAAGAATATTAACCGAACTACCATTATCTACCAGCATCCGCTTCAGCCCGTTCCGAGCCACCACGACTCTTACAACTAGGGCATCACAATGGGGGTAGTGGACACCCTCTGAATCTTCATGAGTGAACACGATAGGTGGTGATTGACACCTTTGGGAGCTGTTATCCACTATATTGCTAGTCAATGGGGGACCCTTTGCTTCCCAAGCGTAATTTCTTTGGAATTTCTCGTACCCCCACCGATGTAAGGACCTCCAAAAATGGTATCGATTTCATGGATGGGTGCGTTCCCCACCCGGCTTCAGTGGTCACTTTGCTATTGTTATTTGTCTCAACTTCTGTTTTCTCCATGCCCCCTCCATCGGGGAGAGACTTCCCGATAGCGGGAAGCGGCCTCATCTCGCCTGGGCTGTGAATCATGCCTCGGCAAGGGCCTATCCCTTGGCCTCGAGTTATCCTAATTCTCATTTCTGTAACTCGAACCTCTAGGGTGTTGGGCAATATCAGCCGTGTTGTGGCTGTAAGAGTGATGATAAGTGCAATATTCTTGGGGCTTCGGTCTACTTCTGGATCTCGAGCCTCTCCCCCGGCCTCGTCCCCTTCGGGGGGCCTATTGCGTAGACTCATTCCTTTGAGGGTTGGCAGCAGGTACATTCTCATAGGTCAACGTTGGCACTACGTTCAGAGTAGCTGTGGCAAGTGCTTGACCAGAGTTGGGAGCAATTTCATTACCGTGTTGATCCCACTAGTGGTCCATCAAGTGAGAGGTAGGTCCTCTCCCACGCTGCCTCTGCTGAGGCTGGAGACCTCTACTGACCCTGTTCCTGTGATCAATCAACTCTTCGTTGATAATTTCTCGCCTCATCATTTCTAACAGGGCGTCATAGGTCTTGGGTTCCTGATTTTGCACATCTCTCCAAAACAATGTGTTTATATTTAGGCCCCATCTTAGCGCTAATATGTCATTTCGTCTGTGAAGCGAGACACGAAGTTCTTCAAAGTCTCATCAGGCTGTTGCCTCATATCCTGAAGGCGTTATATGGGGGCCTCTCCTTCTTTACTCACTGCAAATCTCTTTAAAAAGGTAGTTTTAAACTCTGGCCAACTCTTGATGCTCCCGGGTAGTAATCTGCTATATCAAATCTCAGCTGCTCCATTAAGAGTTAGGTGGGTCGCCTCTCCCATCATACTTTGGTATCTTGGGCATCACATAGTGGGTTAGCACTTGGGCATTCCTCAGTTCATGTGAGAAGGGCAGGTTGTCATCGTCATCGTCATCATCCAAGTCACAAGATCTCTGGGGGCCATCTGAATCATAGTTTGCATCTGCCTCATACATTGGTGATGGTACAGAAGGTCTTGCCTAATTTCCTGCCTCCCCATTCCTCCTTTGACGTTTAGGCCGAGGTGGCATAGCGCAGGGGGCATATTCTTATCTTTCCTCCAGTTGCCAAGTCTCAGGAAGTGGGAGCTAGGGTCTGTTTCGGGGCATTGACATTTCACGTCTCTGCCTATGCCGAGGTTCTGCAGGGCTTAGTCGGTCGAAGACGCTTATTGACCTCTGAAGCCTAGATTTCGGCTTATATTTTGGGGTGAAGACTGTGAAGTTATCTTCCATGTTGAACGGGGCCTCGGAGGGTCGGCCAGAGGCGTAATTTGAAGATATATCAACTCTCACTTCCCTCTCAACAGGGCTAATTCCTCTAGGATGCCTGGGAGAACGAACTATTTGGCTTTGCACCTCCTCTTCCTGTTCGTATTGTTCCTGGGGGGCAAATGGGGGGATTGGACGACCTCCGTAGCCTTACATTAATAACTCCTGCATGGCTAAGTTTTGATGGATAATGTTTCTCATATTGGCTGTCAAGGTTGCCATCTCTATGGTGGGCATGGTCGCCATTCTTCTTCCGCCTCGCCTATGGTGGTGGAGGGGGGCGATGTCGGCCTGTGGGGGCGGCTGTACCTGGGGCTTCATCGTCGCCACTCTCCCTCACACGTCTAGGGGGGCGTCTTCCTCTGAACTCATCTCTTCCAAGTCTGAAATTAAGATATTTTCTAACTCACGGGACTTCCTCTTGTTCCTTTCCAGGAACAAATCCTTTTCCAAGGGAGATATACCCCAAAAAATCTTTTCAAAAAGTTTTTTCCACAGGGTTGTTCGTGGTTATAGTATGGTTTCCCACAGACGCCGACAATCTGTTGACCTCAGAAATGAACTCAACAGATGTCAAGCCCACTCATGCATACGTGAGCCATATCCAACACGCTAAGACAGATCCACAGTCGAGATCACTTCAAAGATTGGACGTAGGAGAAGCTCAACGGCACAAGGCGTTTCCATTATGACTCCGACGAGGTTTACCGAACAAGACTATACAATGATCAATCTATGAAAACAATGTTTGTAGTGGTAGTAAACTTAATCGGAGTAAAAAATATGTTGTTTTTCAGTACTTAGAATTTCATTAGCCTTTCATTGTTACATGGTGAGGGTATTTATAATGTTACAAATGGAATGGTGACCTTTCGATCAACTTACACATGGCCTCATCTCCTTGATTAAAGCATCAGATCCTAGCCATCATGTTGACTTAACTAGCTTTACAAAACATTAAATGCTCTTACATTGACAAAACAAGACACAGACATACTTTTTACAAGGGTCACATCAATCATTCGTATGAGGATCTTCATCATAATCAAATCTTTGCACGTGGACCGTCGCGAGTTAGGAGCCTGCACTTAGGCCTCTGCTGATAGCAGAACCTCGGATTTAAGAGGTCATTTAGAAGTAATTGTGCCTCTGTAGAAGCATGGCCTAAGTTAGGGTGGTTGGTCCATATCAGGTCTCACATATTAATCCTGATGACCGTGTGGCAGTCCCTAGAGACGAGTCGTAACATTGTCTATTATAATTACTCTAATAGCATGCACGTCCCTGAGTTAAGGCAAATTTATAGACTTGTAACCACTTGGGTACCTTCGTTACAAGTTGACATTTAGGGTGAGTTCTCAATTTCTGATAGTAACGCATAACACAACATATGCATATAAATGGTACCCAGGTTCAATCTATGTGTAGAGCTCATCACTGTTGGGAAAGAAATTGTTATTGAAAAATCACTCATCACTGTTGGGAAAGAAATTGTTATTGAAAAACCACTCATAACTGTTGGGAAAGAAATTGTTATTGAAAAACCACTAACCTTGGAAACATACTCCAATTCTGCAAATTTGAAAGCTATCCCTAAAGAAGTAAAAAGAACCGAAACAAGAGAACACGCATCACAAAATGGCTTCAAACGAAGATCAAAATTGCAACCCTTGGATTTCACCACCTCCGAAAGCTCCTCAAATGCATCCGCCACAGCGGATAGAGGCGTTGATTCGCAGCTAGCATCCTCAAACGAATCCTCCTCATCCATTGAAACTCTTGTTCTTGTAACAAGTTTTGGGCTACTTCAAAAATCAACAACACAGACCCATAAAAACAAATTGACAAAATTCCTAGAAAACTTTTGAATTCGGCGGAGAGAGAGAATTTAATTGAATGAAGGGTAAATAAAAAGAACTTACTTTTCTCCAGACGTTCTTTCGCTTCTGAAAAAGGACCGGAATCGAGAGGCCATGGTTTCTTGGTTTCGCTAAGATTATGGCATGCCTTTTAAAGCAAACGAATTTTGATATACGAAAAAAAACTATATAAGCACAAAATGCAAGCAGATTTATGAATCGATGTCGGAATTTGGCGCCATTTGGTCCTAAAGATCGGATGGCCGTTAATCTTGCATTTTTATTCGGTTCTTTTGTTTTCTTTATTTTTTTTTTTTATCCCCACTTTTATGTAAACTTCTCTTTTTGACTATTTCATTTTGTGGGAAATAAACAATATAACTTTTTTTTTCAACCCTGTCTTTTGAGTTTTAAAATTAAATCTCAATAAGTGTCCATTTGGTACAATTGTTATTAGTATAACTTTTATCTATAGAGCTTTTAACGGTAGAATTTTTTTAAATTGTTGATATTGAAAAGTTGTTGATCATTTGATTATCAAAATAAAGAGTGTTGTTAACATTAAAATTAACTATTTGGTAAAGTAACTAAAAAGGATCCTTTGATTTTTTAATTAATGACTAAATATTAATTATTTATTACAAATCTCATGATAGTTTTATATAAATAATTTTTATTGCATTTAAAATTACTAAAATAAATATTTTTGTTAAATTATCATCGCACGCTTATTTTAGTATAAATCAAGTAATTTAAAACTAGCCCTTATTTGATTTTGATTCTTTGAGAACTACTTCTCTCTTACTCCCATTTTCAATCAGGCTCCAAATAAATTAAATTTTCACGTTTTATTTTTTTATTAATTTTTCCTACTTTTCAACACATTTTCACAAATAAAAAATATGTTTTAAAGAATCGCTTCTAAAAATATTTTATCAAACAAGCAGTTAGCTTGTTTAAATTACATATGTTAAAAGTTTAGAATATATTGATTTTTAGTAAAAAATTTCCATCTTTATTCTCGTAAAAAAAATATAGTTTTACTATATACTCAATTAAAATAAATAACTAACTTGTACGTTAAATGCATTCGAATATTACTCGATTCAATAGTTTTAACTTCAAGGAAATTCCCTCAAAAAAAAAAAACTTCAAGGAAATAAATCACAATCTTGTTACAGTGATAGGCTCAATGACAGAGGGGATACGTTTCAATATATGATTGGACTGTTTGAAAAAAGAAACACGTAATCTTGCCCTGCCATCCCCACCCTGTCAACTCCCCCTTGTCATTTGCCATGTTCGAGGAGCATTATTGAATAAATTATTATCATGCTATGATAAACATAACTATTTAATCATGTAAAAATTGACTTTTTAAAGATAACAAAGTAGAGCTTTCACTGAATTCTCTCTTCTTTTTTCTCTTTTGATGTATCTTTAAAGATAAGAATATATGCATTCTCTTTTGATGTATCTTTGAAGATAAGAATATATGCGTTCTAGCCGATTCTAATATGCAAGCTTGGGAATTACATCGAAGCTCTAACCTTCCACAGTTTTATATGATGTTTGGTAAAGTGATCTCCTTAAAAGTAAAAATATATCTTCTGTAAAGATATTGGAAATTTGAGTACGGTTTTATGTTTCAAGGCAATTTCTTAGGAAATCAACTTGAAATAGTTAAGATCGACTTTAAGTTCAACTCGGATGTTTAACACATCGATCTAAAATATGTTTTACTTGACCCAAAAAATTCAAATGTAAATGGTGGCAATGGAGGTCACCCGGTGTCCCGCATGGAGTGTGGTCCTCTCCTTATACGACACGACAATATCGTCAATAGTTAGGCGTGTGACCTTATCGATAAATGATGCATTAATGATGTGATCATATGCAGGTATTGGCTAATATTTTATCCATAAACATGAGTGTGCTTCAGTTGTTCGAGCTTGACTGCCTAAGAATGAAGAGAGGGCTACCTTAAGATGTGGAATCTTTGGAGCCAACTTTAACCACTCAAGTTTGGCAGGTGCGAATGAATGTGTAAAATGGATAGACTCACATCACAAATGTCTTACAAGAATATTGTTAAAGAGAGAAAGAAAAGGAATGAATCCAATAAAGGAATATGTAAAGTTGTCGAGATATTTTCTCCATATTCTCGTATTTACTTTATACAGAATAAAACACAACACTCGTACTCATCCTTTATTATGTTTACTTTACGCATTGTTGTCTAAATTGCAATACAAGTTTCCCAATAATGTGAAAATTACACCCAACCATGGATTTCAATACTTATTTATTTAAAAATCAGGTGATAATTTTTTTCTTTAATTTTAATTATGATATTATTATATTAAATGAATATTTTTTCATTTTTATTTCTCTCTCAAAGAACAAACAAACACTTCTCCTATGTACATTTTGCAATTTTTTCTTATTATTATGTTATTCCCTCAATACACGAAGAACCATGAATTGAGTTATGACTCAACAATAGGAAATGACAATGCAGTGGGAACCTGCCCTTCCCTTCCCTTTGCTTGTTTATTTTTATTTTTAAATACTATTTAAATTTTAAAATATAATAGTAAAACAAGAATTAAGAATTGTAACCGGTACATGACATTTTGCCATCTTCTCCAAAAGTTGTTCGAAATCTTTGGAATGCAATTTTTTAGACTGTATCACCATTTGAAATATGAATTATTCTACTCTACCAGATTTTGGTTCACAGATTTTGTACAGATTATCTCACATGAGGTGGGTCCCGAGGACCTAACTCATTAAAAAAACCCCCCAAAAATGTTAAAACACCCACCCACCCCATCTCACATGGCTGTGCCAGGTCTTTTACCGACCTGGCACAGCAGCTCGGTTCTTGAAATATTTGTGTGATTCAAATATAAATAGAATCCAATATGAGCAATTTTAATAAGTGGATACCATTCTTTCCAAATTTTAATACAAAATTCGACCGTTACGAACAGTGAAGAGGACCCAGCTCCAGCCGCAATCACTAACAAACCAGAAAAAAAAGGTATTTTTCTATTTCGAAATCCTGAAAATGCCCCGCTTAAACAAATTGAATGGAAAAAAAATTAAGGGGCACAGTGATCTTTTCCTCAATCTACTTTAATTGATTGTGTAAAAAGCAGTCAATAATGACTGCAACAGTTGTGTCCACGTGTTATACTGAATTTCTTATTAAAATTTGTACACGACGGTTCTCAAACAGGTGCCAAGTAAAAAGGGAAAAATATGCATTACACCACACTAGTATTTACTTTCGAATTTTCCATTATACTACCACTTTTTTTAATTCAACAAAATACTGCAATTTAGAAACACACACACATACTCACAAACACCATCAATCAACATACATAAACACCCACAAAATGAACCAACGTTGCCGCCAGCTAAAACCACCGCCTGCGCCTCTTTCCCTCTGGTTGAAATATATTTTTCTATATCTGAAGCCAGATCTGGTTTCAAGAAATCTACATTCAGATCCAAAACCTGGTCTTGGAGATGGTAAGTTTGTATGTGTGTCTGCATGTATATTGTTAGTGGTGGTGATGGTCACATTCAATTTTGCACAAGCAAAGGCGAATTTTTTCTCTAGCAACATCAGAGTTCGGTGGAATGTTGTTAAGGCGACAATCTTTGACTGATACCTAAAGGCTGTGGTTGTGTTGGAGTCAAATTTGACTAGTGGTAGTTCTCGAGCTTGGGAGTTTGTTGTTTGCACCGTTGCATCGACGATGGGTGCAAGACAAAGTAACGACGGAGAAATAAATGTTAACCAATGATTGGATCAACAATGGTGATGTAATAAATAATGTTACAAGTGATAGGGTTAGAAGTTGTAGTTGTTTATTAATGAATATTACTAGTACTAGTGGACCGAGTGACAATGAAGATAGGCTGCAAATGTAATACACCTTGGTACGGAGGCTGCGAAAGTGGTGAAAATGTATTTTATGTTACGTTACACACGGTTAGACCAAGTGATTAGTAAACTTTTTTAATGTGTTTTGAATGGTTCCCAATAAAGCTACAAGCCAAGCCGGTATTTTTTCCTAGTATCATCACAAAATAAAAAAATAACGCGGTGCATTGTGCACGCGGGTTCAACCCCAAGTACCGCTTCCAATTCTTATTTTAAAAGTTAAGGCCGTCCCTAAAATTCGAGATATCAATCAATGCAGCAAAATGCCCAATACAATCAGTTTACAGAGGAACCTAGTCATGGGTCTCTTTGGAGCCATTTGGCTGAGCCGGAACTAACATCTGATATCGTAATGTAATGCTCCTGTATACTCAAAATCAATTACTTCACTGCAATCATCTCATGCACAAACATACATTGCGAGAATTATGTATCAATCACTATGCATACAAATAATGCACTATGGCAATCAAGTCGAAACTATTTGTGGCATGAAACTTCGCAAAATCAGCTTCATTTAGCAATAGTCACCCCCACTGAAGAATAAATGCAAGGAGTTGCCATTTCCAAGTCATATTTAAGGTCCAGAACTCCACTCATCGTTAAAATGGCTCAGTATATAAGCATTTCAACAAATTTTAATGTCATAAAGGTAATGAATGCTGTGTATTATATAACAATGTTTATGTGAATTCAGAACAAGGGTAACTCAATAAGAGTATACCATGAAATCTTGAATAGTTACTCCACTAAGGAATCACAGAAACCATGTGACTATTGAACAAGCAAGGATTCGATTAGTTATATAGATACACTGAGAAGAGTCGAACTGAGGCATGACAAGTTAATTACATTTCTGATCATTCATCTCCTCTCCAGCAGTAGACCATCATTTCAACTCTCCACAAGAATAGGGCTATAGAAATTCGGTAGATGCAAGTCACGCGAGGAAATAAATAAAACACAGTGAAAAAGTAAAACTGTTAAAAGTGAAAAATGAGAGGCTAAAAGAGAAGAAATTTGTCCACCTCAATTCCTATCATCATTCTTCAAACTCGTGCATATGATCTAAGAGGTAGTTTGCTGCCAGCTCCTCATTCTTGTTGCATGCAAAGAACACCTCCAGCACAAGAGCTCGATCAAACCCCATTCCCACAAGCTGGCAAAAGGTAAAATCACCATGATTAGCAGCAATCGGAATAGACATCAACATAGTGCATAATATTTGTATAGGTGATTGTAGTAGAGATTATATTTGGAAACATAAAGGAGAAAAGGCATCAATTTTGGTTTCCAGGAGGAAAATGCCAAAATTTTTCAACCCAAGTCTATGTTTTATGAACAAAGTTACGTATACTAAGAGATGAGTCCCCCCTTTGTAACGCTTAAGCCTGACTCACAGAGGTGCATGCCTAAAGGAATATTGCGTGTTGACGCATGGATACCTTATCTTGCCCTTTTTTGGGCTTTTTAGCTCAGTACATTTGAAGAGCTTTTTAGTCTGTTATAAAAACAGTTCAGACCGCTATAAACTTCAAAAAGATAAAAAAAAGGCTTAATAATTAGAAAAAATGTGAAGAGTCCATGCGTTGAAGTGGTTACTAGATACAATTTAGACGGTTAATTCCATTGAAGTGTTTTCTTGGGATCTTTTTATTACGGGGATCTTTTTGGATGCTTTATGGTTTACTTGTTTCTTATTTTTTAATACTTTATTGGGTTATTTTAAGGGCTTGGTCTTGCTTCACCAGCAACCAAGTCTTTCACACACTTTGTGACGTAACCCATTTTATATTTCAGACTGCAAATTAGATTTTCAAAAATTGTTACATGTTTTATTATGGATATCTTTTAGATGGTTTATGGTTCAGTACGAGTTTAATATGGTGTTTTCTAGAATATTTGAATAAAAAAATGGTTTATATCAAGGCTTAGAACATCTCCAAGAGATCCTCTAAATACAAAATACTCTACATTTTAAAGAGCTAATGCTTAAAAATAGGTTCCAAGAGACTCTATTTTAACTTTTTAAAGTAGAGAGTGGGTTTGACTCTCCATATTTAGAAAGTCAAACTCACTTTCTATTATGTACAATGAATGAGTTTATTAAGTCACAAATTTCAATATTTTACTTCTTAAACTATTCAAATCACATTTAGAGCCCGTTTGGTATAGATTAAAATTGGATTAAAATTTAAAAACTAGCCGTTATTGTTGACTTTTATTAGACGAGTGAGACCCAATAACGGCCATATTTTCAATTAAAATTGAATTTTAATCCGGGGCAAACATGCTCTTAAATTGAATGTCCATTGATATATAAAAAATTACATTGAATAAAATGTGAGAAATTAATAAATGTTTCTTGAGAAAAGCAAAACAAAGAGACAAAATAAAATGTACTGTTGGAGTGCATAAAAATTTTAACTCTTTAAATTTAAAGATGATATCTATAATGCATAAGATACTCTTTATAAATAAAGAGTCTCTTGGACATGCTCTTGCTCCACACCATATAAAACGCCTTAGGAATCAATTCGGCCATAGAAACACCAATTCCAAATAAAATCTTCCCAAAGTAAAATCAGGTGGAAGGCGTGTTTGCACTTACACGTTCTATGGCTTCACGTTCCTCAGGTGTCACTGTTAATGCCTGTGGAACCGCTCCAGCAAGCTGCCCCGGTATGTTACTGATACCACATCAAGATCAAAACAGAACATTAATATAAGAGCTTTTTCACAGGGCTAACACACACCAGATGTCTAAATAAAAGAACAAACTGTACCCTTCTCCGCCTTCAACAGGCTCATTGATCAGGCGAAGGAAATCAGCCTGGTGCTCTTGAATCAGTCTCACTAAGTGAGGGTTCTGCTTTCCTAGCTCCTGAAGCATGGGCTGTCAACCAAAGCAAGAATGATATGGGTCTTTGCAACAAACTTACATTACTAACGAGTTTAGTGAGAATAGATGCTAAGATAGAAGGCTACAAACCTGCAAGATTTGTGGGTTGGCTTGCACCATGGCTCGAAGGGCTTGGAACTGAAGCAACAAATACGAAACAAAACATTTCACAACTTAAGTCACAAGAAAAGGATTCTCTTATTCATTCCTCAATTTACCATTACTCATTAGTCATATCTCTTCCTTTTTTTTTTTTTTTTGTGTGTGGGTGTGTGTGAAAAAGCAATGATGAGAGAGACAGTTGGAACGGTACTTGTGGACTGTTGCGTAGAAAATCTAGGTTGTTCGCACCACCAGCATTTGAACCCATGCTTGGAAGACCCTGTCACGAAAGATTTTCATGCATGACACCCAAAAATTCATAATGAAATGAATCGACAATGGCAATGACAAATCATAAACCTGTGGAAAAAGATCTAGAGGATTTGCATTTGGTCCAGTTGAAGGAACAATTCCTGGTTGTGAAGCTTGCTGAGGCTGAGCAGATACATTAGGAACCTGGCTGATAGGTGCACTTCCACCAGTAGGTGGAACTTCCACTGGCTCAGGAATACCCTAATATTTACATTTCAAATGGCACTAATGAGGAAAGAGAGATAATAGCCTGAGAAACAACGCATGAAAATGCAGCTATGCAACATTTACAAAAGTCCTCAAAACTCAACAAAGGATTTCATGTGATGATTATTATGATGGTTTACCAGGTAAATGTTAAACACATAATAATTAAAGAGATGGTAAAAACAAGAAATTATCTCTCTAAACAGGAAAAAGCCTAAGAAAGTTGTATATTTCTTTCACCTTTGAAAATATTCAAGGAGAGTTGACACAGAAGAAATAGATTCTTCTCTAGTTCAACAGGACATAAAGTCATTTAGTTGTTGCACTTTTAAGTTTCTACTTTTGACATTGAAAAGGAATGTCCAGTCAAGTGCACGGTCATTTCATTAAACTATAAGGGTACGTTTGGCACACCGGCTGACTGATCGCAAGGAAGTTAACCTAAATTTATTATAGATAGTACTAGGTAGATGATTTTATGGTGGATTAACGTAGATAGTATTCCTTAATTTTTCATTTGGAATATCAATCATATAACATAACGCAATTGTCGGAGGTGGGTTTTGGCCAGATGAGAAAAGATATAGCTAATGATATTCTTTTGAATCAACAACCTGATAGGGCCCAAGTTATCCATTCATGCTTGTTAAGTCCTATTCTAGAGTGTTCCAATTCAGTTAGTTATTAGGGGTAGTTTGGGGAATAAATTGGGGGAATATTAGTATAAATGTAATAGGAGGGTGAGCAAAATAGGCATGCAAAAAAAATATTGAGTAAATTGGTTAATCCAATTAGGAGAGATCCGGGCCTCTCGAAAGCCTTGGAATTGTTCTGTTCACTTCTATTTCAATACAATATTCAAAGTTGATATTTTCATATACTTGGATTCTTATCAATTGGTATCAGAGCATCGATCTGAGGGCAATGGCAAGGGGTTATGGATTGGATTCGGTAGGTAGACTAGATATAGCAATATTCTATGATGGCGATCCAGATTGGTGGCTAGGGAAAGTAGATGAAATTTTTGCAACGAACCAATTGTCTGAGAGGGAAAAAGTAGAAGCAGCTACGGCATGTTGGTGCGGTGAAGCTTGGGAGTGGTTTTTATGGATTGAAAGCCGTCGGCCGATTCAAACTTGGGATGAATTGAAGTGTTTGTTGCGAGATCAATTTTGCAAGAAGAAGGTCTCCATGGTGGGAGAAATTAAGGAGGAGATGTCTAAAATAATGGAGAAGTTCGATTTGATGATGAGAAAAATGGATGGGCAGGAAAGAGAGAGGAAGGAACACGAGACGACAGAGAACTCACCTAAGCCGGTGAATTCTAAAGCCACTTTGCCGTTAAATCTGATAGGACCGGCAGCGACCCCATCTAAAGCCACCTTCAATTTTGAAGCTCCACCCAAATCTGAGGAAATTGGAGCTACTACACCCAAATCTGACGAAGTCATTTTGGCCGAAACCACCATCACCCACCGTGAGGAATACGCCGACACAGGAAATCAGAGATTGGGTTTGGAAGTGAATGGCGACAATGGGCTGAAGCCGTTGGGGAAAACTGAAGTCAGAAGGCTCAAATCACATGGTTTGGGCCAATTTTTGGAGTCGGCCCAAGGAACAGGAGGCACGACTGCATCTGTGGAGCTAGAGGTTTTGGGCTTTGATATGGTGGTGGTCCAACAAGAAGAGGACTGCAGAATTTCAATCAGGCTAGCTGAAGTTGGAATGGGCCTACATAAAATAAAGAGAGAAGGCCCAACAACTACATACTTCCCTAAAAACCATCATATTACTCCAGTTTCAAACCCCAATCTGCTATATTCTGCGAGAGGATTATACCATCGGTGGAGGGAAAAGAATAAAATCGGGAAATGAGACCGTAAAAATAAAGGGCTGCAAGTTCTTGTCGCAAAAGAACTTGTTTATCCCTGCACACCTCTTAATGGCCAGAACTCAAAGGTAGCCTTGGAAATGAGAAGTGATGGAATTCAGATGCAATTACAGGAAGGTCTGGGCATGCTGGAATCCGAAGTGAAGAGGGCAATGACTAGGATGATGGAGAAATTGGAAATTATGTTGGAAGAATTTGAGGGGCAGGAACTAAATAGAAGGGAAAAGAAAGGGGTAACTAATTTACCCAAACTCCTTACCATCACAACTGAAATTTCACACAAATGGGCGGAAGCTGAAAAGGAGAGAAACAGTGAGGGACGGGAAGGAGAAAGCCCGATCAAACCCTTACCTACGCTGCCAAGAGAGTTACTGGAGAGCAATTGGATTAATGGGTTTAAACCCATGACATGGGCCGAGAACACACAGTTAAAGCCTCATGGTTTGGGCCATATTATGGAGTTGATGCAAGCCCAAATAGTTGAAGATATAAATGTATTTAAGGATCAGGCCCAGACATATTACAGTGAATACAGCTCAAAACAGATTCAGACATAGGGGAGTCCTTATGAAGGTCCAACTGGTTATGGGATTTGTCAAGAAAATATTTTAATTGCACGTGGTCAGCGCCAGAACTTTTTAACTGCCTTTGAAGTGAAAAATCATATTTGGACATCTGCCGTTGCGGGGATTCTTGCCAAAGAATTTTTTCAGCTAATTCCGAATTTTGAAATCGAGTCCCACTTCCACCTTGAGGACAAGGTGGATTTTTGGGCGGCGGGTAATGATAGGGCCCAAGTTATCCATTCATGCTTGTTAAGTCCTATTCTAGAGTGTTCCAATTCAGTTAGTTATTAGGGGTAGTTTGGGGAATAAATTGGGGGAATATTAGTATAAATGTAATAGGAGGGTGAGCAAAATAGGCATGCAAAAAAAATATTGAGTAAATTGGTTAATCCAATTAGGAGAGATCCGGGCCTCTCGAAAGCCTTGGAATTGTTCTGTTCACTTCTATTTCAATACAATATTCAAAGTTGATATTTTCATATACTTGGATTCTTATCACAACCAAAGAATATTATCCACCTTAATCCACCATAATACACTTTACCTAGTAATATCATATTTTTTTACTTCATTCCTTGTATGGTCTATTCCAGTAACCTAAGTGTATTTTTGTGTCGAAACTAAAATATGTTAATTCCACGGGTAATGCTACGTGTACACACACATTTTTACACAATCTTTTACACCTCTCTCACATGGAGGGGGGTCCACGATTATTTTATTATGTGTGGGCCCCCTTCCATGTGAGAGAAGTGTAAAAGATTGTGTAAAAGATTGTGTACACTTAGCATTATTCTAATTCCACACGATTTCATATAGAAGTAAAAGATCTTTTGGTTAATGATACTTCATAATTTATGTCATATACTTAATAATTTTTAATCTCCCCATATTATTATTCTCACAAAAATCATTTGATGAATTAAACTTTTTTTCATTCTAGACATAATTTCCAATCCATCTTCCCATAAACAATGCTCCAGGAAAAATATACTACAAATGTCCCTTCCACCTACTTATGCACGATATTACAGATTTAGCGACTCAGACAATACAACATGCAGTCAATTAAGTGCTTAAAACATATTGTAAACAAATGAATGAAATATCTGATTAAGTACTTCTCTATTGACGTAGATCTCATTATTATAAAAAGCATCAAAGAAAGATTTGTATGCACATAACGATAGAAGTTTGACACACTCACTGAGTATAAATATTCAACTGCTCTCTCTGGGTTGTTGTAAGCTGCACGAAGAGCTCGGACAACTGTCTCTCTGTCCCAAGTTCCCCCACCCATATCAAGAATCTGCTGGACCGTTCCCTCTAGGTTGTTACCAGCAACGAGACTAGATGCAGCTTGGTCGTATACATCTGACCTGATACCATACAAGCTATCAACTGTCAAAAATGAAAAATAAGCATTCTAAAGCTACTGATAAAAATTACAAAAATTATGCACATAAATTTCATTTTGAGTAGAGTTACGCACACAGCAGTGGGAGCTGGAGTTGGAGTTGGAGCTGGAGCTGGAACTGGAACTGGAACTGGAACAGGTGCAGGCCTGCAATCATCAATGGGATTGGAATATATAAAATAAAAACCAATTTGCTCACCATACATGTGCATATATGGAGGGGAAGGGAAAGAGTATAGTGTTTTGCAAACTCCTATGCACATTAAACAGTGGTAGGAAAAAAACAAAACTCACGTTGTTACGGGAACTTGATAAGTAGTTGATGCTGGAGTAGTAGGAGGTGAAGCACTCCTCTGTTTAGCCAACAAGGAGGGGAACACTTTTAGATGCATCCCGTTCCACAATAATTTTAATAACATGATTAGAATGAAAAAATTCACCTAATGTCATCCCAAAAATAGAACACCATAATGTCTTCCTTTTTCCCGATGGATAACTAAAAGGTGTTCAATCAAGTAGAAGAAAATTGCAAAAAGGATGACCCAATATTTTGTAAACTGAAAATGTAAAAAATCTTAAACTAGAAACATTTAGAAAAAAGAAAAAGAAAAGAAAGTGACTTCATAAATTACTAAGTTGGGTATTAATTTCACTGGAAACTGTATCTCACCGAGCTTCATATAAAAGGCAAGAAATTGTGACAATTTAGTATGGTAATTATCCCTCACTGATTTAGACAAGACTAAGGTCATAAAGCAATCCTTCAGAGGCCATTTATACAAATAAGATGGTGAGGCAATCTTCTATCTAGTCAAGTGATCCAACATCACTTGAATATTCACAAATAAGACTTGAAATCATTGAAAGAACATAAGAAATGCATAATGGCACTAACAGAAAATGATTATGCACGCATTTAAAGGCCCTTTAAATAAGATGGATTTATCATTATTGCCAGGCTATGAAAGAGAGAGAATCATTCTATTAATGTAATTGACTAATTTGGAATTAATTACTGTCCCATTTTATCTTAACCGAATTATAAATAATTTTCAAGGTTCTAAAAGCAAATGAGTACAGTCATTCAATTCTGTCTCCAAGTCTGAAGCACTGACATAGACATGTCAACATGCGATTTTTCATAAAAGTATTGACAGGACACGTCATTAAAATAATTTTTTTACACACTCTCATACCTTTTTTTTTTTTTATATAACCGTAGATGTCTCGGCCAGCTTGCGCGCACCTCGAATAATTTCATGGGGCACTGAAGTTTACGACCGGCTACTCACCTCAGTGGCCCTGAGAGGATTCGAACTGTTGACCATTGGGGAGCAAACCCAAGGCCTGACCAATTGAGCAATCCCTCAAGGTTTACTTTTATACTTCTATTTTTAATTTGTCAAAAATGAACTTTTGAAATTTAAAAAAAAAAAGAGAGAGAGAGATTTTAACCCAGTTGACCAATAAAATTTAAAAAGTGTTATCTTTCATGTGAATCATTCTAAAAGAAATCATGCAACTCAAATAATAGAAGGCATGTTTGGCTTTCTCTAACTGGTCTTCAAGAAAAAAAAAAAGCCACACAAATGTCAACCTAGGGTTTGCTTTTGAGGGTAGGCTATTTGAGGAGAGAAAAACCCTTAACCAGCTAAAATGAAATGTGAAAACACAACGCCATCTAAAAAAAAAAATCCCCGCGAGGGAAAAGATGAATAAATATGCCATTATTGGAAGCGTGTCAGTGTCCGACACGCAACGAACACCACTATTCCCAGCACGATGGGCATATCGGTGCTTCATAGCTCTAGCTCATACCTATATCAATTTTGTTGGAAGGAAATAAATGAAGTCAAAGAAAACATGTAGAAACTAGACGCATCTACATTTCCACAGGATCACCTATAGTGCAGAACATCTTCTAACCAATAGAAGATATATAACTGCTTTACAAAAGTGAAATTTAACTAGAAAAATGGTAACGTTCAATCACATGAACAAAATGGAATTTAACGGAAAAAAAATGGTAACTTTCAATCACATAAACAAAGTGGAATTTAATGAGAACAATGGTAACTTCTAATCGCATTAACAGCATTAGCAGAACGCAAATTAATAGTAAAGTAGGAGATATTATTTGTTGTTACCGTTGCAGCAGGAGCAGTTGACGTGGTTGAACCTTCACCTGATGAGCTCTTGTTCTGAAACATTTCATTGGAAAAAATTTTAGAATCTATCATAAAATTTGTAACAGTTACTATTGACTCGAGACAAGTAGTGTCAAAAGCATCAAAGAAATTTTCAAAAGGAATGACCAAGGTGAAAGTGAAACCTAAGAAGAGCCGACATGGACACGAGACACGCCAACATGCGATTTTTGAAAAAAATTCGACATGATAAGCCGCCGACACGTTGATTAAAATATTATTTTTTTAGTTTATTTTTAGGTTATTATGGGGAAGAAAAGATATTTGACTTCTTATATAAGTTTGATTTTTTATTTAAGCGCAAAATGGTAAAAATTTGATTCAAATAAAATTTTACCTATTTCTTTTGTCAAAGAAATACTGGTAAAAAAAAAAACCTACATTACATATACTAAAAGAGAAATTTTACAGGTCGCGGGCCTAACAATTTAAAAATTGTATTGGTTTAAGTAAGACTTTTCATTTCCTTTTTATTTTCAGACCCAACAGTCTCTTCATTTCCTTCTTTTTCGCTTTCTTCTTTCCTTCCCCAGACGACTTCTTCCCAAACCAGTCGCCGCCGGTTGCAAGTCACCGTTCATTTCTTCCTCCCATCAAAATTTTCTTATTGATCTTTTCTTGCCTCCAACACACGTTGGCGATGTGTCGAGGTGTGTCGGACATCGATACGTCGTCACCAACGGCATGTCCGTGCTTCTGAGGGTGAAACCAAGAGCAGCATCCTGGCAAAGATCTGGTTGCAAAACGAACAAAAACCACCATAGAATGGGACCCCATAAGGCTACCAACTTTGGGAGGCAGGGGCACTACTTCCTAGCTGTTCCATGTTACGATGTGTAGAACCATGCAAGGATGGTAGTTGCCCTAGATTGATAAATAGGGCTATGAAGATTCGGCTGCTGGCTTTGGTAGATGACAGATCAGAAATCAAGTGCTACTATTGAGCTGAAAATTCGGGTTAGGCTAATAAGTTGTGGAATGATGGATCAGATTAAGAAGGAAGCCTTATTTAATTGGCTGGGGGAATATAAATCTTGGACAATTGAACTCGGTTCAAGCAAATCTCTCTTTTTTGTTATTGTTGAACAATAGAATCAAGAGTAACTTTCTTCAATAAACAGTGGCATGACGGTAGCCTTTAATTAAGCCCCTGTTTGAACCACATTAAAATTTTCATTTTCATTCTTCTACTTATTTTCAACCACATTTTTCAATAAAATAATATTTTCTATCACATCAATAACTTTTCATTCTTTTTCAACCACACATTCTCCATCAATCTACTGTTTCAAAATGCATTCTTCCAAAATAATGTGGCTCAAACACGCCCTAACTGCAGAACAGTGTTGTGAATACATAGCCTGTCCATAGTTCCATTTTTTTCCCTTCTCCTTTTTTCATTGAAAAGGACTCGATGAGCTAAAAAGGTAGGCATTGACAACAATTAATGGAGTACAGCACGATAGAGAAAGAAAAGAGGGGAGAGAAGAGGAGCCTCTTTTTTTTGTAATAACCGTGGATGTCAGGGCCAACTTGCGCGCACCTCGTCTAATTCCACGGGACCCTGAAATTTACGGTTGGGTACTCATCTCAGTGGCCCCGAAGAGACTCGAACTGAAGAGCCCTTAAAAAGAATTATAAAGACAACCACAATAATTTCAAAAATAAGGTATAACGTATTCAACAAGGCTAGTCCTATTCGTATGTAAAATTCATAAAACAAGGAAAGTACCAAAATATCAAATTGGCAAATTTCAAATGTTAGAACCAACAATTACTAAAAGAAAATAAATCAAAATATACATTTTATGGTCACATCAATAAGCATGTAATTTGGCATGTGATCTTCCATGTTAGGAAGGTACTACCTTCACTAGGAATGTAATCTCCATCACCTTCATATCAGCTAAAGCTCCCTAGAGCAAAGTTCATATATTGATGTGCATACTGAATCCAACATCATCTAAATTCACAGCCTCTCTACTAATTCCATAGATTAATTCCATGTTTCACACAAAACAAAAGATTGAGTCATGTGCATCATTATCAATTTAGGCCCCTTGCTTCACAGAACTGACATTACAATTGCAAAAGCTAGTGTGGCATGCATAAAGTAATATTAATTTGAGAATATCATCTTGAGATGGTGGTGAACCCATGTGCTTTCACAGGCATAAAATGAAGATTCCATATTTCTAAACTATTGTTCCTGCTGAAAATTTTCAGTCCATAAAAATATACTGCAACAACAGAAGGCCATAAAACAAAACGGTAAAATATTTTTGAAATGAAGAAACAAATTGGCCGCAGTCTATAAAATAGTGCTCTGAAGGTAAACACAGATTATTTCTTCTCATGCACACAGTGACAAGCAACATATCAAGTTTTACCTTTGTAAGCATGATAACAATAAAACTATTCTCAGCAACTTTATTTTCTTCCAGTGTTGTGCCATCCTTGAGAACTTTTCCTTGATGGATTAGCATCTGTTGTGCAGCAGGATAAACATCTGATCCCTGAGCAGTTTCTATGGTTTTCTTCACATCTTCAACCTGCAGAATAAAAGTAATGATTCAGCAGACATAAAATGCTCATAATTTGACAAAATATAGGCTACCAGTCCACCCATAAAATTAAAAGACTGCATATTTATAATTAATATTCTACAAATATCTGAAAATTTTCTCTCTTCAATCTCAAAAAGAGCAACATGCCACTATCTACACCAAGGAAATTCCTTTAAATATTTTAGAACCCCGCCTTTATCCTCTTATTTATATCAATAAATGCTCCAACTGGATTCAGTCATGATTTAGCATCATCTCAAAAGTCAAGGCAATACTCATTCAAATGGTCAACACACGGACACATAAAATGATGTCTTATCAAGTGTTCATTTTTTGCATGGAAAATGTCAGTATTTTTATTATGTGATAGTAATAAACTAACAAATTACAGTTTTCAAGATTCAATCCCACAGCATTAGGCCCTGTTTGAGTCACCTTATTGTAGAATGAGAATGAAAAATATAGCCGTTATTGGAGCCCACACAAGAGATAGAAAATTTGAATTTAAATGTTGATGTGATGGATAACGGTCATATTTTTCATTTTAATGAGATAAAAAAGTGGTCCAAACGGGGGCTTAATAGATAAAATTAAATGAAAGACATTTGAAGTATTTCTACAGTAGGCAATATGTGCATGATTTGGAAGTGACATGTCCTGAGTGAAAAAGGCAAACATTGAGGGAATACTGCCAAAAATTAAATTAATTGTGGGTGGGGACTGGGGCAGGGGGCAATTGGACCATATATTTGAAAATAGAAAATAAATTTTAAAATATCTGTGTACCGAGCATTTAGTTATTCAGAAAGAAAATAGAAATATGCATCTAGAAAACATTAATGTAAGATACCGCTAGGTGGTGCCGTTGCCCTAGAAGTATTGATTTATTATCCATTTAAAAAAATTCACCAAAAAATGTATTGATTTTATTTGAAAAAACAAAAGTTCTAATTAAAAATAAAAAGCATAAAAACAAAGATATAGTATATACATGTACATTTTAAATTGACGATTCCCCAATGTCCATGCCCTACTCTTTCTGAAAATCAAGTGTCAATGTGTCCGTTCTTCTTAGCTACCTCTATTAATTTCTTACTTGATTAATGTATTTCATTGAACCATTAGTTTTCCTTAACCGTCACTCGGTCCTCCCTCTCTACCTATGCGTGTGTGCATCACCACAAAAGAATTTCCTTCTTTTACATATATACGTAAGACATAACCAAACTATCTTCTCTATCAAACGCAACCATTCCACCATTCTCCTGTTGTCAAGATCAGTGGCGGCTATTGACAACCATATTGATACCATCAACGAAAAAAAAATTATGGTTTTAATATATAGCATGAACCAGGCATCAACAAGCCAAACTTAAGACTCAGCATAAAATGGTTACAAGAGTGGTAATCCCTGCTTGTATAACAGTGCCAACCAGGAAAGTAATTTGCTGACTTGAAGTCCCCATTTTTGTCCTATCCACCATGACTGAGTGTCTAAATTCCTTGTTCATACAATAGGGTGTTAAGAATTCGACTCATTAATGCCATGAATAAAATAGCTAATTTTGTGCATCAAGCAACATTTCTCAGTCTATGATTCATAACTTTTTGAAAAATTGAATTAGTTAAACAATGCAGTATACCAAAGTTATACCCAAGAATCAAGTTAGTTCTACATTTATATCTAAGGAATTGATAAATTGAACAATAATTACACTACAAAGACGAGCATCAATAGAGAAAAAAATTTTACAGCTACGAAAAGCAACAAGCTTAAAGTCAATTACAACAACTTATCTAGTAAATTCATACCCCAACCCCACGCAAAAATAAAAAAACCTGATTAAATCTAAATTAGCTCGGTTAGCAACTGATTAACAGAAGAGAGGAAAAAAGAAAGCGAACCGTGTCTTCAGGTTTAACTTCGACTGCGAAGTGGGTACCTTTGAGAGTCTTCACGAAAATCTTCATTTTCACTTAAATCTCCAAATTACTTTTTCTAGGGTGCAAAACTGGATCGGTGAGAGAGAATTCAATGAAGAAGAAGAAGAAGGGCACCGAAAAAAAAAAAACACAGCGGTGCAATTCAAGTAAAGAATTATTGTTTTCTTTTCCGGCACGACATTATTTATTTTTTCTTTTCTTTTTCTTTTTTCTTTTTGAAATTATTTGATTCCTCCTGATATTATCTAGCTTGCCTTTCTAGACGCGTTTAGGCTTCGTGTGGGTACTTGGAATTGAAGTGTTATGATGGATATGGCGCGTGTTGTGGGAAATTAGGAAAGGAGAGTAGGTATTAGTGAATAAGATAGGGTCATATGCATAAGATATTTTGTATGGATTTTTCGAAGGAAAAAATTCATGGATCGGGTATTAACTTTGACATTTGTAAAAATCAGGTGCTAAAGTTTTAAAATTATAAAAATCATATTTTTACTTTTTATTAATTAATTAAATATTTAATTGTGCAATTTGGACACATATATCTTATTAATTGGTTAAAAATTAATTTCAGGTCACAGCTTACCAAATTAATTGATCACAGATTATTTTTGAGGTTACAAATCAAAAAATTTATAGGTCACACTTGACTTCGTTGGTCACATATCAAAAATTTATGGTCACAGGTTATTTTTCAACTACGAATTAAAATTTTTTATGTCAAAAATATCAAAACTTTTACTGGTAACAACTATATTACAATGAGTCACAGTCACAATTTTTAGGTCACGACACCCACGACCGCTGTCGCAGCCACATCAAACATCCCAACCACCACAAAAAATATTAGATCCACATAACCACCACCGCCAACAAAATCACTGCACAACCACCGCAAAACAAAGATCCAAAATCTGCACAATCACCGCCACCACCAATGTCAGTATACCACAAATACTTGGTCACAAATCTGAGAATGAAGAAATATGAAGAAAAACCAAAAACCATCACAAATTGTCAGACCTCCAGCAGCGTCGCGACGCTGTCAAGAAACCTTGATTAACAAAAGACATTTTGAATACGGTAAAATAAATTTTCTATAGTATAACATCGATGTAGTGAGCCTTTCTTAAGAGATACATTCAAAGAACATGACTAGTCAGAGTAGTGAGCCTCCCTTTAGACTTTAGAGAACTGGTACTTCTGCTATTAAAAAAAGGTTTCAATTGCATTATCAAATCACCAGTTCTTCAAAAACATTTACCATGGTCATAATAACACATAATTTATTATCACAGTCATATAATAATTACAAATCACAAAAGGTCGCAATCACAAAATTACGATTGTTAATCATACTTACATATTTAGTCACAAATCATACGTTGTAATAAGTCACAAATTAATCAATTAACTAGTAAAAATCAATTCATCACCCCACCCCACTCAACCACCTTGAACACCCCCAAATTGACGCTGCTACATCAAATCTACTATCCACCACATCACCTTCACATCAACTTAGTGGTGAATACAAAATTTAATTTCAGCTAGGGCGAACCTTTATTGTTGACCATTGATCGTCGACCGTCGATAATCAACGATCGTAATAACGAGATCGTTTATTAATATTTAATTAAATAATATTAAAAATTATTCATATATATACATACTAGGTGCAAGCAACGTGTAATGCACGTTTGCGTAATTTATATTTAATAGTTTTGTTTAAGAATTAATTTGTTATTAATAAAAATGTAATTTTTTTGGTTAATTAAATAATTAATGATGTAATGTTTCTGTAATTGATAAATAATTAGAGTGTGATTTTGATGTTGTGATGTAAGTTGGTGAGATCAAAGAAAATAAGCAAAAGTTGACAAATTTGGAGAAAGAGTTAAATTGTAAGGGATCCAAAGTTCGGGGACTAAAATGTAAATATTTAAAAGTTGTGCCGAACCTCACGATGAAGATTTGAGATTGCTTGGAGTCAATTGGATAAAGGAAGACGTCGATGGAATCAAATTTAGGTAAAAGATGATCACAAATCAATTTCCAACCGAAAAGTTATGCTCCGATGTTTTAGTCTCATATTGGGACCTATTTTTGGTATAGAAAGTGATCGAATTGGAGAATGATGTCTGAATCAAAGTTATAGCCAGATGAGTTAGCATTCCAACTCATTTTAAATCGGCTCAATCGGATATCGAAATACAAAGTTATGATAAAAATACTGAATGAAGGTGCAGTTGCCTGTTTAAAACAAGAAATTCCGTTACATAGTCCGTTAAAATAACAAATTCCGTTAGTTTTTCCGTTAAAAACAAGAATGTAATTGATAAATAATTAGATGTGTGATTTTGATGTTGTGATGTAAGTCGGTGAGATCGAAGAAAACAAGCAAAAGTTGACAAATTTGGAGAAATGGCTAAATTGTAAGGGATCCAAAGTTCGGGGACTAAAATGTAAATACTTAAAAGTTGTGCCGGATCTCACGATGAAAATTTGAGAGTGCTTGGAGTCAATTGGATAAAGGAAGATGTCAATGGAATCAAATTTAGCCAAAAGATGATCACAAATCAATTTTCAACCAAAAAGTTATGCTCCGATGTTTTAGTCTCATATTGAGACCTATTTTTGGCATAGAAAGTAATCGAATTGGAAAATGATGTCTGAATCAAAATTGTAACCAGATGAGTTGGCTTTCCAACGCATTTTGAATCGCCTCAATCAGACATCGGAATACAAAGTTATGATAAAAACACTGAACGAATGTGCAGCTACCTGTTTAAAACAAGAAATTCCGTTACATAGTCCGTTAAAACAACAAATTCCGTTATTTTTTCCATTAAAAACAAGAAATTCTGTTATATAGCCACTTTTAATATATAGAAGACTAGGTGCAAGCAACGTGCAATGCACGTTTGCTTAGTTTATATTTAATATTTTTGTTTAATAATTAATTTGTTATTAATAAAAATATAATTTTTTTTGGTTAATTAAGGACGTGTCTGGGCGCACTGCAAGGAAGAAGGAAAATTGATTATGTTACCATTTTTTTTTTCAAAACTACAGTCCTACAGTGAGAGAATTGGTCCAAAATTGCGGCTCCCAACGGCATGAATTGTGTTGCCAACGGCTTGATTTCTACTGAAAAGCAGAAACATACACCCTATAAATAATTAATGATGTAATGTTTATGTAATTGATAAATAATTAGATGTGTGATTTTGATATTGTGATGTAGGTTGGTGAGATTGAAGAAAATAAGCAAAAGTAGACAAATTTGGAGAAATGGCTCAATTGTAAGGGATCCAAAGTTCGGGGGCTAAAATGTAAATATTTAAAAGTTGTGTCGAATCTCACTATAAAGATTTGAGAGTGCTCGGAGTCAATTGGATAAAGGAAGATGTCAAGGGGATAAAATTTAGTAAAAGATGATCACAAATTAATTTCCAACCGAAAAGTTATGCTCCGGTGTTTTAGTCTCATATTGAGACCTATTTTTGGTATAGGAAGTGATCGAATTGGAGAATGATGTCTGAATTAAAGTTATAGCCAGATGAGTTATCTTTCCAACGCATTTTGCATCGCCTCAATAGGATATCGGAATACAAAGTTATGATAAAAATATTGAAAGAAGGTGCAACTGCCTGTTTAAAATAAGAAATTCAGTTACATAGTTCGTTATATTGAGACCTATTTTTGACATACAAAGTGGTCGAATTGGAGAATGATGTCTGAATCAAATTTGTATCCAGATGAGTTAGCTTTCCAACTCATTTTGAATCGCCTCAATCGGATATCAGAATACAAAGTTATAATAAAAACACTGAAAGAATGTGCAGTTGCCGTTTAAAATAAGAAATTTCGTTACATAATCCGTTATATTGAGACCTATTTTTGGTATAGAAAGTGATCCAATTAGAGAATGATATCTAAATCAAAGTTATATCCAGATGAGTTAGCTTTCCAACGCATTTTGAATCGCCTCAATCGGATATCGAAATACAAAGTTATGATAAAAACACTAAAGGAAGGTGCAGCTACCTGTTTAAAACAAAAAAATTCGTTACATAGTCCGTTATATTGAGACATATTTTTGGCATAGAAAGTAATTGAATTGGAGAATTATGTCTGAATTAAAGTTGTAGCCAGATGGGTTAGCTTTTCAACGCATTTTGAATCGCCTTAATCGAACATCGGAATACAAAGTTACGATAAAAATACTGAAAGAAGGTGCAGCTGCCTGTTTAAAACAAGAAATTCCGTTACATAATCCGTTAAAACAACAACTTCCGTTAGTTTTTCCGTTAAACCAACAAAATTCCGTTAGATAGCCACTTTTTATATAGAAAAGATATATATATATATATTCTCAAAGCATAAATCAAAACTCATAAATGATAAATTATAACTCATAACTTAATGACTTGTACAACATAAAAGATTCACAAATCAAAATTCTCATTTGAATGTCAAATTGACAATTAACTCATAAAACATAAATCATTACTCATAAGTCATAAATAAAAAATAACACCAAAGAAAAAAAAAGAACAACAGAAGTTACAGAACAATGAAGGAGAAATGCATTCACCACTAGTCACTGGTGTCTGCTCACGAGAGGTCCGTCCAGTCTAGAGTCTGTCGACGGGCTGCAGCAACTCGCATGGCGACACAACAACACTCTTCCAACGTGCATGAGGGTTTCTGGTCACTGCATATGTTTTCTTCTCATTTGAATCATCTTATGCCTCTTTTGGTATATATCATATGGACCATTGATTCGTTGCATTGTATAATTTGGATTGGATTCGGGCCTTGTCATTTAAAAAAAAAGACCCACATGCCACAGCTTGGAACTGGAATAAGCTCAAACTTAAAAAAAAAAAAAAACAGAAACCTCACCTCGTAGTCACTGATCTGGTTGTCTTCTTCCTTCCACTGTTCCAACGAATCCCAACACGCATAGTCGCGCCCCCTTGTCGAGTGATGGATCCACCACTGCCTCAAATTCACAATCACCACTACCATCACCAACTCAAATCTATCGCTACATCATCCTCCAACCCACCGCCATCTCAAATCCACTACACTATAATAAATTAAGATTGGACGTGGTCCTGTTAGGTTCTAAATTATAATTTTGGGGTATTTAGTAAGTGAAATCATCAAGTCCAAATTTAATTATAGAAATGGTCCAGTTCAATTCGATTTCGTACTATAATAAATTTTTATAACAATTACAACAACACTACATTAATCAAACTAATGATATATTCAGTCTTAACTCTTACAAAATAACGCAGTTCGATAGAATAATTGAGAAAAACTTTGGTCACTCAATTTGATTCTTTGAAATTTGAATTACAAAGTTGAGTTTTGGCTGAAAACATGAAAAATGATGTTTTGGATTCAATTAATTAGTTGGCAAATGAAACATGAAAATGATACTTTTTGGCTCAATTAATTAGTTGACAAATTTGTTCGGAGAAAAAATAAAAATAACCTATCTTATTTAATATAAAAAATTAAGGAGATTTGGTTCTTCATCTACAATCAAGAATCGAACTAAACCTGTTGGTTCTCGATTTTGATACCCATTCGAATATTTAACCTAAGAAGAATCGAACCGATTCAAGTTTAATTTGCGAGATTTGTCCATCCTTATAATAAATCGTCGTCATGTTCAGTTGATTGACAATGATGACACGATAGAGAGAAATAGGAGCGCTACTAAATCAACACAATCAAAAGTATTTTCTAGTGCTATTGATGAAAAATCATTTCTAGAGTAGTGGCGTAATAGGGTGGCGACACCATGGGTGTAGGTCCACAATGGTGGGTCCTATCAAAGGTGTCAAATTTAGGATTTCTGGGATTTGCATTTTACGACTTTCGAAGTTTTTCTAACATATTTTGGGCTCACATGGTGTTGTGGGGTCAAGCAATGGTGGGGTTGTGTTGGGAAGGTAATTTTCATTGATGAGTGGTGGCTGTAACAATTCGACCTCTATGCCTAAGTTATTAACTTACGTATTATCCGTTATGAGAGAACCTAGCCTATATTACACATCAAGACCTTTTATTGCATCTCCATCTTACCCCTCAGGGCAATTGTCCAATTGATACCAGAATTCAACTTAAACCTTTCATAAAATAGATGTCTTGGATTTGAATCCTGATGACACGATAGGAAATCATGAAGGGTAAGAAGATGGGCTAGGCTTTCCCGTAACGAGCAATGTGTAAGTTAACGATTTGGATACATTGTCCAGGTCGTTATAAAAAATACACATTTCAAGGTTCTTCTATAGCGGACAATACATAAAATGAACGACTTAGGGATAGAGACTGGTCATTTCAAAAAATGAGCATTTCTACGCTTTTCTGCGGTGGATAATACGTAAGTTAATGAAATGAACACAAATGTCGGGACGTTATAATATTATGATTCAACTTAAATATCTCATAAATCAGATGTCATAAATTCAAATTTTTGGGATGTGATAGAAAGTCGTGAGGGTAAGATGAGCTAGGCTCTCTCATATCGAACAATGCGTAAGTTAACAGGTTGGACACAAAGGCTGGATCATTACAGTGAAATATGGTGGTTAGCATTGGGAGCCGATGTTCGTGGGGATATAGGACTGTGGGGGTGGAAAATGGGGTTAGGTTTAGGGTTAGGGTTAGGGTTAAGGTTAAGGTTAAGGTTAAGGTTAAGGTTTTTAAATTACGTGGGGGTGAGTGTGGAAACTGATTTTTGAAAGAAAATTTATATCACCTTGTTATCGAAATAAAAATCTAAGAAACTCGCTTTATCAAAAAAAAAAAAAAAATCTAAGAAACTCGTATATTTTTCCTACACTTATACAGAAGAGGAATAATGATCCATACGCCTAGAATTTTTTTATTAAAAATAGTTTATACATCCCAAGTCGCACTCTTTGATATTATTGCATATTGTCACCATAATCATAAATGTATCTTAACTATCACAATAATTAAGAGTTAAACATTTCATTAATAATTGAACTTATATCTTTGTCACACTTTACTAACTAAACTTTAAAATACTTCACAATGGTCACTAAAATTTAACACGTTGCAATTCATCACTCATTCGGGATGTTTCATTAGTCATTAAACTTTAAAAATCTTCCGAGTGGTCGCTGAAATTTAATATATTGTACTTCATCCCCCGCTCACCATATTTTATCACTCACAAAACTTATATATCCGTCACACTTTACTCGCTGAACTTTAAAATATTTTCGAGTAGTCAGTAAACTTTACTCACTGAATCCATCTGTTTAAAAATTAAAAATTTTGAAGTATAAATTACCATATACGAAGACAGTGCCCTCCTTCATGGGCAGATCTACAGTGGGGCCTAGTGGGGCACATGCCCCACTAGTCCCACTAGATTTTGAATTTTTCTTAAACATAAAAGGAAAAAAAGATCTGAAACTCTCCAGACTCCATTAGGCAGCAGCCCAGCTTCAGCTTGAGCTCGCCTCTCCTCTCTAGTCTTTCCCGTCTGTGCCGTCTCCCACACGGATTTCTCCCATTTCTCCTCTCATCTCTCCCAAAAAAATCTGAAACTTACCTCTCATTCCTCAATTCTCATTTCTCCTGTCCCATCTTCCGTCTCCCACACACGTTCAGCGTTTCGTTTCCGAGCTCCGCCCGTTCCAAGCTCCAACTCCAGTCGTCGTCACCGTTGTACTGCTCCCGTCAGCCTGTAACAAGGTAAGTTCCCGTTTTCCTCTCAAAATGAAAGTAATGGATTTAGGATTTTTTAGTCTATTTTTCTTTTGTTTACCCGATTGATTTATAATTTATTGATTGTTTCTAGCTTTATTTAGGGATTTTGATTTATTAGTGATTTGTGAAGCTTTATATGCTGCAATTGTAAAGTAATATATGCTGCAATTGTGATTTGTGAAGCTTTATTTAGGGATTTAGCATTTAAGGACTTTGATTTATTGGTGATTTGTGAAGCTTTATTATATGCTGCAATTGTAAAGTATTATATGCTGCAATTATGATTTGTGAAGCTTTATTCAGGGATTTAAGCATTTAGGGATTTTGATGAAACTTTATCTATTGAGTAGCCGAGTAGGCAATTGTGAATTGTGAAGCTGTTGATAGGCAAGATTGAAAATGATGTAATTATGGAACGTTATCAAAATATGAGAACACGTAAAAAATAATTGTAATAAGAGACCTCGATGGGCATTTTTTAGTTACTTTGTGAAAGTTAGATTGTGCTCCCATAGTTTCGAAAGTCTGCGTCCGCCCTTGCCCTCCTTTCCTCTTGAATTACATCGTGACAACTCTGAATTTATAATTTATTAGTCTTGATTAATATTAATGACTCTAAATAGAGAATTTCACTGCTCGTTTGAGATATAATTTTTTTATTTTCAGTACTTGATTCTACGATATCAATCAAAATAAAGAAACATGTTCTCTATTTTATTTTCTCGACATAAATGAAGAGTATGATCTAAATTAAATTTATGTCAATTCGAAACTAGTATTCTTCTTTCTCCTTGATCATAGCATTTGATGACTAGAGAAACTATATATTCTTGATCAATGTCAATATTCTCATCTTAAATTGAAAATTTCATTATCTAATCGATATTTATTATATTTTATTTTCTTAATCTAGATCGAATCTCATATAAAAATTAACCTTGCTCAAAAAGTTATAAAGTTCAATAATCACTCAAAAGTATTTTATAGTTCAATAAGTGAAGCGTAAAAGAGATATAAGTTCAATGACTTGTGAACATTGGTGAGTGATAGAGTGTAACGTGTTGAAATTTAGTGATCACTCAAAAACATTTTAAAGTTTAGTGGGTAAAGCATGACGAATATATAAATTCGGTAACTAATGAAACATTTAATTCCAATAATTGATATCTATTATTTCAAATTCATTTTTTATTAAAAAGTCAATTATTTAAAAAATACTCATAAATTTCATTTTGGGAAAAATATAAAGCTCATGTTTGGTTCCCATTTTTTTTATATATTTTTTAAACTCCACATTTTTGAAGTTAAATAATTTGTATGTGAACACAAATTTTCCTACTTTTTAACCATACATTCTTTAGAAAATCGCTTTTCATAAAATTTATTCTAAAAAAAATCTACCAAATAGGGACTAAGCATGAAGCCTAATTTATGCTTAGTAAATCGATACTTTTTTTAAGCCAACAAATCAATGCTAGTGTGTGTCCAAATTCTATCACTCGATCTTTTAAATATCTGGCCATGATCAAAAGGATTATTTAAAAAAAAAAAAAAGGAAAAAATATCAAGGCCTAAGTAGTAAGAATGAAACTTTACTAGGATGGTAACCTGGAATGGAATGGAGTTTCATTTGGAAAGAAGGGTAAAAATTAAAAATAAGGATTAATTTTTTTTAAAAATAATTTGTAGAGTATAAATTGAGGACAGTGAATTTTATACGTAAATTTAATTTGTGCATCTTCAATGCATTCTGTGAATTATTATCTATGTGCATATGGGATTTGAAAGATTTATGGTCTACTTGTCATAAATGTACAAAAACATCTCAAATGCAACGTGAATTGCTTTAAAAAAATTGTCACATAAGCAAAAATAGACGATATTTTTTTCAAAAAATTCAAATGCAAGCTAACAAAGATTCCTTCAAATTGGCATGGTGACAAAAAAATAAAAATAAATAAACAATGTCTAGATGAAGATGTTAACTCGACAATTTAATTAATTATGTTTTTGTTTTAAAAATATAGATTTTCTTTCTTCCATTATATTCTAATGTAATTATAAAAGACATGTAGACGAAAATATTGGAATATAGATGGAACTCATTGAAGATTAATTTTTTACTAATTATACTTTAATCTCATATCGACTGGAAATCGGTCTATTTAAGTGTTGTTTGGAAGAGATTTTTCTTGGAAAAAAATAATATTTTTGGATATATCTTTCTATATATAAAAAGTACCTATTTAACGGAATTTGTTGATTTAACGGAAAAACTAACGGAATTTGTTGTTTTAACGGATTATGTAACGGAATTTATTGTTTTAAACAGGCAACTGCACCTTTTTTCAATGTTTTTATCATAACTTTGTATTCCGATATCCGATTGAGGCGATTCAAAATGCGTTGGAAAGCTAACTCATCTGACTACAACTTTAATTCAGACATCATTCTCCAATTCGATCACGTTCTATGCCAAAAATATGTCTCAATATAACGGACTATGTAACGAAATTTCTTGCTTTAAACAGGCAGCTGCACCTTCTTTCAGTATTTTTATTTTAACTTTGTATTCTGATATCCGATTGAGGCGATTCAAAATGCATTGGAAAGCTAACCCATCTGACTACAACTTTGATTCAGACATCATTCTCCAATTCGATCACTTTCTATGCCAAAAATATGTCTCAATATAACGGACTTCTTCAATGTTTTTATTATAATTTTGTATTCCGATATCCGATTGAGGCGATTCAAAATGCGTTGGAAAGTTAACCTATCTGGCTACAACTTTGATTCAGACATCATTCTCTAATTTGATTACTTTCTATGCCAAAAATATGTCTCAATATAACGGACTATGTAACAGAATTTCTTTTTTTAAACATGCAGTTGCACCTTCTTTCAGTGTTTTTATCATAACTTTGTATTTCGATATCCGATTGAGGCAATTCAAAATGCGTTGGAAATCTAACTCATTTGGGTACAACTTTGGTTCAGACATCATTCTCCAATTCGATCACTTTCTATGCCAAAAATAGGTCTCAATATAACGGACCATGTAACGGAATTTCTTGTTTTAAACAGGCAGCTGCACCTTCCTTCAGTGTTTTTATCATAACTTTGTATTTCGATATCCGATTGAGGCGATGCAAAATATGTTAGAAAGCTAATTTATCTGGCTCCAACTTTAATTCAGACATCACTCTCCAATTCGATCACTTACTATGCCAAAAATAGGTCTCAATATGAGACTAAAACACCGGAGCATAACTTTTCGGTTGGAAATTGATTTGTGATCATCTTTTGACTAAATTTGATCCACTTGACGTCTTCCTTTATCCAATTGACTCCGAGCACTCTCAAATCTTCATCGTGATATTCGACACAACTTTAAAGTATTTACATTTTAGCTCCCGAACTTTGGATCCCTTACAATTTAGCAATTTCTCCAAATTTGTCTACTTTTATTTATTTTTTTCAATCTCACCAACCTACATCACAATATCAAAATCACACATCTAATTATTTATCAATTACATAAACATTACATCATTAATTATTTATATGGTGTTTGTTTCTGCCTTTCAGCAGAAATCAAGCCGTTGACAATACAATTCATGCTATTGGGAACCGCAATTTTGGACCAATTCTCTCACTGTAGGGCTGTAGGTTTGAAAAAAAAAAGGGTAACATAAGCAATTTTCATTCCTCCTTGCAGCGCGCCCAGACATGCCCTTAATTAACCCAAAAAAATTACATATTTATTAATAACAAATTAATTATTAAACAAAAATATTAAATATAAACTAAGCAAACGTGCATTGCACATTACTTGCACCTAGTATGGTTAAAAAGTAGGAAAAAATATTGGTTCATGTGAAAAATTATTATTATTATTATTTTATTTTATTTTTGATAGTTTGTGGTTGAAAATAATTTTCAAAAAAAATCTCACAAAAAAGCCATAAATACTGTATAGATTGCAATCTACTGAATGCATTGAAGATGTTCTGATAAATAGACACTAAGTCTATCCTTGTCTCCAATCTATTTTATGGATTTCTATTTAAGAGTGTGTTTGGGATACATTCTGTTGGAAGAGTGTGTTTGGGATACATTCTGTTGGAAGAATGTATTATTGAATAATAGATTGATGGAGAATGTGTGGTTAAAAATGAAGGAAAAATTATTGATGTGATGGAAAATATTATTTTATTAAAAAATGTGTGGTTGAAAATGAGAATTGATTTACTGTAGAAAAGGAGAAGTTTTACCAAACATGCTATAAGTCTATCCTCGTCTCCAATCTATTTTATGGATTTCTATTTAAGTATCCTTTTTTTAATCTTTTGCACGTTAATTGAAGGGATTCTTATCAGCTTGTACTGAAGAGTAAATTTTTCATCTCCGTCCACTTTTGCTACGTATAATTACATATTTACATTGGAGATGCTCCTGTACCTGCACATTTTATTAAGGGTATCACAAACCGATTCATCCCACTATTTGCACTTAAAAATTTCATGTGATTGACGAGCCTGGCAAGGGCCCAGAGCACCAAAGTTCTTAATTGGGCTTAATAAACAAATGATGGGCCCGTTTAATGATCAACACAGTCACCGGCAACAAATTTTCCAAAGGTTAAGTGCTCGTTCTCTTCACCGTTTTCAATCCATTTTCAATTTTCAAAAACACTGAAAACACGTTTACTTATCTATTTTCAGAAATGAATTTTCAAAAACAAGTTTACAATTTACAAAGAAAACGAAAACTCCAAAAAAAGTCGTTTTGGCTTTTTTCAATTAAAATAAAGCCAAAACTTCATTTTTTTATTTTTGAAAACAATTTTTCAAAATAACAAATAGAACGTGTTTTCAATAATCCCAAAATGAACATTCAAAACACAAAACGAAATAAGTTATGTAAGGATTCAGAGGCTATTGCATTTATTAGCAATTAATTAATTGAGCTTCTAAGATTGCATGAATATTACACATTAATGACATATTCGATAGGTTAACGATATAAGATTAAAGTACATAAACATATGACATTATGTTAATAACAATATGTATATGACAGTATGTACCAAGTGTTTTGTGACATTGAAGGCTTCATACCATCTTTTTTTTTTTTTTCAGAGATGACAAATTACCTCGTCTCGTTCAAATGAAACAAGATAAATTGTACATTTTTTTATCCACCATCGATAAAGACAAAACAATATCTACACCATTTAAATGCATCTCTAAAATTTGAACTTTTTTGCACGAGTCGTGATAATATATTAGACGAACATCATAGTAAAATTTACGAGTTACTTTACATCAAAGCTTAATCATATTGATTATGGCTTCACTAAGAATAATAAACTTGAGACCATTGGCACAATTGCACAAGGCATGTTTTATACTTTTCACATTGATTTTCAGTTTTAATTAAAAAAATAAATAAACCTTTACAATATTCTAAAAATATATTAATTCTATTGGGCCGGCAATTTGGGTTGCCATTCAAAATCATTCAACCCGAAACCCAGATCCGAATAGTCAAACAATCCGTCTAGGGCCACATATTCACCGTTACTGTTATTATAGTTCTCTGTTTCGCCGATACCAAACTCATACGAGTCATAACTCGGAAACTCCCACAACTCACCACCAATTTCGGACGAGTCAGAGTCGACTCGGACAAACTCGGTCTTCCCTTCACTCAATACACCCGTCGGAGACGCCGTTGACGGAGGAAGCCCAAGCTCGTCATCCGAAGCCTCCAACAAATACCCCAGATCCGGTTGAGACTCTTCAGAACCCGGCTTGAAATCCTCCGTCGGTGAATGCGAACCCATAATTTCCTCCTCGAAACTCTTCATGAACGAGTCAAGATCCTGACTCGTTGTGCACAATTCAGATTCATCATCACCCAAACTGTCCAATAAATCCTCCTTCAGCCTCTTAACCTCCGGCAAATCACTCACTGGGTCAGTCTCCTCCGACCCATCTCGTCCTCTCTTCTTAATCTTCACTTCTTCCATCGAAATAGCAGAATTACGTAAAACTATACAATATATATTTTATTCAAATGACAATTCACAGATGGACGAGGATTGGAAAGAAAATGGGTCGATTATATAGTGGGGGAAATGAAGAGATTTTTTTGGGTGATATGACGTGGGAATAGTGGGGCCCAATGTTGATGTCTCAGAAATTGTGTATTGGTTTCCTTGACGTGTCTGCTCTCGTTTGTGTGGGGTGTGTTTCGGAATCTTGTGGATTTGATTTGAAATTAGAGTGGGTCCACTTAACCTAGTCAATCACGGCATATTTTTCTCGGGTTTCTTTTGGATTTGGGTATTGTCTGTTGGGCGAGTAAATTTATATGGGCCGTCGCCCGTCGGCAACTCTGAAATGAGGAAGTCCACGAAAGTTTCTGACCTTCTATTTTTATTCATAAATAAAGACATTATTTATCATTATAATAATATAATATCGATAATGTGATAATTTATACAAAATAATGAGATTAAAAAATTCAATTTTGATGAGAGATGTGGAGGAAGGATAGAGAGAGAGAAATGTGAGGGATAATAGACTGTCACACGACGAATATTCCATTATCACGATAATAGGGTCCGTTTGAGCCCCGTTTTTTTCCCAAATTTTCTCATTTTCCTTGGTTTTTGGACAGCTTCAACAGTTGCATGACTGATTATTTGCCTGACTTCGTACAGCTTTTTCTACATTTGGCAGACAAATTTTGAATATGCCGAATCTGCCCTTTTTTTACTTGTTTTTGAAATTAGAAAGTAAGGGTAGTAATAGTAGGTATTTTGGTAAATAGTGATGACAAATTGGATATATTAGTCACAAGGAATTTCAACGGTTCAAGCACAACTCACCAAAATGTCTGCTGTGGGGCCCATAAAAAGTCAATAATGAGAATGAGAATTTGGAAAAAAAGGGGCTCAAACGGGGGCTAAATAGGATTATTCTAGTGGTATATCACCACTTACACAAGGGTGTCCATAATGGACACCCGGCACCTCCTCGTTGGAAGGAGTGCCGACCCCACCGACCCTCCCTCCAATGAGGAGGCACCGGATGTCCATTATGGACACCCCGATGTAAGAGGTGATGTACCTCTAGCATCTCCCTAATAAATAACATTGGTCATTTTTAAATAGTTTTTGGATTATATGAACAAAATATTTTTATATAGTTTTGTATGGGGTACTCAAATCATCTTCTAATACTACCGTTCTTATTATTTTCGATGAAATGTCCCGTACACTTTAGAGAAATATATTTCAACAAAACCATATAATTATAATTGCGATTTAACATAAGAATATAATATTAAAATTTAACGTAAATTTGGACAATTTTGATCATTTACTTGTATAACTATAATGAAAGTTTAGGACTAGTGTGCTCATTTTCTTTTAATTGTAGTTCACACATCTGGTTGTGGTTGCAAATTGCGAGTAAATCAAATTTCGAAGGATTTAACAGTAGGTTTAGTCCATATTTGATAGGGATTAAAATTTAGATTTTAATTTAAATTTAAATTAACAATTAATTTTAACTACATATTTTATGAGATTCATAGTTTTTCAAACATACATTTCATCAACTTTTATCAAAATTTACTAAAAATATAATTTTAATCTCTACCAAACAATGACTTAATACAGTATTGAAACAATAATTTTATAATCAAATTCAACGTTAATCCGAACAACTGACTATAGTATTTTCAACAAAACCAGCTTACATTTTTACATGTTTATCGTCTTAATCGGCCGTCCATGGAAATGTATATTTAGGCAAATGGTGGGCGGACTAATTTTTGATTATTTTTTAATTATAAACGGTGAATAAAGTTAGACGATTTGGATGCCGTGCCGCAGGCACCTACCATCTTATTTTTCTATTTTCGTCTATCACAATTTTTGTACGTTTTGCTTGTTCACTATTGGACCGTCCAAGCCGGTTTCTCATTAATATTCTTACATATTATCAAAAAAAAAAAAAAAAAGTGATAATAAAGTGGAAGAGTATTCTCATCTTATCTTATCTAGAATTAAAGGTTCATTTCAAATTTATACAATTTTTTTTCTTGTGAGAATAAAAACAAATTTTCAAAACGAGGATTTTTTTATACAATTTTACTAAAAATATCCAGAATCTATTTCATCTTACCAATTTATCAAACTCGTTGCCGAAAGACAAGTAGAAATACTTGTACTCGATCGCAAAAAGAACAATATCATCTATGTAGAAGGTCAACCATCAGCCGTTCAAGTGTCAATTAAGTGACATTTAATCATAGAAATATGATTTTTTTAAGATCTTAATTGAAGAGCATCTCCTAGCAACTAATTGGCTTTTTAGATTATTTCGTCATACACTTCAATAGATAATTTATTTTAATCAGTTTATGTATACCCTAAAATGACTAGAATTATATTGCATGTCACCATGAACAAACTATAATAAAAATATATAAATAATCTAAGACAGCTCATTGCTTAGTTCCTAAGAAACAATTGGTCAAATTGTTAAAGAGTCATTTATTATAAGTAGAGCCAACAAATAGAACAGCCTGCTAAAATTAATAAAGCATCATATCCTACGTAAAGAAAAGTACAATTCTATAAAGCTGAATACTACTTGTACCTAAAGAAAAAAAAAATCATAAAAATTAAAAAGATAACATTGTGCATCAAGATGATTCGTAATTGGACCCACTGAACCCCGCGGTCCACGTTCTTTATGATGTTTTCTTAGCCGAGCAATAAAAGCCAACTTCCACGAGTAGATATATTTGACTTGTAGCTTTCAAAAATAGGTAACTTTTAAAGAAAATTATGAATTTTCTTTTGTTAAAAAATTGCACAAATTTTTCTTATCCACGAAAAGAGGTTATGTTTTAAATTGTAGCCCTGTTGGATGTAGCTCAAAATCAAAATTAAAAATTTTTAAGCTTGCAAATTCAAAACCACTAGATCGATTTATTATTCTAACTAGTCTCAAATTCATAAACGTCCCTGGTTCAAGCTAAAAGGCATCCCAGTCATTAAATTTATTTCGATTGTTTGAAATTCTATTTAATTTAAATCAAAACTCGGATGGCTTGTAGCTTGAATTAGTGAAGAATTAACTTGAAAGAATTAACAAGGTCCCATCTCCTAAAAATGAAAGAAAGAAAAAATTGGTGAACTCATTGCATAATTTAAAGAATTCAAGATTATTTACAAATAACTTACAAGTAGGGGTGGGGAAAAAAAAAAACCAAAAAACCTATCAAATCGATCAAACCAAACCAAGTAGGGGCGGTTTGAACGAAAAAATCGATTTGGTTCAAATAATTTTAATAAATTTTTTTCATTTTAAAATATATAATTTGAAACTTAAAAAATAAATTAATATAAATATAATTCTTTCTCAAATAATTTATTTATCGTCAACGGTTTTTTTTTAAAACCTAAACTCCAAATTCCAAAATAAAAAAAGAAAAGCAAGGAGAATAATTGATTATTGTAAACTCCAAATTTAGATTGACACTTAGTTTTCATTTTGATATAATTATTTTTTTGTAACTATCGGATATATATGATGATTTTTTAAAACCAACCATTTAGCGTCTACATTATATGCATCATTAATATGCAGAACACAAGCAAAAAAAAAAAATTATATATAGGCAAACAAGTTTTTAAATCTTGGGTAGGCAAAATTTTTTTTAACTCGGATAAATGTTCTAACCGACTAACTAGGTTTGACTCAGTTTCAAAGATTAGATTGAATCTGTTACGGGTTAAAGAACAGAACGGACACGTGGCGTCACATCACGACGGTGGGACCAACTTAATTCGATCAGGATATAATTCTCTAGCTTCAGTTGTGAGTTCCGAGGCCCTGGCTACCAATCCGAGGCCCTCGTTATTACTCCGAGGCCCCTCCTTTTAACGTCCGAAGCCCATCAAAGATCCACTTATGAGGATTCGGCCATGATGAAAATCTCTTACAAATGATTGATGTGACTTTTGTGTAAAGTTTAATTATGTCTTGTCTCGTCAATGTCAGAGCATTTAATGTTAGTACAGCTAGGAGAGTCAACTTGATTGCTAGGATTTGAGGTCTTGGTCGAGGAGATGAGGCCACGTGTAAGTTGATCCAAAGGTCACAATTTGAGTTGTAACACTATAAATACCCCAACCACGTAACAAGGAAGGGACGAATGCAAAATTGAAGAATAAACTGAATCTTTTGGAGCCATTTCTTTCTCATTTCAATATCATTTTTACAACATTTTGTTACAACGCAACCTTGTTATTTATCGATTGGATCCTTATACAATCGTGTTTCTTTTATGCCGGTGACCTGAACGGAAACGTCTCGTGCCTTTTTGCTACTCCCACGCTCATTCTCTGGAGTCCTCATGACCATTAATCGGCATTAGTGTGTTGGATTAAGCTTACGTGTGCACGAGTGGGCCCGGCATCTGTTGGCAACATTTTTTGGGGTCAACAGAATCGATTTGAGCTGAAATTTACTCAAGTTGGAAAGTCGATTTCTATTTCGGATTGAGCTCAAAACCAATCCAATCCAGCCCGAACCATGTCCACACCTAATTACAAGATAGACAATTTAAAAATTTCTGTCTAAACTCATAAATACCTTCTTATGTATAAGGTACAAAATTTTATGCTTTAAAATAGAATTTATTGTCAAAATAATTAACTTACATATTTTAAAATATTAACAAATAAAATGAATCAAATATTAAAAAAAATTGATTCAAATACATTTACTAAGCTATATCCCAACTTATAAATATTATAAATTATGTTACTAAAATGCACGCCCCCTTGATAGTTAGACTCTACGCGGTGCATCACGTTGTTTAGCGATAGGTAGCTCCTTTCTCCATGGTTGTACATTATTTACTGTTTTAAAAAGCGGCATCTAAGTACAGCCTAAGCTCAAAGCGAGAGCAAAATGCCTTGCTTCACCTTTTTTTTTTGCGCTTTTTCATTTTTCTTTTATTTTTATTTTTTACACGCCTAGGTGTGCCTAACTCGCGTTTATGCTTTTGAGCTTCGTATGTTTTTTTACACCTTTCAACGCTTTTTTACGTTTTTTTCTTTTAATTATTAAATAATTTTAGATTTTTTTAAATATTTAAAATAATATTAAAATAGGAAAACTTTTTTTTACGCCACGCTTCGCATATGTCGAAGCTCAATCCCATATTTCGCCACGTTTTACGCTTTTAGAACACTGGTATTATTACAAGTAGCTCTTTTTCGGATTATAACTCAAATGAAATTCTATTTGAACTTGTGACATTTATTTGGGATAGTAAATTTCATTAAAATTATTAACTACCAAAGTTTTATTTATTTTGAGACTCTAGTCGTATCTTACATTCTTTAATATTTAAACTGATTTATATATGAGTATTGAACAATTCTAGATAACTCGTAAAAAACATTCTTGTAGATTAACGATTTCAAATCCACCTAATATATGTTCGAGATGGGGAAAAATTTACAGCTCAGGTGTTTACTATTCCAAAATTAAAAATCAGGGCCCAAAGTTTATAATTACAAAAATCAGGTTTTTCTTGAATTAATTAATTACATTTCAAATTATTATATTAAATTAAATATTTAACTGTAATATAATAAAATTACCCCACCCCACCCCACCCCCCATTGCTCCAACTACTACTCCAGCGATCGACGACTATTCCGACAGCACTTTAATTCCGAAGATTGCTTCGATCCGGCGACTTTTTCGAGGTCACAGATCAAAAAATCTGTAGGTCGCGGGTTATTTAGAGGCCACAGATGAAATTTTTTGTAGACCGCAGATTATTTCGAAGTCACAGATTTAAAATTTTATAGGTCACGGATTATTTCGAGGTTACAGATCAAAAAAATTAAGGTCACAAATTCTTTTTTTAAGTTACAAATTATGAATTTCAAAGTCACAGCTCAATAGTAAGGTCACAGACACCAAAAAAAACCCCACAACATTTCAATAGTTAGGTCATAGACACCAAAAACAACCCACAACAGTTCAATAACTAGGTCACAGACGCTTAAAAAAATCCACCACAGATCAATAGCTTGGTCACAGACACAAAAAAAAAAATCACAAGAGTTTAATAGCTAGGTCACATACATTAAAAAAAAAAAAAAAACCACCTCAATACAGTAGTTAGGTCACAGAAACAAAAAAAAAAGCCCACTACAATTCAATAGCTGGTCACATACACCCAAAAAACCAGTTCAATAGGGTAGGTCACAAAAAAAAAAAAACCACCAGAGTACAGTCGCTAGGTCACAGACACCCAAAATAGTTGGTAACAGACCCTTCATCTCATCCACCGCCGACCCTAATCCGCTCCACGCATCAACACCACACATTTGTACCTCAACTATAGTACCATCACCACGCAAATCTGCAACCCACCACCACACAAACACACATCAACACCACTTTTCAGTCGAGATAGAGAGAGTCGCAGGTTCTTCCAATCGCCATTTTGGGGGAGGGGCCATTTTGGGGGAGGATGAGGGGCAAATCAGATATGAGATTGAATAAAAATTTAAAAAAAATATATAATTCCAAAAATCTGCACTGCCTTTCTACACTCAAAAAATAAAAAAAGATTAAAAAAAACGTACAGCAGCGTCGACGCTGCTGTCGGTGTGTGCGACACAGCAGCGTCGCTACTTGTCGCACTGACAAAGAATCAGCTGTCTTTGTGCGACACGCTGACGATGTGTCGCACAAAGACAGCAGCGACGATACGGGGAGGGGGGGGGGGAAGAAAGGGAGGGGAGGAGGGTGGAGGCGGCGGTCGGCGGTGATGGCGGCGGGCGAGAGAGGGAGGAGATGTGAAATTGATTAGGGCTTGGATAGGATGTTATATTTAAAATAAAGTGGGTGGGGGTAGGTAGTGGGGTGGGTATATATGTTATTTTAATTTTATAAAATCATTATTAATTAAAATTATAAAAACCTGATAATTGAATAAAAAACTTAAAAACTTGAATTTTTAAAATGTAAAAGAAAAGATATGGTTTGGTGTAATTTCCTCTTCGAGATGTTCAAACTTGAAGAAGTCCCCAACACCCACATTAATTGCGATGGGCCGTCGAAATTCAAAGCCATTAACAAGATGTATGGTGTTTCTTTATGACACCAAGCAACCAGTCAATTTATAATCAATATTCCCAAAAAATAATATGCCATGTTTCTTGAAGCGGCATAATTTTTTTTTCTATTCTAGAAGAATATAAAATTATTTCTAAGAAACAAAAAATTTCTAATCTATTAAATTATTAAAAAAATATTTATTATTGCTCATGAAGAAGCACAATTAATATTATGTTAACTAATATTATAGTAGAATATTACTTACTTTCAAGAATCATAATTTTTAAAAATATTTTAATATTATTTTATTCCTCCTGAACAATAAATCTTTATAAATTTTAACATTTAGAGTAATACTTTTTAATTGTTCTTGAAGAAGCAAAACTTTATATGAATGTTATGGTAGAATACCATTTGTCCACGATGAGAATGTCAGTATAAATTTTAACTATCTAGAAAAATATTAAAATATTGCTTTGAATAAGCGCAATTAAAAATCACGACGAATAAAATGTTGATATTCTGTCAACTTTTATTTTATTTTCCTCACGTTTAGTAAGGTAAAATTGGCCAAATACTATATTTAACATTTACTTAATCATTTTAGACCTAAACGTTTCTTTCATTTTGGTACTATATTTCTTTTATTATATGTCCAAAAATCTTATTATTTAATTATAATATAAATATTTTGGATATTACTTTTTGGTTGTTACTTTTCCGCTGAGTTTTAAATTAATAAACATGTTTGAGCCCCATTTTTTGTGTAAAATATATTTTGGAATGATACATTAATAGAGAATGTGTGGTTAAAAATGAAGGAAAAGTTTTCTGATTGCATGTATTATTATTATTTTATTAAAAAATGTGTGATTGAAAAGAAGATACAAAAAAATATTTTCAAAAAAAGAGGGTCAAACAAGGGCTTGATTTCATAAGAAAATTGATGAATGAAAATTTTGAAGACATATAACTTAATTATTTTACTGTTCAATTCCCTTATAATATTGTTCTATTTTATTTTTTCTTAATTTAATAGCATAGCTACATAGTTTGCATATTCAATTTATTATTATTATTTTTTAAATTTCGTCGAGAAGTACTTTTTAGGGAAAAAAACGTCAAAAGTTATTAGGATTTGAATTCCTTAGTCGGGACAACAATCCAAAGTCAAAAGTTTCATCATTATTTATTTGGGAAAAAAATATTTTGACATTAAATTCAAGTAAAGAAACGTGTCTGGGTATGGTCACGACACACCGTTTGCCTTAATTAACAAGTAATGATGAATTGATGATGGTTGATCAATGTAGCCCTGATAACAATTATTTCAAAATCCTTTAATTTTCATATTCATTTTCAACTATACATTTATATAATAAAATATTTTGTACGTAAATAAATTTATTTTTTCTATTTTTAACCACACATTCTCCAAAAATCAATTCAAAACTCATTTTTCTCAAAATAATGGTCATCAAACAAGGGGCTAAATCAACCTTTCATATTATTTACTATATCAGTTACACGTCTTGTACGCATATAGTATATTTAATTTTTTTGAAATTTTAGAAACGTTCTAATTTTAATAATTGATTATAAGAATACTTGAATTCAAGTATTTGTCTAACTATGTCATAATATTAAGGGTTCATTTGATCAGACTTTTGAAAAGTCAAAATTTATTTCTGAAATTAAAAAATAATTTTGAACGTATTAGGATAATTTTCTGAAAGAGCTTAGTCGACCAGAAGAATTTTTAAATAAAATTGACTTAAGATAACTTCCTCATAAAACATTTTTATAAGAAGTACAAATAAAAGCAGAAATCCTGTTAAACAACTCTTAACAATCTCATTTAAAGTTTTTGTCATTAAAAAAAAAGGTAAACACATACGAGAAGGTCTAACAAGGCTCGAGAAAAATCTATGGCTGTCTTGGTTGGAAGTTGTAATACCTTGAACGTGTCGTCCACGGAAACCATTTTTCTAATCAAAATGGTAATTAACTAATTATCAATTTTTTAGTTAGATGATAGTTAGTCTAATATCTAAAATCGGTTGTTGAGCCCTTAGGAATGAATTTGGATATATTTTTTAATTTTCATTAAAATTGTTGGTTCACGTAGATTGATCTAGTACAAACCTAAAACGATCACGTTGGACCACAAAAATAATCACAACATCTAACCTAACTTGGTATACAATTTTTTTTAATTGAACTATGTCCAAAATGAAAGTTACATTAACCTAACATCGACGATAATTACATAATTCCTCAAATGGTTAGTAATGAATATTAGATATAAAATCTCAAAAACATGTTTGGCACATCAGACTAGACTCTAAAAAATATTTATGTGTCGAAAAAAATATGTTTTTCGGGAAGAGATACAATTTCACCAATAAACTCACATATAAAATTGTAATGGATGATATTAGATACGCAGTATTATGGTGGTTTATGTTGATAGTGTCCATTTATTTTTTTATGTAAAAAAGTGTCATTTACTATATTTTCCTTATCCGACCTAAACACATTCCTACCTCCGCATAATCTTGTACGGTTGGTAGTATAATGAGCAACAATTTTATAAGTTGATAAACCTCAAAATAACAATTTCACCTCGGCCGAGTCAATGGGTCGATTAGGATGTGAGAATAGTGGATTTTTTATTATCTTCAATCACATGTCGAGACCTATAAAGCAAGACGTATCACTATTTTTAGATCGTCGTCCTAAGGTTGTTTGACAACAAAAGCATGGCATGACTAATCTGTTGTGCCAAACTTAGCACAAGTATTTGGTAATGAATTTTAGACGTCAATCATCAACATAGTTTTCACCTAATTTCCAACAAAGTGAAGTCATATCTAATTTTGACAAAGACAAGCTAAATCTTTAAAATAATTTTAACGTTGGCCATCTTTTGTTTCACCAAAAGTGGAGGATTATGCAATTCGCGTAAATTCTTTCCAAAGTTTACACCAAAAGTGAATGGCCTTGTTTTCTACTCCGTCCTCGGCATTACTGTTGAATTAGTATTAGTAACTAAAATCTTAGTCACTGTCCGAATCTATGCAAATTATTCCTCAGGGACCTAATTAGTCATCTTCATTAGTTTAGGTCCTTCTTTGTAATAAGATTAGTTTGTTAAGTTTGTTTTGATCTTTTCCCTCTTTTCCTTCGTTTATATACTGTTTCAATCTACTGTATTTGAGGTTGTTGGAATAAATAAAATTGAGGTGTTCATCTCCTCTATTTGATCATGGTATCAGAGCGAGTCGGTTCTGGAAATTCAGGACTGCAACCTACAAATTGATCAAAGACGAAGAAGCTTGAGCTCAGGATTGAGCTGCAATGGCCAGAAATCAAGATATGGATCTACTACCTGAAGAACTCAGATACGATCGAATGAATCAAGGAAATGGAAGACAAATTGAGGTAAATGCTTCAGATCCGCTGTTCCTACATAGCTCAGATCATCCAGGGATGATTTTAGTCACAGCGCCTTTAACTGGGAAGAACTTTCTGGTGTGGAGTAGATCTGTAAAAATCGCCCTTGGTGCCAAAATGAAATTAGGGCTTATTGATGGTAGTATTGAAATACCTGAAAAAACTTCACCGAATTATGAAAAATGGTTGAGAGTCAATTATATGATCACTTCATGGTTACTGAACTCAATATCGAAGGAAATAGTTGAAGCTTTTCTATACACTAATACTGCTAGGGAGCTGTGGATGGAAATTGAAGAGAGATTTGGAACCTGTAATGGTCCTATGTTGTATCAGATCCAACGAGAAATCAGCTCAATTTCTCAAGGAAATATGACTGTGTCAGAATATTATACAAAATTGAAGAGACTATGGGATGAATTGAGTGTCTTAATGCCCATACCTGAGTGCACTTGCAATTCAGCTAAATCTGTATCAGAAATAACTCTGTTTAACAGACTTATGCAATTTCTCATGGGATTAAATGACGATTTTGAACACACTCGAAGTCAGATCCTTGTCATGGATCCTCTACCACCAGTAAACAAAGCTTATTCCATGATACAACGGGTTGAAAAACAGAGAGAAATTCAGATAACCTATGGTGAACATAATGAAGTCAGTGCAATGAATGTAAAAACTCAAGGATCAAAGAGATTTGGAGGAGGCAGAGGTTTTGGTAGAAAGTTTGATGTAAGCAAGGAAGAGAAGAAAAATCAATTTTGCACACATTGTAACACCTCAGGACATAACAGAGATTGCTGTTTTAAATTGATTGGGTATCCAGATTGGTTTAAACAATTAAGTGAGCAAAAGAGAAAATATGGAGGAAGATTTTCTGCTTATATGGCAGATTCACCACTGCAGATGGAAAGTGAAATAAAACCTGGGGGGTTTGAAGATCAATGTAGAAATCTGAACATATCAGAAATTGTGAAACAGGAGCTTAGGAAGATGGTGACTGGAAAGGGAACCAACACTGGTGCAGGAAGCAGTGTAAATTTTGCACATATTGATGATTTTGCAGGTTCATCTCTTAAACTCGAATTTAATTCTGCTCTAAGTGCTTCCAACTTGATAGGATCTAGGTCGTGGATTGTTGATACTGGAGCCTCCAATCACATGTGTAACGATATCTCTTTTTTAAAGAATTCTATACCTGCTAACAAGTCCATTCCTGTCTTCCTTCCTGATGGAACTATAAATTTTGTTAAACACTTTGGAAATGTTCATCTACATGATAAACTTATCCTCAATGACACTCTTCACATCCCTACTTTTAGGTTCAACCTACTGTCTGTAAGTAGGTTAACAAAGGCCTTAAATCTAAAATTTATCTTCATGAAGGATCATTGCCTTTTGCAGGACCTGTTGACTGAGGAGATAATAGCTGTAGGAAGGCTGATTAAAAACCTATACGTGCTTGATGAAACATCCTTCTGTACATCTACCATACAGCATTTTACTCCCATTGCTTGTAATATTTCTTTTCCAAATAATTCTTCTTTTGTTGACAAAAAGTATAAACCTACAGATGAGTTGATTACTCTTTGGCATAGAAGGCTAGGACATGCTTCTGGAAATGTCATGAAATATCTGAAATTGATGAGTTCTTTCAACAAAGAAATCCTTTTGCCGTGTGATGTTTGTTCTTTTTCCAAACAACATAGGCTATCTTTCAATAGCAGTGATATCAAAACCTCTGAAATTTTTGAAATCTTACATGTGGATTTATGGGGGCCATACAAACATAGATCTATCTGTGGTGCACACTATTTTTTAACAGTGGTTGATGATTTCAGTCGTGGCACTTGGACTTTTTTGATCAAGCATAAAACTCAAGTTCTTATTATGATTAAGAATTTATATAAAATGGTTAAAACTCAGTTTGAAAGAACCATAAAATGTTTTAGGACTGACAATGGCACAGAATTTACAAACTTTGAATTTAGGAATTTTTTGGCTGAAAATGGTATTCATCATCAGAAAAGCTGTCCTTATACGCCTCAACAGAATGGTGTCGTAGAGAGAAAGCATAAACACCTCCTACAAATTGCTAGGGCTCTTATGTTTCAGTCAAGTTTGCCAAAACATTTTTGGGGAGAATCAATTCTCATGGCAACACATATCATAAATAAACTACCCACAGCCATACTTAACTGGAAAACCCCCTATGAAATCTTGCATCAAAAATTGCCTACTTATCATAGTTTGAAGGTTTTTGGGTGTTTGTGTTATGCCACTAACACAAAACCTTTTAAAGAAAAATTCGCACCAAGAAGTTTCAAGTGCATTTTGTTAGGCTACAACACAGGGCAAAAAGGTTTTAAATTGTTTGATCTCATCAATAAACAAGTCTTTGTATCTCGTGATGTTATTTTCCATGAGGAGATTTTTCCTTTTAAAGAATGTTCAAAGCCTCAGCCCCATATACCTTTACCTGTGTGTGTTTTTCCTTATGAAGATGATTCATCTGTGACTAATGACCTTGATAACCTAAGTGCTTCTCAGCCTCACACTGATCATTTTTCTGATGCTAATCAACCTGCGGCTACTTATCAACTCAGTCAAGACAAGGTTACACAATCTGGTGATACCTCTTTCACTCAAATTGCTAATCCCCAGATGATCCCTCCTACTAGAAAAAGTATCAGACAGAAATCTGCACCTACTTGGATGCAGGATTTTGTGAGCAATTTATCCTTCTCTTCTTCTATTTCTATGTCTGATACATTGAAATCTTCTTCATACACTCCAAACACATATCCTTTCTATAAGTCAGAAAAATTTAGCCCCAGTTATCACCACTTTCTGGCTAACATATCTACAATCCAAGAACCAAAATCCTATAAAGAGGCTAGCACAATGACTGAATGGGTTCAAGCTATGGACAATGAAATTGCAGCTTTGGAACAGAATGAAACATGGGAGATTGTTCCACTGCCTTCAGGTAAGATTCCCATTGGCTCTAAGTGGGTTTATAAAGCAAAATTAAAGCCTGATGGAACTTTGGATAGATGTAAGGCCAGACTAGTGGCGAAGGGATATAATCAGGTGGAAGGAGTTGATTATGTTGATAGTTTTTCACCTGTGGCAAGATCAGTGACAATCAGGTTGTTTTTCTCCATTTCATCTGCTAAAAATTGGCCTATATATCAATTGGATATAAATAATGCTTTCTTGCATGGTTTTCTGGATGAGGAACTTTACTTGTGGCCTCCAGAGGGTTACACACGAGTTAAGGAAGGTGAAGTGTGCAAGCTCAAACGGTCTCTTTATGGTTTGAAACAGGCAAGTCGACAATGGAACTCTGAATTCTGTAAACATTTACATTTATATGGTTTTTCTCAGTCTGCACATGATAATTGCCTTTTCATACTCCGATCAAATCATGCCATCTTGCTCTCCTTGTTTATGTGGATGATGTCCTCATTACTGGAACGGATGAAGCTGAAATCCAGAAGGTTAAGAATTTTCTGAACACTACTTTCACCATTAAAGACTTAGGTCTTGCAAAGTATTTTTTGGGGATAGAAATTGCTCGTGGTTTGGATGGTTTATACCTTAACCAAAGAAAATATGCTATGGATATCATTGCTGATGCTGGCTTGATGGGTTCAAAGCCTGTAGATATCCCACTGCCCAGAGGATATAGATTCACAGCTGATGGTGATGCTTATCAACATCCTGACCAATATCGCCGGCTTGTTGGTCGCTTGTTATATCTCAATCTTACACGTCCAGATTTATCTTTTGCAGTTCAACAGCTGAGTCAATTTGTAAATTCACCAACCACTTCACACTGGGATTCAGCTTTGCACCTATTGCGATATCTTAAGGGGACTATGTCAACAGGACTTTTCTTTCCTTCCTCTAACAGTTTCAGATTAGAAGCTTACTGTGATGCAGATTGGGCCTCATGTTCAGATACTAGGAAGTCTCTAACTGGTTACTGCATCTTTCTTGGTGGTTCTCTCATTTCCTGGAAGTCGAAGAAGCAACAGACGGTTTCACGAAGTTCTGCAGAGGCTGAATATCGAAGCATGGCTTCGACCGTCTGTGAGATTCAATGGATAACATATCTCCTTCAAGATTTTGGTATTAAGTTTCATCTTCCCATTCCTCTTTCGTGTGACAACCAGGCTGCTCTCCACATTAGTGCTAATCCGGTATTTCACGAACGCACGAAGCACCTTGATATTGATTGTCATGTGGTCCGTAATCAATATAAGGCTGGCTTGATTCTTCCACAATATGTTTCTTCTAGCGCTCAGATTGCAGATGTTTTCACGAAGTCTTTGCCGCTTCCCCAGTTTAAATTCTTAGTTTCCAAGTTGGGTTTGATGGATTTCCATCAAAGTCCAACTTGAGGGGGGGATGTCCGAATCTATGCAAATTATTCCTCAGGGACCTAATTAGTCATCTTCATTAGTTTAGGTCCTTCTTTGTAATAAGATTAGTTTGTTAAGTTTGTTTTGATCTTTTCCCTCTTTTCCTTCGTTTATATACTGTTTCAATCTACTGTATTTGAGGTTGTTGGAATAAATAAAATTGAGGTGTTCATCTCCTCTATTTGATCAGTCACGAACACCATTTAGCCCATGTTTGAATTCATTATTTTAAGATGTCTACAATCTCAATCTAGGAATGGAATTCGAGAAAGTTGTTTCAATGTTATCTTCTTTGTTTCTTGACAATGGTTCTAAGTTCGTGATTGCATTACAGCTTGGAAACCTAACGTCCTAATATCATAAAACCTAAATACCTTTTCGATCATCTTCATTGAAAGTGTATAACCAAACCCTTTTGTGCTTCTCACAAATTTGTACACCCCACCTGCTCTTAGGATGATGGACTACTCCTATGATGCATGGATAAACCTGGGACGCAACGATACATATCTTTTTGAAGAAGCACGACACATTGGAACATCCTAATTAAAATAGTTTCTTATTTTAAAAATATTTACAGAACATTCAAAAGTTAAAACGACTTCTAATTATTTTAGGATAAGAGGTTTGACTCCAAGATAAATCACAAATGGCCTCAATGCCCATTGGTTGTTGGAGTGAGAAATTTAATTAATTTTTATTTAAATATTATTTGCTTAAAATCTTTTAGATCCCACAAAATTCAGGATTTTTGTAATTTTGAAGTTTGTGATCTATTTTTCGTTTTCCAAATATGTATGTAACCTTTTACTCATCGATTTTTCCCATAAATTTATCCCCTAGTTAATCATAGTAAATTTGTCTTAATGGAATTGGAGGACGTGGTGATTTTGCATGGGCCATGTAACAAAATAATAATCTGGACCTATTTCTACAAGAGCCATGTATTGTTGTGGTGTTGGACTGATCCATCAATCTCAGCCACAGCGTTTGCAATTATGGTAATTGACAATAATAGCATAAATGAAGATAAAAAAATGATTCTAATTTATGACAATTCTTTCTATTTTATCACTTTTACCACCATTTTTTATTGGTGTTACAGTTACAGTTAGAGAGAGAGAGAGAGAGAGAGAGAGAGAGAGAGAGAGAGAGAGAGAGATTTGAATTTATAAATTTATGTAACTTTTATCAGCAAAAAATTCATTAATTTTTATCAAAATTAGATTTTTAATTTATGTTTTAGTCAAATCGAGAATGGCACTAAATTTTAGAAACCTTGAAATCGAGTCAAATCGGTTTAACATGATGCCCAATTTTATGAATTATTCTCCTTCTCCAGGGTTAAAAATAAATAAATAGAATGGAAAAAAAAAGGTGATGTGACAAGTGTTGATTGAGTGTTTTTTTTTTTTTTCAAACTGCTCAATCATATGTCGACACGTTGGGCACTTGTTTTTGAATCTGTCAATCACCCTGTCCTGTAGCATGTTTGCACTTTTATACCTTCGCAAGAATCCTATCTCTTCTCTAGCACATTCGGGACTGTAGCACCTAGTTAATATGTAAATAAATTAATAGCTATATGAATTTTAATTTTCAACCAGAAGGCGAGAATCTTGAATGCGAGTAAAGGCATCTCTTGAGAAAATAAAGAAGTTGGACAAACGCTATTATTTTCTTATAGAAAATAAAAACCTCCCTGCTAAATGACTCTTAACAATCTCATTTAAAAGTTTTATGTTATTAAAAAAAGGCAAACACATACAAGAAGGTCAAACAAGGCTTCGGAAAAATCTATGGCTGTCTTGGGTCGAAGTTGTATTCACCTTGAACGTGTCACCCACGGAAACCATTTTTCTAATCAATTGCACTAGGTCCAACATCTTATGTGGAATTTTAGAATGAAAGTTACATTAAACCTAACATCGACAATCAATACATAATTCCTCAAATGTTTAGTAATGAAATATTAGACATAAAATGTCAAAATCATATTTGCCACATCATATTGAAGAATTTATGTGTCGGTAATATACTTTTCGGGGAGAGAGATCATTTCACCAATCAACTCACATATAAAATTATAACGGATAGTATTAGATAGATTATGGTGGTTAATGTTGATAGTATCCATTTATTTTTTATATGTAAAAAAATGTCATTTACTATAATTTTCTTATCCAACCTGAGCACACTCCTACCTCTCTGCATTATCTTATATGGTTGGTGGTATAGTGACCATATTTTGAATGAAAACTTAAATAATAATAATAATAATAATAATTAATAATAATATCCACCTTAATCCATTATAGTATCATCGACATGTTACTATTGATTATAGTTTCACGCTAAATTCCATATACGGCCTTTGAAACATTAAACCAATTTAAGGAACATTTTACATCCACAAAGCACCTACAATATGTACACAACGGATTCTTTAACAATAAGAGTGGATCTATCAAAATTACGTCTCAAATTTGCACTCTCTCAACCCAAAATTGGATCCTCAACAACACAGCTCAATCTCCTTCTTCGAGGAGAATAATGGATCATTGGAACTACTTTGAAACCAGGAGTTTCATCCACAAAAAAATAAAAGAACGACAAAGAATTCACACAGAGAATAAGTTATATATTGAGCAACAATTTTATAAGTTGCTGAACCTCAAAATGACAATTTCACCTCGGTCACTGGTCAATGGGTCGATTAGGGTGTGAGAATATTGGATCTTTTATTATCTTCAATCACACGTCAAGAACTGTAAAGCTCAACATACCACTTTTTTTGCATCGTCGTCCTAAGGTTGTTTAGAAACAAAAGCCAAACAGGCCAATCCGCTGTGCCAAACTTAGCTCAAGTATTTGGTAATGAATTTTAGACATCAATCATCAACATAATTTTCACCTAATTTCCAACAAAGTGAAGTCATATCTAATTTTGACAAAGACAAGCTAAATCTTTGAAATAATCTTAACGTGGGCCATCTTTTGTTTCACCAAAAGTGGAAGACTATGCAATTCGCGGAAATTATTTCCGAATTTTACACCAAAAGTGAATGACCTTGTATTCTACTCTGTCCTTGGTATTACCGTTGAATTAGTATTACTACGTGAGAATACTCAATAGACTGAGCAAAAAATAGGCTGACTTGCTTGCCCGTAGTGAAGTATATTGATGGTTTAAATAGATTTACAGAGATTGAGTTGGGTTACAATTTTAATTCTGATTTAGATTACAAATATACATTCCTATCTATTGTAGGAAGTTGGTGCAAAGTTAACTTCTTGCTGGAGCTATATCTTGTATCTTGTTTGGTATATCCCTATCTTCTGATATAGAGTTCGTTTCTTGCTGGGATTCTATACTGATCTGTCCAACATTCCCCCGCAAGCTAATGGGGAGTGTAACCACCATTAGCTTGGAGCGCAGCATGGCAAAACGGTCAGAGCTAAGCCCTTTGGTGAATAAATCTGCTAACTGATCAGAGGAGCTGAGAAACTGGAGAGAGATGTCTTTGTTTGCTATTTTCTCTCGAATGAAGTGGAAGTCGACTTCGATGTGTTTAGTTCTAGCATGAAAGACAGGGTTTGAGGCAAGTGCAATGGCGCCACTGTTATCACACCAGATTGTAGGAACAGTAGGGATAGTAAAATGCAATAGTTGGAGTAGCATGCGAATCCAATAAAGTTCAGCTGTGGCCATTGCCAATGCCCTATATTCAGCCTCTGTACTGGACCTGGCAACTACAGATTGCTTCTTGGCAGACCAGGAAACAAGGGAAGAGCCAATGAAGATAACATAGCCAGTGGTGGATCGACGGTCATCAGGATCCCCTGCCCAGTCAGAGTCACAAAATGCCTGAAGATGACAGTCACCTTTTGTATACCATAAGCCGACATCAATGGTCCCCTTTAAGTATCGAAGAACTCGTTTAGCTGCAGTCCAATGTGAAGAGTTGGGATTGTGCATGTGTTGACAAAGTTGGTTTACAGAAAATGCAATATCTGGCCTGGTCAGTGTACAGTACTGGAGAGCGCCTACTGTTTGACGATATTCTAAGATTTGTGCGGAAGTGAGTGGTTCGCCTATATTAGAGGACAACTTTTGTCCCATGATGCACGGAGAGGGAGCAGGTTTGACACCTACCATCTTGGTGCGATGTAGCAAGTCTGAGATATACTTGGATTGACGAAGATGCAAGCCTGTATTGTCTCGTGTAGCTTGAATGCCTAGAAAATACCCAATAGGTCCGAGATTCTTCAGTTTAAATTCAACTTGTAGCCTGTTAATAAGTGATTGGATCAATGGGGAATCTGTTCCTGTTACAAGAATATCGTCAACATATATGAGAATGAAAATGTGGCAATTTCCAGCATGATAGACAAACAAGGACGTGTCTACGGGTGATGACACAAAACCAAACTCTAGAAGGGTAGTGGAGAGACGCATGAACCAAGCTCTTGGTGCTTGTTTTAGGCCATATAGGGATTTATGGAGTTTGCACACATAGTCTGGATGGGTAGGATCGATAAATCCCTTGGGTTGTTCCATGAACACCTCCTCCTCAAGAATGCCATGAAGAAATGCATTAGATACGTCTAGTTGGGTGACAGACCAATCAAATTGCACAGCTATAGATAGAATAACACGAACGGTGGCCGATTTGATTACGGGACTGAATGTTTCTGTAAAGTCAACCCCTTCCTCCTGATTATAGCCTAAAGCTACTAATCTGGCTTTGAGACGCTCAACTTCACCTGTGGAGGTTTGTTTGGTCTTATATACCCATTTGTTGCCCAAAACATTGTGATTTGTAGGCCGAGGGCATAATGTCCAAGTATTATTGGCGATAAGAGCATCATACTCCTCCTTCATTGCACTACACCATTCGGGTAAGAGAGCAGCTTGTCGATAAGTACGGGGTTCAGATGGCAAAGCAATACTGGAAAAAGCATGCAAGGGATATTTGGTGGAGTAGAGGTGATAGTCAGAGAGTTGACGAGGTTTTAGTGAGCAAGTTCGGGACCGGGTGATCATATGATGAGAAGGTTGAGATGTATGGGGAATGAGATGATTTGACACTGGAACGGATAGAGTTGAGAGTGGAGAAGGGACGGTTGGGTGATCTATAGTGGTGGAAGTGGAGAGGTTGTCATGTGTAGGTGAGTTTTGGTCCCCAAAAGGGGTACGACTAGGATAGGGTATGGGGATTATTGATGGGCGTGAAGGGGATTCTGCACTGGAAGAGGGAGAGGAGGTAAGCAAAGGGTTAGAGGGTGTATGCAAATCAAATGAAGGAGAGGGAAAGAGTATACCTGAGGAAGAGACTACCGGCAGAGGTTCGGGTGGTTGCTGTCCATTCTTTGCAGGGAATGATTTCTCATCAAATATCACATGCCTGGAGATGATGACTTTTTGAGTTACTGGATCCATGCATCTATAGCCAAGGTCATTAGCACTATACCCCAAAAATATGCATCTTTTGGACCTGAACATTAACTTGTGAGAGTTATAGGGTCGAAGTAGAGGAAAACATGCGCATCCAAAGGTGCGAAGGGAAGTGTAATCTGGAGTTTTGCCATATAGTTTGGAGTAGGGACTTTGATTTTCTAAAGTTGGAGTAGGTAGACGATTGATGAGAAAAATTGAGGTGAGAAAAGCATCGACCCAGAAGGTGGAAGGCAAATGAGACTCGGCTAAGAGAGATAAACCCATTTCTACAACATGGCGATGTTTACGTTCAGAGACCCCATTTTGTTGGGGTGTATGAGGACACGATATTCGATGAAGGATGCCATTGTTTGTAAGATAGGATTTAAATTGATTTGAGTTATATTCCCCTCCCCCATCGGATTGAAATTGCTTTATTTTGCAAGAAAATTGATTTTCAACTAATGTTTTAAACTTGACAAAACAAGCATAAACATCAGATTTGCTATGCAGAGGGTACAACCATGTGAATTTGGAGTAATCATCAATGAAAATTACGTAGTATTGGCATCCACTAAGTGAGCTAGTAGAACAAGACCAAACATCAGAGTGAATTAATTGTAAGGGTAATTTAGAGACTCGACTTGAGTTTGGAAATGGAAGTTGCTTTCCTTTACCGAGTGGGCAAGCATTACAAAATTCCATTTTGCTAGTTGAACCAAGAACAGGTAATTTGTATTTATTCAAAATGTGAGAAATAACAGAAATGGAAGCATGTCCTAATCTAGAGTGCCAAATTGAAAGTGGCGCTTTTATTCCTGCGACGGTAGCTAAGGCACGAGGCTTATTGAGAGAAATCGACTGCATAGGAAATGGATAGAGACCACCTTCACTCCTGCCTTTGAGTAGTGTCTTCCCCGACAGTGTGTCCTTCACAAAAAAGTGGGATTTAGTGAGAATAAAGAAGCAATTGTTGTCAATGCAAAACTGATTAATGGAGAGAAGATTAGCTGCGACATTAGGACAATGTAGGACATGTTTGAGGTGAAATTGATTATCAGGGGTATGAAAGGTTGCATTACCAGTATTCGCAATACTTAAACCCTAACCATTACCGACTGCTACGTGTTCTCGCCCTGTGTATGGCTGTGCAAGAGTGAGTTGCTCAAGATTAGCCGTAATATGTTGATTAGCTCCACTATCGGCAAACCATGTCTCAGTTTCATGTTCAGAGTTGGTGTGAGCAACCATTGCAGCAAGTTGAGCAGGAGGATGTCTTCCCTGATATGCATAGTCCATGTGATGAAAACAATCCAAGGCTTGATGACTTGATTTGCCACATATCTGGCAAGGAGAACGGGGAGAGGTGATATTTGGTGATGGTTGGGGAGTATTATAGTGATGGTGAGTAGGGACTGGACTGGATGATGGTTTCGAAGGTGGGATGAAGTTACGGTGGACTCGGGAATGAGGACTAGGGAATGCAGGATGGGTTGGTTTCTGGGAATATTTTGGGTTTCTGGTAAAGGAGTTGAAAGGAGGTTTAGGTGCAAATAAGGCAAACTGATTTGTTTCATTAGAGTTATTTTTGAATTGTGAATCTAGGAGAAGTTCATTAGAGAGGAGTTCAGTTCGAAAGTCATCAAATGATAGTGGATTATCTCGGGTGGCTAGTGACAGGGAGGTCATGAAGGGAAGAAATATGGGGTTTAGGCCATGAGTGACATAGGTGATTAAGTCATCGTCATCAACCGTTTTTCCCGCAGCACTAAGTTCAGCTGCAATTTCCCTAGCTTCATCAAGATAAATAGAGCAGCTACGGGAGCCTTGAGTGAGGGATTGAAGCTTGCGTTTGAGATGGCTAATGCGAGATCGAGAGTTGGAAGCAAACTTCTTTTCCAATGCAGTCCAAGCATGACTGGCAGAGGTGAGTCCGAAAACAGTAGGAGCCACAGTGTTGGACAGAGTAGCATTGATCCAACCGAGCACAAATTGATCCTTTTTGTGCCATATGATAAACTGTGGGTCGATATCAGTGGTTAATTTTCCTTGATCATCAGGAAGAAATTTTGATGGACACGGCTCGGAACCATCCACGAAGCCCATCAAATCATTGCTTTTGAGTATAGGAACCATTTGAGATAACCAGATGAGATAATTGGATCCATCAAGTTTAGTGGATAACAATTGATTCAAGTTCGGGGCAACAAATACTGTAGAGGAATTGGATGTGGTGGCCATGGAAGGAAGGCGAAAAGGATCGAAAGCTATGCGTGAGCAAAAAGCTCTGATACCATGAGAATACTCAATAGACTGAGCAAAAAATAGGCTGACTTGCTTGCCCGTAGTGAAGTATATTGATGGTTTAAATAGATTTACAGAGATTGAGTTGGGTTACAATTTTAATTCTGATTTAGATTACAAATATACATTCCTATCTATTGTAGGAAGTTGGTGCAAAGTTAACTTCTTGCTGGAGCTATATCTTGTATCTTGTTTGGTATATCCCTATCTTCTGATATAGAGTTCGTTTCTTGCTGGGATTCTGTACTGATCTGTCCAACACTACGGACATCATAATGCCCATGTTTGAGTTCATTATTTTAAGATGTCTACAAACTCAATCTAGGAATGAAATTCGAGAATGTTGTTTCATTGTTATCTTCTTTGTTTCTCGACAACGGTTTGAAGTTTGTGATTGCATTGCAACCTCGAAATCTCTAATCCTAATATCGTAAAACCCTAGTACCTTTTCCTTTAGTTGAAAATGTATAACCAGACCAATTTTTTGCTTCTCACAAATTTGTACACCCCACCTGTCGTTAGGATGATGTACTACACCCATGATGCATGGATAGACTTGCGACACATCGATACGTAACTTTTTGAAGAAGCAAGACACATTGGAACATCCTAATTAAAATATTTTCTTAACACATATTCTGACAATACAATATAGCTGGACGCTCATCTCGATCTCAATGAATCGACCTTTTCATGGAGGTCAATCTTTGCCTGCTAGGCAAGAGGACATGAAGTTTCAAGTTCCATCTTGGTAGGAGATCTAATTGCGCTTCACATTCCAAATTTTTGACGATTCAATTTATCTTTCTTGAGAGAAATGGGTAATATCTCGACGGGGGGAGAGAATGGAGAAATTCCATATGACTCAGGCTATGTTTGGTACCAATTCTCATTTTCAACAGTAAATTAATTCTCATTTTCAACCACACATTTTTCAATAAAATAATATTTTCTATCACATCAATAATTTTATCTTCTTTTTCAACCACACATTTCCCATCATATCACTATTCAAAATCAATTCTTCCCTCAAAAAATTCCTACCAAACACACACTCAATATATTTGACAAGTTGCACTGTGATAAGTGTGTTTTTACACACTTATTAGGCACTTTTCGGAGTTAAATATAATTGAAATTGAGTAAATTTCTATACATAATTGTGTAATTTTCACTTTTGTAGGCAAAAAATCCAATGAGAAGGTGAACGAGGCAAAAGAAGAAGAAAAGGGACTAAAAGTGTACAAAAATGTGAAGTTGGGGACCAAAGTGCACAAGTCCAATACTTCTATGCCGATTTGACTCCTTCTCACCGATCAAATGTGGACTCATCGTCAAACGGGTCCATCCAAAACAAAAGTATCCGAGAGACATATGAGTTATTTGAGGTGATGAGTGAACAAAGTGCAATGTGGCCGGATAGACGTGCTGAAATGGGAGTTAGTGGAGCTCGAGATAGTGAAGCATACTCTTTTGTTTTATCCAAGATGGACTCTCTGGCACGAAAGGTAGAAGGGCTTTCTACATCCTCATCGGGCTCTCATTCTGCATCACATGATGCAATCACCGCCTGTTTGTGATATGTGTGGAGCGAATCATCCAAGTTCAGGTTGTCCATTGATTTCTAGTAGTTCGGGATCCACCGAACAAGTGGCATACACTCAAAATGTTCAACGCCCATAGTACAATCCTTATTCGCAAACGTACAACCCTGGTTGGCGTAATCATCCCAACTTCTCTTATGAGAACGATCAGAATTTGTTGAATCCTAAACTACAAGAGAAGAAAGAAGGTTAGGAAGAGGTCATTGCTAAATTGGCAAATCATCAATTGCAATACTAAGAACGTAATGATACCTCTTTGAAAAATTAGGAACGGCAAGTGGGCCAGATTGCAAAACTTTTCTCTGAGAGGCCTCAAGGGGCTTTACCGAGTAATACTGAACAAACCCTAGAGAGAATGTGCAAGTCGTTACTACCAGAAGTGGGATTCAATTGACTGAACCCATGGTAGTATGCCCCAAGGCTCAAGCAAATAAGGCACCAGCTGAAGACCATGAGGTGGTACAAGAACCAAAAGAGGTACTAGTTGTGGAAAGTAAGATGGATGAACAGGAGTCATCATCATCAAAGGTTCCAGCACCGGTCAAAACTTATGTACCACTTATTCCCTTCCCACAGAGGCTCCAAAAGAATAAATTGGATGTTCAATTTGGTAAGTTTTTGGAGGTATTCAAAAAGCCACACATTAACATTCCGTTTGTCGATGCTCTAGCTCTAGCTCAAATGCCGAATTATGCTAAATTCATGAAAGATATCATTTCTAACAAAAGGAAACTTGAAGAGCATGAGACGGTTATGTTGACTGAAGAGTGTAGTGCCATTCTTCAAAATAAGTTACCTCTGAAAATCAAAGATCCGAGAAGCTTTACTATTCCATGCGCCATGGGTGATTTAAATTTTAGTAAAGCATTGCATGATCTTGGAGCGAGCATTAATTTAATGCCATTGTCTATCTTTCGAAAGTTGGGATTGGGAGAAGCTAAGGCTACTACGATATCCTTACAATTGGGCGATCGTTCGTTCAATCAAATATCCTCGGGGTATTGTTGAGGATGTATTAGTGAAAGTTGATAAGTTCATCTTCCCAGCTGACTTCATTATTCTTGACATGGAGGAGGATCATGACATCCCTATCATTTAGGACGATCATTTCTTGCCACCGGTCGAGCCTTGATCGACGTGCAAGAAGGAAAACTCATTTTGAGGGTACAAGATGAACAAGTCACATTTAATATCTTGAAAGCCATCAAGTCCCCGTCTGCATCCGATACCTATTTTCGGGTGGACGTTATTGATCAATTGGTTGCCGACTCTCTTTATGAACGTTCTGAGGATCCCCTTGGAAAATGCCTTGTGCGTTCGTCACATCTCAATGATGGTGACCCTGATGTTGAGGACATGGTGAATTACTTGAACACTACACCTTCCCACACTTTCATCAGGGCACCATATTATGAGGATTTAGACAAGACTTCTTCACCACCGCTTCCATCTCTTCAAGAAGCCCCCATGCTTGAATTGAAAACTCTTCCACCTCATTTGAGGTACGTTTATTTAGATGAATCATCCACATTTCCAGTTATCATTTCTAACTCTTTTAGTGAGATAGAAGTAGAAAAGTTACTTAGAGTCTTACGGGAACACAAGGAAGCCATTGGGTGGACGATTGCTGATATTCGAAGAATCGGTCCGTCATTTTGTATGCACAAAATACTAATGGTGAATGACTTTAAGCCATCAACTGAGTATCAAAGGCGACTGAATTTGATTATGAAAGAAGTGGTGAGAGCTGAAGTCATTAAATGGCTTGATGCATGTATTATCTATCCAATTTCTGATAGTCCATGGGTAAGTCCTGTACAAGTTGTGCCAAAGAAAGAAGGCATTACTGTGGTGGAAAATGAGGAAAATGAACTGATACCTACTAGACCTGTGACTGGTTGGAGAGTGTGTATTGATTACCGCAAGCTTAACACTGCGACTAGAAATGATCACTTCCCTCTTCCTTTCATAAATCAAATGCTTGAGAGGTTGGCGGGGTATTCGCATTATTGTTTTCTTGATGGTTATTCAGGCTTCAATCAAATTCTAATAGCCCCTGAAGATCAAGAGAAAACTACTTTTATATGCCCATACTGTACATTTGCGTATAGGAGAATGCCCTTTGGCCTTTACAATGCACCTGGGACTTTCCAACGCTGTATGATGGCAATTTTCTCCGACATGGTGGAGAAATGTATTGAGATCTTCGTGGATGATCTCTCAATATTTGGGCCTTCATTTGATGGATGCCTGAATAATTTGGAGAAGGTGCTTCAACATTGTGAAGATACTAATTTAGTATTAAATTGGGAGAAATCATCCATGAATATCTCAATACATTTTTCCACCATGCGGAGAAAATCGCCATCATACAGCGTTGAAAAGTTGCGGGTGCAATGTACTGTATGGGCATGTAAAAGTAGTTTTCTCTTGTTCTTCAAGGGCTATTGGAATTTGATTGTAGCCTGAATACCCATCAAGAAAACAATAATGCTAATACCCCGCCAACCGCTCAAGCATTTGATCTATGAAAGGAAGAGGGAAGTGATCATTTCTAGTCGCAGTGTTAAGCTTGCGGTAATCAATACACACTCTCCAACTAGCCACAGGTCTAGTAGGTATCAGTTCATTTTTCTCATTTTCCACCACAGTGATGCCTTCTTTCTTTGGCTTAACTTGTACAGGACTTACCCATGGACTATCAGAAATTGGATAGATAATGCCTGCATCAAGCCATTTAACGACTTCAGCTCTCACCACTTCTTTCATATTCGGATTTAGTCGCATTTGATGCTCGACTGATGATTTAAAGTCATTCTCCATTAATATTTTGTGCATACAAAATGACGGGCTGATTATTTGAATATCAGCAATCGTCCACCCAATGGCTTCCTTGTGTTCCCGTAAGACTCGAAGTAACTTCTCTACTTTTATCTCACTCAAAGAGTTAGAAATGATAACTGGAAGAGTGGATAATTCACCTAAATAAGTGTACCTCAAATGCGGTGGAAGAGTTTTCAATTCAAGCGTGGGGGCTTCTTGAAGAGATGGAAGCGGTGGTGAAGAAGTCTTGTCTAAATCCTCATAATATGGTGCCCTGATAAAAGTGTGGGAAGGTGTAGCGTTCAAGTAATTCACCATGTCCTCAACATCAGGGTCACCATCTTTGAGATATGATGAACGCACAAGGCATTTTTCAAGGGGATCCTTAGAACGTCCATAAAGAGAGTCGGCAACCAATTGATCAAGAACGTCCACCCGAAAACAGGTATCGGATGCCGACGGGTACTTGATGGCTTTCAAGATATTAAATGTGACTTGTTCATCTTGTACCCTCAAAATGAGTTTTCCTTCTTGCATGTCGATCAAGGCTCAACCGGTGACAAGAAATGGTCTCCCTAAAATGATAGAGATATCTAGAGGTGTCAAACGGACGGGCCGGCCATGACCCGTGAAAACCGGGACCGCGGGCTGACCCGTGACCCGTGCGGGCGTGACCCATGGGTTTCGCGGGTTTAGGCTTCACGGGCCGCGGGTTCGCGAAAAAAAAAAGGAAAAATTTTGAAAAAAAGGGGGGAGAGAGCCGTTCCTGAAGCAAGCAGGCTGCTGCTGCTGCAGGCAGCTTGCATGCAGGCGTTGCCTACAGCTACGCCTGCATGCAATTTTTAAATTTTTTTATTATTATTTTTTGTAAATTACGAAATTGTAACGGTAATAATATATTCAACATTTATAAATTCAATTAATTGGTAGTATTAGTTCACTTCACTTTCGTCTTTCAACTACAAATATTATCATCATCTCTGATTCTCTATTATATTTCTTTCTTCTTACTACTAAACTGTTTAATACTACTATATTATGGATTCTCACGATTTTTCGTCTCAAAATCCTATTTTCAATGATAGTTGCTCCCCAATAAATATAGAAGATGATAATGTTGCAGAAGTTGGATCATCTCAATCATCAAGGAAAAAAAAACAAATATCAGAGGTGTGGCAAATTTTTACAGTAAATAAAAAGGATGGAAAAGCAGTATGCAATATCTGGAAAAAAGATTATGTCTGGAGATATGGTCAAGGCATGGCACGCTACGGAGACACAAAGAGAAACATCTAAATGAAACAGGACATTTGGATCCTAGACAAACTCAAATTACTGGTTTTACTAATGCTAGTGGATCAGTCACTTTTACTAATTTTGTTTATTCGCAGGAACGAATGCGAGTTGGGATGTCGAAATTTTTAGCAGCTCGTGAGATGCCCTTCACATTTGCAGAAGATCAGTATTTTGAAGAATTCCTGCAAAAGTACATTCAACCTTCTTACAGGAGTGTAAGTAGAAATACTGCTCGTTCTGATTCTATGAAATTATTTCATACAATGGCTGAGAATTTAAAAAATGAACTTAAAAAAATTGATGGAATTATGTGTTTCACGTCTGATTGTTGGTCTGGACGAAATCATAATGGTTATACTTGTATTACAACACATTTCATTGATAATAATTGGTTATTGCATAAGAGAATTATTGTTTTTCGTTTACTTGACTATCCACATAATGGTGTAAATTTATGTGAAAATTTATTACAAGTTTTTAATGAATTTGGTGTGTTAAATAAACTATTTAGTATTACCTTTGATAATGCAAGTGCTAATAATGCATGTCTTGAGCTTTTAATTAGGGCGATTAGACCCCAATATGATTCTAAATTATTTCACATGCGCTGTGTTTGTCATATATATAATTTAGTTGTGCAAGATGGTTTGAAATTAATAACACCACAAATAAGTATAATTAGAAAATCTATTAATTATATTTCTTGTTCAGATTTTAGACAACAAGAATTTGCAAAAATTTGTAAAAATCTTGGATTGAGAAGAAGAAAATTTGTTGATGATATTCCTAATAGATGGAATTCAACATTTTTAATGTTAAAATCGTGTGTTGGCTATACTAATGCTATTAATGCATTTGTTAATTCAAACAAAGTCAATTTTATATAACTGATTCGGACTGGGAAAAAATATTTCAAGTTATGAAGTTTTTGAAACCTTTTTATAAGGTAACAAAAGTTAGTTTTGGAGTTTATTATCCAACTAGTAATCTTATACTTTTACAATTAGTAGAAATTGCTGAACAGTTTTCATCATTTAGAGACGATCCATTTTTCTTTTAAATTATTTACTCAATGGAGGAAAAGTTTAAAAAATATTATGAAAACATGTCACTAATTTTTCCACTGGCAACTGTAATGGATCATCGCATTAAGTTGTTTAGTGTTCATTGTGCTTTAGAATCACTTTCTGATACGCTAGTTTTTAACATAAATATTACAAATCGACAATTGGATACTTTTATTAATGAAACGTATAACGACTATTTTATTAAATATGGTAACAATGAAAATATTTCTTCTTCTACAAACTCTAGTACAACTTCAAAATGCAAATCTTCTTTTTTCTTCATAATAGCTAAGAAACGTAATATTCTTGATTCTTCATCTACAATTTCAACTGCAAATCCAAATACCACACCTACTGAAATAGAAAGATATTATCAATTTGATCATTATAGTGTAATACCTGAAGATGAAGTGGATAAATTAGATATTTTAGGATGGTGGAAATTAAATGAGCGGTCGTATCCTGTATTATCTAAAATGGCACGAGATCTATTAATAGTTCCAGTCTCAACAGTTGCATTCGAGTCTGCTTTTAGTGCAGGTAACAGGATATTGGATGAAAGAAGATCTAGACTTAAAGAAGATATTTTGGAAGCTCTCATATGCGTGAAAGATTGGATATTCGCGGATCGAAGGATACAAGATAAAATTATTGATGATATTGCTGAAGACTTCAAAAATCTTACAATTCCTGAAGATTGACTGGAAAACAAAAATTATAGTTAAGTAGGTGCCAACCTAGTTGGGATGTACTTAAACTATAAATTATAGTAAAAGTAGGTGCCAACCTAGTTGAGATGTACTTATACTATAAATATTTGATAATAATAATTAGACATGCATTTTGATATAGTTGTTATTTGTTTAAGTTCAATTTAAGTTTGGAAAGTTCTAAATAATTCATGTAACATTAAATTTCAATTCTATATAAAAATTTCTTGATATAATTATGATTTTATCATTTTGTTCAATTCTTAGTTTACATTTAACAAAAAAAAAAATATATTTTTTGCTATAAATATGAAAAATTCTATATTTTTATAATTTTATTTATAAAATCATACGGGCCAAACCGGAACGAACTGCGACCCGTGACCCGTATGGGCTCGACCCGGATGGGTTAGCGGGGAGGCCTGGGTTGTAGTCCAAAATTGTGGGCTGACCCGTAACCGGCCTGGAACCCGCAGCGGGCGAGCTGATTTTCACGCTGGCCGTTACCGGGCTCACATGTTGGCGGCCCGACCCGGCCTGAACCACCCGGATTGACACCTCTAGCGATATCATGATCCTCCTCCATGTCAAGAATAATGAAGTCAGCTGGAAAGATGAACTTGTCAACTTCCACTAACGCATCTTCAACAAGACCCTGATGATATTTGATTGAACGATCGACCAATTGTAAGGATACCTAGTAGCCTTAACTTCTCCCAATCCCAACTTTCGAAAGATAGACAATGGCATTAAATTAATGCTCGCTCCAAGATCACACAATGCTTTACTAAAATTTAAATCACCCATGGCGCATGGAGTAGTAAAGCTTCTCGAATCTTTGATTTTCGGAGGTAACTTGTTTTGAAAGATGGCGCTACACTCTTCAATCAACATCACCGTCTCATGCTCTTCAAGTTTCCTTTTGTTAGAAAGGATATCATTCATGAATTTAGCATAGCTTGGCATTTGAGCTAGAGCATCGGCAAACAGAATGTTAATGTGTAGCTTTTTGAATACATCCAAAAACTTACCAAATTGAACATCCAATTTATGCTTTTGGAGCCTCTGTGAGAAGGGAATATGTGGTACATAAACTTTGATCGGAGTTGGAACCTTTGATGATGACGACTGTTATTCATCCGTCTTACTTTCCTCAACTAGTACCTCTTTTGGTTCTTACACCACCTCATTGTCTTCAACTAGTGCCTTGTTTGCTTGAGCCTTGGGGCGTACTACGTTGGGTTCAATCAATTGAATCCCACTTCTGGTGGTAACGGCTTGCACATTTTCTCTAGGGTTTGTTTCAGTATTACTCGGTAAAGCCCCTTGAGGCCTCTCAGAGAGAAGTTTTGCGTTCATTGCGTTCTTAGTATTGCAATTGATGATTTGCCAATTTAGCAATGACATCTTTCCAACCTTCTTTCTTCTCTTGTGGTTTAGGATTCAACAAATTCTGATCATTCTCATAAGATAAGTTGGGATGATAAGGATTGTACCCTGGGCATTGAAAATTTTGAGTCTATGCCACTTGCTCGGTGGATCCCGAACTACCAGAAATCAATGGACAACCTAAACTTGGATGATTTGCTCCACACATATCACAAACAGGCGGTGATTGCATCATGTGATGCAGAATGAGAGCCCGATGAGGATGTAGAAAGCCCTTCTACCTTTCGTGCTAGAGAGTCGATCTTGGATAAAACAAAAGAGTATGCTTCACTATCTCGAGCTCCACTAACTCCCATTTTAGCATGTCTATCCGGCCACATTGTACTTTGTTCACTCATCACCTCAAATAACTCATATGTCTCTCGGATACTTTTGTTTTTGATGGACCCGTTTGACTATGAGTTCATATTTGATCGATGAGAAGGAGTCAAATCGGCATAGAAGTATTGGACTTGTTGTACTAGAGTAATCCCATTGTTTGGGCACTTTCTAAGCATGTCTTTAAACCTCTCACAAGTTTCATGAAAAGTTTCCGAGTCAAATTGTTGGAAAGTGTATATGTCGTGTTTAAGTTTGGCAACACGAGCGGGTGGAAAGAATTTTGTTGTGAACTTTTGTACCAACTCGTGATACTCCCTGAAGGTAGAGTGTCAAGCCACTCTCTTGCCTTGTCTTTCAGGGTATGCACGAATAACCTCATTCTGATAGCCTCTTCACTCACACCTTCATAAGTGAAATTGCTAATAATTTCCATAAATCGCGCAACGTGAGAATGAGGGTTTTCATCTATTCTCCCATAAAATGATATGGTGTTGGAGAATAAATTAATCACATCCGGCCTCAGTTGGAAATTTAGATGCCTGTAAGAAGGATAGATAATACACGATTGATTCTCCACCACATGACGGTTCAAGAAATCTCGAAACATGTCTTTTTCATTTACCACGAGATTTTGGATTCTACCCGCTTGATTATCGAAACCAGGCGGAGTACCATCCCGATGATTTTGTTCGGGTCGAGCATTATGGTCTCCATTTCCTCCTTGTCGCTCCATTTCCCATTGTCTTCTTCTCAACTCATTTTGTTCGTGCAACTTCTTTCGAAAAGTCTCTTCAATTTCTGGATCAAATTCGAGAAGATCGAGACTTCGCGAACGATGCATATAAAATCAACGAGTTTGGTAATTTGACAATCACAAAGACAACCTCACTTTTGGATTTAAAGGGTAAAGTAAAAAAAAAACAACAACAAATAAAGTGAATTACAAATAAACTAGTAAATTGGTAAAAACACTCACCAACAACGGCACCAAAAACTTATTCGCTGAAAATATGCCGCAAGTGCACGGGTCGAGAACAAGTAGTAAAGTGGACTTTTTAGGTTCGAGTCGATCCCACAGAGAGTGTTGATTTCAATTATAAGCTTATTTGTATTAAATTAACGAAATTGACACACAGATTTAAAAACGTGATTTTTAAATTAAAAAGATACAATTTTGATTTAAAATGTAAAATGACAAATAAAAGGTGAAAAGATTTTGATTTCGAAAAGATGTTGGAATTTATGATTTCACTTAATCTTTATTTTATTAATATCAATTCAATTATGCGCTGATGCAAATTACCAAAATAAGTAATTAGACCCGATTTTCCTACTTTAAATCAATACCCTCTTTCGAGCGATATTAACCCTAATTAATTAATTCATACCACATATTTCTATGTCGATACAAACTTAACTAATTGCATGAATTGTTGTGAAATTAACTCAAAGGGTCACCTAAAGTAGGTATATATCTCTATATCACCTAAACGCGCAATAGATATACTAATGCAAATTTAGGGTATTAATCATTTCGGTCTAGTAAATGCAACTATTTTTCAACAATCACACAAACACCAAACACAACATCTATTGATATCAAATAAATGAAGTAGTTTTAATATGATGATTAATACACTAATATTTTGATAACAAATGCATCTTAACAATCATTCCAAACATTATATGATATTAATGAAATATTGGTTAAGTTACTACATAAATTCCAACACAAAATACTTAACTCATCATATATAAATAACAAATAAGGAGATTGTTTATATAATACATTACAAACTTTGGAAAAATAATGGAAGAAAAACAAAGGTTTAGATACAACCCTTTAAGTGAACTCCTCCCATGATTCCTCCAAGTTTCCTTTGATGAAATCTCCTAATTGCTATGAACTTTGCTTCCAAAATGAACCAAGAACTAAACAAAAGAAAGAAAAATGAAAGCAAGGAAAAAAATAGAGAGAAAAACGTGCTAGAGGGAGAGAGTGATATGTTTGGAGTGTTTTTTTTGGTTGATTTTAGAGGATAATTAGAGACTTCAAAAATATCTCCTATTAAAAAAAAAAAGATAATGCAAACTTATCACTTAACTAAGAAGTTAGCTTAGTTAAGTGGCTAAAATCACAAGAAAATATCCAACTTGATAAATTGCACTCCAAGTCCTCCAACTTTTTGGCTTGTGTACTTTGGTCCCCAACTTCATATTTTTGTACACTTTTAGTCTTTTTTTTCTCTCTCCTTTTGCCTCGTTCACCTTCTTATCGGGGTTTTTGCCTACAAAAGTGAAAATTACACAATTATGCATAGAAATATACTCAATTTCAATTATATTTAACTTCGAAACGTGCCTAATAAGTGTGTAAAAACACACTTATAATTGTACTAATCCAGTATTTTCTGTGCCGTCTCGGACCTTATGGTTGATATTTATCTTCATTTTTACAATATTTATAGAACCTTTAAACCAACTTTTAATTATTTTAGAATTGGAGGTTGACTCCAAGATCAGTCACAAATGGCCTTAATGCCCATTGGTTATTGCCTTATTGGACTGAGAAATTTAATTAGTTCTTATTTAATAGGATTTTCTTAAATCTTCTAGATCCCACAAAATTCTGGATTTTGGCAATTTTTGAAGTTTGTGATTGATTTTTCATTTTCCAAATATGTAACCTTTTACTTGTCGATTTTTTCCATAAATTTATCCCCTAGTTAATATAGTAAATTTGCCTTAAGTGCGATTGGAGGACGTGAAGTCTTGTCGTTGGCCATTGAACTCCAAAGACTAATCTGGGCCTAAAGCTACAAGAGCTAACTATTGCTGCAGTGTTGGTTTGATCCATCAATCTCACCCACTACGTTTCAAATTATGGAAATTTACGTTAGGATCTTGTTACATGCATATAAAAATTTAGGTAAGGGATTATATAATATCACGTGACACTTTATTATTTGTCAGTTTAAACACAATGAATTTTTTCATTCAATATTACCCCTTCATATTATTTTATGTAATCCCTTATATATTATTTTTATTTACAAGTAGCATAATAATTTACATTAGCAGCATAAATGCAGCGATAAAACAATTCTAATTTATAATAATTTTTCTTCTACTTTATCACTTTTAAACTTTTCATTACTGGTGAGAGAGAGAGAGAGAGAGAGATTTAAATTTATAAATTAAATTTCATAAACCTGATACCGCGTCAAATTACTTTAACGTGATGCCAACTTTTAAGAATCCTATGTCTTCTCTAGCACAGTCGAGATTGTGGCCCCTAGTTAAGAATTATTTCAACAATTTTGATTACTTGGTCGAGCTAAAAAAATAGAACCCAAACAAATTAACAGATACAAGAATTTTATTTTTCAAAGGGAAGGCAAGAATTTTGATTGTGATTGGAGAAACAGTTGAATATGTAAATACTTTGTGTTAAAAAAAAAATACGGAAGTTAGATTATTTTGCTTTATTAACCTGTATGATATTGTTCTTTTCAAATTAGTCAAAGTAGACATTAACTCGAAGACGGAAGGATAATCGTGTTTGGTTTAATTTATCATGTGAGCCTACACGTGTAATTAAATATGTATTAAATACCATCTTAAAATTAAGCCCAATTACAGTGATTAATAAAGAATTAAAAGCATGTGCTTTGTACATCTCAATAAAGTGTGGGCCGAATTATACGTGTTGAAATTGGATCAATTAGAACTGTATTTGAAAATGGCCAAGTACATATGAAATATAAATAGAGTTATGATCCTCAGTTCATATGTGATTCTCATTATTTGTGTTATCCTATTAATACAAGAAGACAAGAGAAAAGTTATTGAAGAGGAAAACAAAAAATCCACAATAAAGAACAGACAATCTACAATCAAGAAACAAGAAGAAGAAATTGAGACAATCTAGATTATGGAGCAAGAAATCGAAATCAAGAACAAGAACTTAAGAACCAAAAGAGTCAACAATCAAGATTCAAGATCCGGAATTTAGGTCAAGTATTGAACAATTATTCCCAATAAATTAAGGTATGATCCACATTTATCGTGTGTTTAAGCCATATTATTTTGAAAGAATATATTTTGGAATAGTAGATTGGTGGAGAATGTGTTGTTAAAAAATAAGAAATTTTTTTGAATGTGATAGAAAATATTATTTTATTAAAGAATGTGTGCTTGAAAATGAGTTCTGAAAGAATAAATTTTTGTAGAATGTGGATCAATCAGGGGCTTAATAATTTTTTTGGTGATTTGACATAAAGGACATTGACAATAAAATAATTAGGTTTTCATGTTTTTAGGATTTAAAGTTTCATAAAATTCTAACAAATCGCTCCCGTCCCTACATTTTTCTTGGTTACACTGTCCCAGAGTGCTTATATCCCGACATGTTCTTATTTGTTAAGTATATATTTCGCTGTCCAATAATATCGAATACACCTTGGTCAACTACAACAATACACATGTTAGGGCAGTTCTCCACCGTCCAACCACCTTTGCGATGCAAGCTTCTAGCCATTTTCCACCTTTGCAAGCACTATCAACACTAGATGCCAACTTTTATTCATTATCCCATCTCTTTGACTAAAAAATCCACCCATTAATACTCATCCTATGGTCAATCATGGTAAGAATCAAAGAATAATGCTACTGGAATAGGCTCAATGACATGTCACTTTTTGATAAACTAATTTGACAATTTTTGATTGGCAATTATCAATGAAAATTTGAAGTGTATCTGTGTGTACAAATTTGCCATTGAGTTTGTTCTTATAGAGAACTGAATGTCAAATACATAAATCTACTAACAAATTCAATCTGACAACCAGTCTTGCTTTTGATAATATTGAACCTACCACTCACTCTGTTACCCTAAAGCATCCCTTATGGTGTAAAGCCATGTCTAGGACTAGGAGCTCAATGCCTTGGTAAGAAATGTTAATTGGCAGACTTGAGGGTGTACCGCAATGTGAAGGCTAGGACAAGGTTTTGCATGAGTATTGTCAAGATAATTTGAATGTGTTTATTAGATAGAACGTGCTTGATGCAGATTCTTTTTGAAAATAAATTATGTGAAGAGTGATGGCAATTTGGAACGTGCGGTTAAAAAATAGTGAAAAATTATGAATTCATGTGTAAAATTATTGGATTATACTACTTTGCCATTAAGTTTCACATCAAGTTTCACACTTTTTTGTCATTTTGTGTGAGTATTGTCTATTATACCCTTATCTCTATATTTTAATTGTTTTCCGTATTTTGACCCTATAACTGGTATCAGAGCCTAGTAACGAACCTAAAGAAAATTTTTAAAATGAATAGAAAAGATAAATGATTTTAGAAGAATTACAAAATATTAGTATTTTAACTAATACTAATCGAATTAAATTACAAGATTTAGCAACAAATTTAAGTATTAAATATAAATCTCTAAGTGAAGAAATAAAACAAGTAAATAGTTCTCAACATTTAGCAGAAATAAAAAATAAAGGATTACAAATATTAGTAGATGAATTTTCTGAAAATGAAGAAGAAGATATTATTATAAATCAATTTTTAGAACAATATGATAATTTTGCTCAACCTTTAGGAGAAACGGATATTTTAAATCAAGATATTTTAACTCATATAAAAAATATCGAATCTAATTTGGAAATTGTTAATGACAATATTAAAATAGGACCAAAAATCCTATATAAACAAATTGAGTCTAAATTTAAAAAATCAAAATTTAAGGATTCTTATATATCAATTGAACCACCTTTAGGCATATGTTATAGAAGAATTAGAAACTAAATTCTATGAAGCCGGGAGAAGAATTAGAAGCTTATAAACGAGTTTAGAACAATTAGCTATTCAAACTGAAAATATTTATATGAATGATCCACCTAAAGAAGAAACTACGAAATTAATACTCCACCTTTAAATCAACAAGTTGAACCACAAACATTAGTTGGAGAAACAAGTAGAACTAATGATTGGATTCAAGTCGAGTACGATATTTGGAATTTTGAATGGATGAAAGAACATGGAATAACAGAAGAACGAGAAAATTATAATTTTAGAAAAGGAACTAGAACTACATCAACCAAGCCTATACACCTTAGGGATAATAATCCAGTTAAATTATTTACTGAACAAATTCCCACAACAGGAATATGGCTAGATGTTGATGATAGCAATAATAAAAGTGAAATTATTGACTCATGTGCAAAAGCTACTGATTTAGCTGTTGCTTTTCATAAATGGAATACTACTCAATCATACAACTTTATAATCCACACCTTTAGAGGAATCACTTCAGATATCTGGAGAAGAACTTCTGAAGAAACTAAAAATCAAATTAAATATGGAGAAAAATCTACAACTACTATTGATAGCAATGAAAGCTTAGATGCTGAAAACTTTAAGGAAATTTTAAAACGAATGGAAAATTTCTTTAGACACTTACTCTTAGGAGAAGTTATACCAGAAACTAAAATAGATATGATCACTCAAGAAGCCTTACAAGCAGAAAGAGAAATGGAATTATTAAAAATCTGTGATATGTGTGAATTAAACGAATATACTAAGAAATTCGAAAAGATATATATCAAAGCATCTAAATCCATTAAAGAATGAAATCTATCAGAAGAAGATAAAAAACTACTTAATAGATATTTTCTTAAACTGCCTTGGCCATGGGGTCAGAAATTATTTCAAGATTACCAAACTTATTGGAATAAAATAGAATGGGAAGATCCTAATCATAGAGCTGATACCTTAGGAATGAGAACTTCATTCGCTAAAAGAAAAATATCAGAATGGTGTAAAAAATCTATGTATCAACACCTATTTAGGAAACATGGTAAGAAAGCAAGTTTATGTTGCTATGGAGAGATAGCAGCAGTGCCACAATTTGGTTGTCACCAACCACCTAGGAAACCATACTATAAAAAGAAATTTAAGAAATATCTTAAACCCTGGAAGAGAAACAAAGGATTTAAGAGCCATAAGAAGTATTTTAAGAAGAAAAAACCTTGGAAAAAGGAATATAACCAACATAAAAAACCTCAGAAGAAATCTAAGGAAGAATTTTATAAAAAATGTAAATGTTTTACATGTAATGAAATAGGACACATATCTCCCAAGCTGTCCTAATAGAAATAAAAGAGAAAATGTTAAAGCCATTAGAATAATGGAAGAAATAGAATCGACTCGAGACTATGAAATAATCGAAGATTTAGATGAATTATGCGAAAGCAGACTCAATCTATGAGCTAGATATAGAAGAAATTGAGGAACCAGAATTTGAACAAATTTATATGAACCAAGAAATTATTGATACTATAGAAACTACCTTAGATAATGAAGAAGGGACTTCACAAACAGTAGTATTTGATGAAGAAAGATATGGAGCAATAAAAGAAAAACAAATATCTTTAAAAGATAGAGACGTTTTTGTAAGACCAATATTACCTTGGTTTAACAAAACCATATATATTGCAAAATATGATGAAGTACCTATTAATATCGAAAATGTTAAAGGCAATACTACTATAACTCTGGTAACTAAAGAATGGGTTAATCAAGAATTAGCAAAAATAAATAGATCCACTAGAGAAAGATTAAAAAATATTGTGATAGGAGGAATCCAAATTATGGTGAAAGGATATTTTAGAGAAGGAATGGATATTCCTATACAAATGTATTTGATGGATAACAGAATACTTCATGATCCTATGGATGCTCTATTAGGAGTAGTCTCTGGAAATCTTGTATATAAGAAAATTATATTTACTATAAAACCTGGATTTGCCATGTCCTTACTAGACGAAAATTTAAGTATGGGATTAAATCTATATCATAGAATTGATAGATTAATTATGCCACCAAGAAGTAAAGCTGTAACCTTACATTGTAAAGCTCTATATACATTTACTACTACACACCAAAAGGAAATCAATAAAGTCTCAGGAGACTTCATACAAATCCATGAAGATTTTAAAGACTTAGCACAATTTACTCCACCAAGAATGTTGAGTAATAATAACATTTCCTTACCACAAGATATATTGCTTGATTTTCATCAACAATCTAGAAGAATAGATAATAATGTAGGAAATCAAGGATTAGTTACCTTGAATACCTCTGGACAACTTATAGCCAGAATGCCTAGTAGAAGAATAGAAAGAAGTATCAGTACTAGAGAACTTGCAAGCTCTAGTAGAACATCTACAAGTAGAAATTACCCAATAATGCCTAGAAATAGCATTGATATTGATCTTAGAAAATGTGAGGAAGATAATTTCCTTATCTTAACAGAATATATTAATAATCAAAATAACTACGAAGAAATTATAGCCCTTGTTAATACAGGAGCTAGTTTAGTCATCTAAGAGCAGACTTAGTTGATCATTTATTAGAAGAAAACCTACCACAAGGAATAACTCTTACAGACTATCATGGAATTAAATATGAAATTAAAACATTTGTTAATCTAGAACTAAGTTTTACAGATATTGAAGGAGAACAATTTAAATTAAATCTTAAAATTCATAAAGACTATAGAAAAGGAAAGGATTCTAGTCCAATATTACTTGGAATGAATTTTCTTGAGAAAGTCTCACCATTTCATATACAAAAGAATACTCTACAAATAACTATAGAAGACAAACAAAAAATGATTCCTAGAATTACTAAAACCAAAGAACCAATTTATATGATACAAGGAATTAGATCAATCAAAACTAGTATACTTAGTCCATATATTGAGATAACTCTCAATTTACCAGACTATTGTATGATAAAATTTCATGCCATAATTGATACTGGATCAGGTATTTGCCTATGTAAAAGAAATGTGTTCCCAGAACATTATTATAAAAGAGATTATAAGAAAACAACTTATGGTCAAACAGCAAGCGATATTGTAGAAATCTATAGAGATTTTGTAGAAAATGTTCCTATAATTATAGGTAATAGAGAATGTTTTATTCCACGAATATATGCAACAGATAAAATTGGATGTGATATCCTTTTAGGAGAAAATTTTATCTATACATATAGCCCCTTTACACAATATAAGGATAGTTTTGAATTTACTACACCTTGTAATCACAAAATTAAAACACCAAAAATCTACAAAGCTATTGGAATTGCACATCAACCAATTCACCATAGACCTAGACATCGTAGTTCGGGTAATCGTGGTGGATGTTATACTGAGAAATTAATCAAAAACAAAAAATTCCAGTATTAAGAATTGAAAATTTAGAAGAAGAATTAGAAAATGTTAAATTAGAACTAAAAGAATGTTATCATGAGCATCCTTTAGCTAAATGGGATAAAGATAAACCTATGGCAACCATTGAACTAAAAGACTCGGATGCAAAGATATCGGAAAACAATTTCCTTATAGCGAAGAAGATAAAAGAATTTGAAATACAAATTAAAGAACTCTTACAATTAGGAGTGATAAGAGAATCAACTAGTCCATATAATAGTCCAGCATTTATGGTTAGAAATCATAGTGAAATAAAAAGAGGAAAAGCTAGAATGGTAATTGATTATAGAGATCTAAATTCTAAAACAATACCAAATAGCTATAAACTACCAATAAAAGATTTGTTAATAAAACAAATACAAGGAAGTAAAATATATTCTAAATTTGATTGTAAATCAGGATATTGGCAAATAAAACTAGATGAAGCCTCAAAGCCTTTAACTAGTTTTACTACCCCTAATTCATTAGGACAATTCGAATGGAATGTTATGCCATTTGGATTAATGAATGCACCTGCAATATTTCAACAAAGAATGGATAAGATTATTAGACCAATAAAGAATTTCTGCATTGTTTATGTAGATGATATTCTTATTCATAGTAAAAACTTAAAAGAACATATTGAACATCTTAAGAAGTTCAACTATATTGCTAATAAGTATGTATTAGCCTTATCGTAAAGAAAAGCGAGAAATAGCTAAAGCGAAATTGAATTCTTAGGATATATTTTTACCGAAGAAAAAATACTCCAACAACCTCATATTGGTAAGAAGATTATAGAATTTCCAGAAGAAATTAGAGACAAGAAAGAATTACAAAGCTTTATTGGATTATTAAATTATTCCGAAAAATTTATAAAAAATTGTGCTAAATATAAAGTCCACTTTACCAAAAAATTGAAGAAAAGAGTTGTATGGGAATGGACAAAAGAAGATGTAGAAATGGTAAACAAAATTAAGAAAATATGTGAAAATCTACCTGAATTAAATATTCCAAATGAAGAAGATTTCTTTATTTTGGAAACTGATGCCTCTCTATTACACTGGGGAGCAATACTTAAAAGAAAAGAAAATCATAAAGAGTTTCTTTGTAATCCATTGTGTAAATGCCCAGAAGAGCTTGTTGCTTATACTTCAGGCACATTCAAAGATGCCGAAACCAGGTATGATATTAATCGTAAAGAATGTTTAGCAGTTAAGAAAGGAGTAGCAAAATTTGAATCATACTTGCTACCTAGAAAATTTCTTATTAGGACAGATAATACTCAGGTAAAACCATTATTAACAAATAAACTTGGAACAAGTGCAGCTGAAAGACCACTTATTAGAATGCAAATGTGGTTTGCACCATTTAAATTTGATATTGTCCATATTAAAGGGAAAGACAATTTTATTCCAGATTTCTTAACCAGGAATGGAGCTAATCAGGAAGGAGCTAGAAATATTGAAGTTCGAAATGAACATGAAGATTGCTGCAATAGAATCCAAGATAACTCTAATGGAGATGGCTGCTGTCAAGCCAGTATCGGAGAAGGCCAACATGGCTATATTATCTGAAGGCCCTAGTGCCAATAAATCTGAAGGCCTCGGTGCCAATATTGAATCAGAAGCATTAAAGCTTCATAAACTTTCAGTTAGAGAGAATACTACTTTGTCTCCCTCACAGGAGAAAATATTTACAAAGGATAGTATCTCCATACCAGAGCTTAATAGCTCAAATATCATCAAAGCCTGCAACACTCATGGTGTTATGGACATCAAAAGTAAAAACGATTTTATTTTGGCATATGTATTGTTTAATCTACTTTGTTCTTTGGTTTACCAGTATTGGAGGTTGGATGAAAACCTTAACATATGGAACCTATAATAAAGTTAACCTCTATCCAGGAGCCCCAACTTATTGGGTTCGTGCTCTTTATGAAATGGGAAATATAATTTGTATTTACCCATCAGAATCTTTAAAAGAAATTTCTTTGTTACCAAAAGAAGTAGTCCGAGCTATTGAAAGATATTGCCAAGTTCTTAAACATAAGAACATATATATCAGGTTTTTCTCTGCCTGTCCCGAATGGGATAATGAAGAAGATAGGCTACTGCCAGTTAGCCATGTCATTAGGATTGCCACTACTTCCAAGCATCTTCAGCCTGAGAAGAGTGAAGTCCATGAAACTACACCAGAAGATGTTATCAAGATGACAACCTTCCGTAGAGCCAAAGGATATAAGGAGCAATTTGAGCATATCCAGAAAGTTATTGAAGAAAATCAAAATATTTGGGTGTATGAATCACAAGACCACTTGATTTACAGTAAAGCTGTGACACCCACTAAACAAGAAGATTGGCACTATCTCGATATTTGGTGTGATCATATCTTTGGAGGAAACGCTAGTGGAACACAGAAGACAAAAAATGAACTGTGTAAACAGTTTTGGCGTTATCCAAACCATAAGTGCGAGTACTGTAGCAATGAAGAAAATGGTTCACCAATCTCACTTGATCCAGAGGAATTTCCGGATGAGTGGTTTGAATCTCATATGGAAAAGTAATGGACCCCCTTTATCACTACTTTGTCAAAGTTACTTTGATAAAGAAAAACTGTGGGGTTTCACCTACATTATTTTCCATGTTAAGACAAAGAACTTTAGGCCACAGTAAGATTCTCATTATCTTACACAGTAACACAACAATAATGAAGACCAGCTGGAGAGCTTTTTCAAGTCTATAAAAGGAAGACTAATTCTCAGAAGAAGGCATCCCATCCTTAAGCAAAAAACTATCTTTCTCTCTAGTTTTTCGAATCTTGTAACCATTTCAGTTTCTCTCTTTCATTTGAAGTTTGTAATAAGGTAATCTCTATGGAGTTCTAATCTCTTTAGAGAAAGTACCAAGAGTGTAGCCGAAATATGTATGTATACTCTTATATAAGAGATATTAGTGTGATGTGTTTATGAAATCCAAGTTGTTTGAAAATACTTTCTTTCTATTCTTGTTATTTTCTCAAAAACTCTTATCTTACTTATACTCCAACGGTGAGAACCTTGAGGGTTGTGCTAGTATCTTGTTCTTTGTTTAGCCGTGTGTTGGCATTTGAGACGTTGTTAGAGAAAGCCATTAAAATCTTGTTACCTTTCAAGGTGATGTTTTAACAAGGAGTTGAAAGGAAAATTGTGATTCCGTGTGATCCATTGTGGGATATGCAAAAGAGTCGAGAGAAAAATAATAAGAGTGCGTAAGTCGTGTTGGACCATAACCCACTTTCTTAAATTCAAATAACATCGATCACTTATATCTGAGTATACAAACATACGGGAGCAAGCTCGAGGGAAATCTCGTTGATATTATTACGCATTTACCTTCTCGCTTCAATCTTGTAAGATCTTTCTTATTTATGTTGAATACTTGCATTAATATTTGCACTTATGATATTTATGAAGTTTTAGTTACTATCATTCAATATTTAGAAATTGATTGCGAAAGGAAAAGAGAAGAAATTAAATCATTTTATACTGTGCTTGATTATTTTCTGAAAAATAGTAGAAATCTACCCGTGCCTTTATATTTTACAGAAAATATATTTAGAATTAATAAAGAAATTAATAAAGTAGAAAATAAAATTAGAATATTAAACGATTGTTTTGATAAAAAATATATTGATAAATACGAGCATAATTGGCTTTTTCATTTATTAGGAGAAATAAACCAAACTTATCCTATAATAGGAATAGAGAACATTGACTTGAGTAGATAATAGAAGTAGGGTATTTATGTCTTTTTATTAGAGAATGTCAACCAAGCTGTCAACCAAGCTGGTAGTGTAGCATGATTGAAAATTATTCTACCGAGAGCGTGATTAGAAAAGAGTAAAAAAGAAATGAAATTTAAAAAAATTGTACTGAACATAATTTGCTATTGAAATTTGCTTAATTCCGCAATTTTTAAAAGATTTAATTACTGTGTTTAGTATTTACTTGTTGGGAAAAACCACGTGTACAAATTTGTTTTTTTTTAGGGATGTTTTACATCCACTCACATGTGTGGAGCCCATCGGAATAAAAAATGAACTCCCCTTGGGCATTGTGTTTATTGGTGGTGTTCTGTAGAACCATACTTCTGTACATGAATCATGGTTCTTGCTTGTTGCCTTCGCAACCATTCCTTTCCACTGTGTAAATGATTCACCATAAATCAGCGTCAACCCTCGTATGCTTCTGCTTCTGCTTCTGCAGCATCAACTTAACTTTCCCAATAACCATATACTTAATTAGGAACATAATTTGTTTATCCTAATCATATGTTTGGAATTGAACTATTTTTTGCATACAAAATTAAAGAAGAGAGAAAATCACAATCTTATCAATTAAAATGAAAATCCGTCGGTCCCAATCCATGACTATGAAATTGACTTTCAGTAACGATGCACTATATACTTAGTAATTCATGTCTCTTAACACGGATTTGGTGTTCAATCTAGGAACAAACATGGCTTTAGTTAATAAGTTTAATTACATATAATCACGTGTTTAAACTTTAAACTCAAACAACCTAAAAAGTTAATTAACATAATTAAGAGGAATCTGAAACATTTTGGTCAGCAGCCGGATCAGAATTAAGATCTAAACCTGCGTTCTGATTTTGATTTTGATTTTCAACCACACTTTGTTTTTCTTTCTTAAGTTCTTCGAAATCTTCTCGTTTAAAAGTTGGACTCCATGCAGCCGGTGTCAACTCAAGGTCAATCTTGCCGTTACGCTTCTTGAAATACTTGACAGCCACCTGTATTCGCCGAAGAATAGCAAAGAACTCCTCTACCTCATCATCCTCCGGCGCCACCGTCTTGCTGCTCTCATCTTTCACAGCTTTGACTTTCTTCCCGTCGGCGTCTCCGCCTTCCACCACCCATTTCCTCTTGTCCGTTTCCATTACCAAAAAAGAAAAATACTCCGAAAATGCAAGAAATACTTTCTGGGTTTTTTTATGAAATGTTTTGGTTAAGGTTTGAAAGAACTGAACCATGGATTTAATGAGGGGAATGTGGTCAATAAGTAAAAGGGGCATTTTCAAAAATGTCCACTTTTTTGGGTGTCAATTGAAAAATGTCCATCATTTTGAATTTTGTACCAAATTATCCATTATGCCCTTAATGAAAAAAATGAGGCAATTTGTTTTTTTTTTTTTTCCAATTTTTCACAAATTTCGAGAAGTAGCTTTCATGAGAAGCCACATTCAAATGATATTCTCGACATTTCAATTGTCGTTCTTGATATTTGAACCCTATTTATATTTCAAAAGTACATATGTCAAATCACAATATTAAATATTCTCGACATTTCAAATGTTGTTCTCGACATATTAAATGTCTAGAATGACATTTCATTCTGAACATGACATTTCTCTACATTTGAAATGTCGTTCTTGACATTTCTGTGTCAATGAGAAAAATTGCATTTATTGCGATTTGACAATTGTACTTTCGAAATAAATAGGTTAGGGTTATGTGTCAAAATTTTATTGGTCAATAAATTTTTTAATAAAGTGGACATTTTTGCAAATGGACACAAAAAAGTGGACATTTTGTGAAATTTCCTCTAAGGTAAAATGATTTCCTGTGGTATTAACTTGAACAATCATGTAGAAAAAAAAGGGAAAATTGACAAGAAATTTTTGACAAACACACTTGGCGAGATTTCATTGGAAGGTGGAGCTTTTTTTAAAAAAATGGGCGAATCACAATCTGCCACGTCGTGTCGATTTCCAATCCTGTCACCAAATCCTGTTTGAGTGGCTTTATCCTAACTCGAATGACATCATGACATGACGTGCTTTGATGACGTTGGTGATTAAGGGAAGAGAAAAATATCTTCTCTTTTATTAATTATCTGTGGACCAGGAAAAGTATTGCAGTAGAATCATTATACAAGTGGCCAAATTCGATGTGCTTGTCCGATAGGAGGCAGGATTATCGTAACCCCCCGCCCCTATTATGACATTGATAATTATTATTAAAAAGTTTTTATTTTATATACTTAGGCACCGTTTGGTAGCCATTATTCTAGAAAAAAATACATTTTTTGTGTCAAATCACACTTTTTTAGTGGTTGAAAATGAAGGAAAAGTTATTGATGTGATGGAAATGATTATTTTATTGATGAATGTGTGGTTGAAAATTAGTAGAAGAATGAGAATGAAAAAAAGAATAGATACCAAACAGAGGCTTATTTTCAATCATACATTCACATAATAAAATATTTTACATGAAAATTAAAAAAAATTCCAAACATTTTAACTATACATTCTCAAAAAATTCACTATTTAGGTCCTGTTTGGGAGGGATTTAGATTTTTCTACAGTAAATCAATTCTCATTTTCAACCACACATTTTTCAATAAAATAATATTTTCCATCATATCAATAATTTTTTTTTCTTTTTCAACTACACATTTCTCATCATATCACTATTCAAAATTAATTCTTCCCTCAAAAATCCCTCCCAAACAAGCTCTTAGTTTTTGCCAAATAATGGCTATCAGACATGGACTAAGTATTTATTCAATAAAAATTTTATTAACTTTTTAATCAGTCAATTTTAACCATATATATAATTAATTTTTATCCAAAATTGTTAAAATATTTATAAAAAATTGTCAAACAACCCCTAAAAAATTACAAATATTCTTGCTGAGTTGAACATATTATTTTATGCGATCACAATTTGGTTTTGATATTTCAGCAGCTTTGATTGTGCTAAAAGTAAAACAAGCCAGCTACAAGAAGATGCTTATCGACAGGCTTTTTACACATGCACTTGACGAAATTTCATTGAGAGTTCAAAAAAGCAGAATAAAAAGTTACCAAGCCAACTCATCACCATCACCATAACACAAATCTGAAACAAAATTAGCTCAAGACCTTCCACAAACTCGTAAAACAACCTACCCTTGCCCACCATACAAAACAACAACCCGATTCACATACAATTAAATATGCAATTTAAACCTTAGCGTCGACGTCAACCCACACCACTCCAACTGCTTTGAATTCCCACGGTCCCCTTCACCACATAAAAAATTGAATCAGAATTGTAGGTCCCTACCAGTACAATTTTATCTCACCACCACCATCGAATTTGCATCGCCTTCACCACCACTAAAAATGACATCACCTCAATAAAAATCAACACCTTGAATCCCATATTCCCATCATTATTACCTCGCATCACAATTGACGTCGTCACCATCTATACAAACATTCGGTCCCAAACCAATCAACAGCCTATGAGTCATGTACGGTTCCTAGCAAGATGTAATAGAATAATAAATTTAACTCTTTCAAAAAGAACTTAAGGAGAGTAAATGATGTGGGAGCGACGAAAAGACCAGTATGATCAGGATGTTTCGATGCCCTTACTAAATCCAATCATAGATAAAATTTAGGAAAAATTGCAGTTACGGTGACAAATATTTCATTTTTATGCAGACTTGATCCAAACCTTTAATTTGTAACACACGTAGTATCAAACATTTAAAAAACTCGCACCGGAGTCCAATTTAACAGAAACTGATAGTTTGTTGACCAAAGAATTGACTTTGACCATACTTTTGACTAATTTTAAAAGGATAAAATAGTAACTTTACATTTTCTATAATAAAATAATTAAAATAAAAAACTCAGACCACACATACCCATCGCACCCAAAAACAAAATACAAAACTAGAACCCGCCCAACTTTCTAACCACAACCACTGACCCCAAACTTCTTACCCCAAAATCACCTGCAACTATCGTCGGCACCATCATCAGCTCTACCCCACGTCGGTGCCACCGCTCCTTCCTCCACCACTATTATAAGATCTCCCAGACCTGTATTCTACAATTACATGCCTTCTTTATATTATCTCGAAATTGGTTTTTGAACAAGTAGTCTAAACAAGTGTTACACCATCAATATTTTGCTTCTTCATCTTTTGTATTCTTCCACTTATGCCATTTCTTTCCAAAAATTGAGGCAGTAGCCCCAAAAACCCTTCCCAAAACCTCTCTACTTGTGCCATTCGGCAAGCCCTCCTCCTTTTGCTCTTCAGTAGGTGGTGGCGTTAGTGGGTTCTTGTTGTGACGGTGGTGCTGGTGGTGTTAGTGGGTTCTTGTTGTGATTTTAATGGGTTCTTAATGTGGTGATGGTGTTTCAATCTCTTTCGTCGTGGAGGCAGCTGATGGGTGGGATCAGGTGGAGATGGCGATGGGATTGTTTTAATTTGTGTTTGAATGTGCGTAGGGATGGCAACGGGGCGGGTTCGGGGCGGGGCACCCCCGCCCCGCCACGCCATCACCCCACCCCGCCCCGTGCCCCGCCCCGCCTTAAACGGGGAGGGCGGGGCGGGGCGGGGCGCGGGCTTGCCCCGTTAAACCGCCCCGTTTAATTTTTTTTTTATTTTTTTATTTTTTTTTCCTTAAAAAATCCACATATATATTTATTTTTTTTTTTTTAATCCTTCACGGGCCGGGTTCGGGGCGAGGCATCCCCACCCCGCCCCGTGCCCCGCCCCGCGACGGGGCACCCCATATCGCCCCGCCCCGCCCCGCCAACCCCGTCGGGGCGGTTTTTTTCGCCCCATTCGGGGCGGGGCACCGTCGGGGCGGGGCGGGGCGGTTTTTTTTGCCATCCCTAAATGTGCGCGGTGGGATGTGGTAGAGGTGCAGACAAGCAAAATTGAAGGCAAAACCCAGATGGGTGGTTTTTCAATCTGGTGTTTCATCGGTTATTATAGATGGACGGTGGCAATCGGGGAGGCGGTGGTCGGTGGCTATGGCCGGGAAGTTAGGTGGGTTCTGGTTTTTGGCTTTAGGGTAGGGTAGAATGGGGTGAGTATGTCTGGTTTGAGTTTCTCATTTTAATTATTTTATTATAGAAAATGTAAAGTTTCAATTTTATTCTTTTAAAATTAATTAAAATTATGGTCAAAATCAATTCTATGATTAACTAACGATTAAATTAACAGTTTCTGTTAAAATGGACTTCGGGTGTGAGTTGTTTAAAATATTTGGTACTGTGAGTACTACAAATTAAAAATTTTGGTCAAGTCTGCATAAAAGTAAAATGTTTGGTATCGCGACTGCAATTTTCCTTGAAATTTTTGATCCAAGATATTCTTGTAGTCACATCAGCGCAGTAAGTCTCAACTACAGTCGAGTCATCATCTAATTTCTTGAACAATGAGTCGAACGATGATACTTTGGCTAAACACCCAAGTAATAAGTCTCAATCATAATTGAGCCATTTCCCAATTGTTTTGACAATAGTCGAACGATGGCACTTTGACAACAGCAAACAACAACCGATCATCAAGAGTGGGCACTAATGATGCTACCATATTTGACTAGTATATTCACAAGCCCTTAACTGCCAAATGCGACCACGACACACATACTTCGATTGGCGGAAAGGTTGAAAAGAAGAGTTGTCAACCTTATTAATGATCAGTAGCTTGGTGGCGAATCATGTGGTCGAGTAATCAATGAGTTATAAAAATATCCAACAAAGACTATAGCATGACACTCCATAAGATGACCTCAGTTAACAATGATCACTCTTCGTTCCTAAAGAGATTTGTGGAGTAACCAAAAATGAATTTCCTCAACCAGCCATGATTTTTGCCATCAAATTCAGAAAATTCGGACACCTATCCCCTGTGCTCATAATCGTTCTTTACCATGTCACCTTGACAAGACTCGTATATAATGAAGTCTAGTCTACAAGGTAAAGCTAATGATAACTTTCTAACTACGGCAAATATTCACTCTCAAATATTATTCCTTACTTTTTTTTTTTTTTTAATAAGAACATGTTAACATTTGGGTTTTGTTATTCGTTCAGGGCGACGTTCACTCTAGCTTAGGCCCTATCACTCTAGCAAAACCCTTGACATTTTCTAACGCCCACACCTGAGGGTGATCGGAGACGAGATTCTCAACCATTTCTTCCATGGGACTGAGCTGATCGAGACACCTTCGCCACTAGGACAGTGAATTGACCAGCACCATTGATAAATTAAAATTTTTTGTTGTAAATTGTCTAGTCTAATGAGTGATTGAAAAGAATATATCGGCAGTGGGCATCATTTCTTTTTGAAATTTTGAAGCAGTGCCCATAGTCAAAAATAATAGTGATGTGAAATTTTGAAAGCAATTCTTCACCCTTTTTTTTTTTTTTTACCTTTTCAACATGTAGTTTTACATATTATTGGTGAGTGTAATTATTTGTTTAAGTTTCATATATTGTTGAGATCAAAAGTTTGTAAAATATAAACTATAGTCCATATTGATAGTTATTACTCCCTCCGTCCCAATTACATAAGCTGAGTTTCCTTTTTCTATTGTCCCAAATATATAGGCTCGTTTCCTAATGTATAATATTTTATTTTGTTCTTTTACTAATATATCCTTATTAAATTTTCCCCACTTAATATTCAAACTTCTTGAAAATTCAAATTCTTTATTAATTCCAACAATAATTTAGTTTTACACACTGAAAATTAAATAGGGATAAATTAGGAAAGATTTTGGCAAAAATTAATTTTCCAATGACATTAAATAAGTTTTTTTAATCTGTGTGAAAAACTAAACAAGCCTATATAATTGGGACGGAGGGAGTAGTAGTTTCTATGCCCATACTTATTCGAGTTGTGGCGCATCGGTAGCTGTGGTTAACCAAACAATAGATTAGGTTAGAGTCCAAAAAACTTTATGTTGTAGATAGAGTTGTCGAACGTGTGTTTGAGATAGCTCAATAACCAAGCTTTCGACTTGAAAACTGGGCATCGAATCCCACAAATATGAGTATAGCACTTTAGATGAGATAGAACAGCTCGAACTCAATCGTACACAAAAGCTAATATATCAATTGGGAGCTAAGCGGTTAGGGCTGTGATTATTGGCATTGTAGCAAAAAGCCAAAAAGTAAGGGCCCGTTCTCTTTGCCGTTTTCAATCGTTTTCTGTTTTCGATTTTTCAAAACGGCGAAAACGCGTTCTCTTACTCATTTTCGAAAACTCATTTTCGAAATCACAAAAGAGATTTGTGAAGAAAACAGAAAACGGCCAAAACGTCGTTTTGACCGTTTTCTTCACAAACCCAGCACCAAGTTGGAAAACAGAAAACGACCACCAAAACACTTCCTCCTTTCCACCGCCAAGCCACACTCCACCGCCACTTTCCAAGCCCCTAAACTCCGACCAACCTCCTCCAAAACAGTCAAATTTGAAGCCCTCAATCCACTCTTCAATTACCACACAAACAACAATTCAATCCTAATGAGAAGTATGAAGCCAAACTCACCGAATTTTTCGCAGACTGCCTTAATTTCTCCCACAAATTCAGCAACTTCTGGGCGAAATTGACCAAGACCCATACCGGGGCTAGGTGTACCAGGTGAAAAGGGACCTAGCCCAGGTGGTCCGTGATCGTGGGTGTCCCTGCCGCCGTCGGAATTTAGTTTCATCGCTGCCAGTGTCGCGATGTTCGTGACCGGCGATTTTTTCAGATTACAAAATGAAGTTTTCTGTTGTTGTTTGCTGTGAATTGGTGGCATGGTTGTGGTCGTCTGGTGTTGGGGAGTTGTCTGGAGGTGTGTTCCGACCATGGGCGTGGTCGGAATCTTGATTTCCAGCAATTTTCAGTTGAGAAGGCAGTGAACTTTGAACACGAATTCCGGCCTCTGTAGTTATTGGAATTGGGTGATGTTTGGTGGTATGTGAAGCTTGAAGTGAGGGCTGTCGATCGGTGGGTGGTGGTCGGTTTGTGAGGTAGAAGAAGAAGAGAAAATGGTTTCTTCAGTGTTGCGTCTCCAAGATGATGGCATTGGAGTCACACCCGTATTGAAACGTGTCTCTTCTGATATTTCAAAGCCACCTATGGACACTCTCTCTCATGTATTGGAGCTAGTTCTCAAGAGCAAAGAGGAGAGAGGGCGGCGTGAAAAGAAGCCGAATAATTTGCAGTAATGTGGGCTAGACAGCAAGAATTGGTTTCACTTCATTCCTCAAGTTGCTGGCCCCAAATGTCTTTATGGAGTAGTATTAAAGTTTTCTCAAGTTGAAGCGGGTATATCGTCCATGAACTCCCAGGTGCTTCATCCTCCATATATGGATTCACAAGAAGCAACTTCCTTGCACACTGTAATCCAAGAAGCAACTTCCTTCCTCAAATCTCATTTTTGTAATCCAACCTTTGGGTTCACAATCATCTTCTTGGTGGCAATTTTTTTGTCTATTCATGTAAAAATGTTTTATAAATTTTGATTATTTGTGTAAACATGTTTTCGTGCAATTTTTTTGTTTATTCGTGTAAACACGTTTTATAAATTTTGTTAACTCGTTAAATTAATTATAATGATCTAAAGTAGGATTTATCATGAAAACATGTTATTTGCCACCTGCAATTTTTCAATTGCCATTTGCCACGTAGGATTGTCATTTGCCACCCGCAATTTTTCGTCCACAATTTAAAAATGTTAATTAAAGAATGGTGGATAAGTGAGTGAGTAAGTAGTAACATGTTTAAAGTTTGATGGTGATTCATTAAATTTACTCATTTTTTCCCGAATGCTCCAATTTTTTCCTTACGTGTTCATATTTGTATTCTTCCTGTATTGGGAAAGTATGATTCTTTATGCGGTTTCTTCAATGAAATATTAACGAGCATAGAAACTATTTGATAAAAAATTCAAAATTTATATGTTATTTTTAACTATATTAACATTAAACTATTAAAATTAATTGGATAACTAGATTTATTGAATAAAATATTATTAAAAATTTTTTTCAAAATTTCAAAGTAAACGCGTTTTCTATTTTTAGAAACAGTTTTTCAAAATGACAAAAAAAAAATGCATTTTCATTAATTTCAAAACAGACACTCAAAATAGAAAACACAAAATGAATTCAAAACTCAAAACACAAAACTGAAACACAAAGAGAACGGCCCCCTAAGTGTTTCTACTATTGCAAAAATATAATGAAACTGTGTCCAATAATTGACACTTGGTGTTTTACTTGCCAAAGGATTCGGAATAGATGACAAGCACTAAAATGGAACCTGCTACTCTTTCGGCTTTCCTTCGCATTAATCAACTTAGAAACTCCTTTAAAAATTAGTATTTGGAGTGAAATAGTCATTATTTTGCGTCTTGTTATTCCCTGTGACGAGACGGCATTTGAAAGGATCCATAATTTGCAGTCCCAACTCCTTCCGCTTCAGTTTTTCTCTTCACAAGTTGAGATGTTGAAAAATATCCATTGATATGCTTCCATTTGATTGATTTGAGATGTTCAAATCAATATCCATTGCACCTTCAATGCTAGCCCCTGTTTGAGTCACATTAAAATTTTCATTCTCATTTTTTTACTCATTTTCAACCATACATTCTTTAATAAAATAATATTTTCCATCACGTTAATAATTTTTCTTTCCTTTTCAACCATACATTCTCCATCCAAAAATGTTGTGAGTACTGATTTTTTTTACATAATTTTCACCAGAAATTTGAATTTTATCCTGTATGGGTATTCTTGTACTCATAGTAGAACTTCTCTCCATCAATCTACTATTTCGAAATACATTCTTCCAAAATAATGTGGATCAAACGCACCCTAGTGTATTTTATTTTTCTTAGTATACTTAGTCCTTATTTTTTTTAGGGAAAAAAAAAAAAACTCATTTTCAATCATATATTTTATAGGACAATTTTTATCAACTTTTTAACCACACATTTTATAATATTTATCAAAATCCGCTAAAAATATAATTTTTAGCAAAATCAAACAAAGGCTTAATCTCCTAGGAAAGAAAGAAATTTTGGCAAAGTATTTGTTGGGTAATGTTGGAAATTGGCTTAGAAATGTTGGTTTTGACCAATTAATTGAGTAGAATTCATTAGTCGTTTATACGAGTTTGAAGATTGAACATGTTTAATTAGCAGGTAGATTATCATAGAATATATTAGAGTGTGTTTCGTAGATATTAAAATTGAATTTATATTGAAAAATTAGTCGTTATTGTTTACTTTTATTAGATGAGTGGGACCCAATAAGGTTATATTTTCAATTTTAATTGAATTTTAATTGATCCAAAACAAGCACTTAGTTGCTTAATATTAATTTTGGATGATAAGAAATTAAGGTCGAAAGTGGTTCACTTAAAACATGAAGATGATTTGAAAATAGAATTAGACATTTGTTTGAGCCACATTCACATTCTTCTACTCATTTTCAATCACATATTTTTTAATAAAATAATATTTTTTATCACATCAACAATTTTTCTTTTTTTCTAAACCACATATTCACCATCACAACACAAAAAAAAAATTATTCTTTCCATTGTAACGTGCATCAAAGACACTAAAGCCCCGTTTGATGGGCAACATTTTCCCATTTTCCAAGTTTTGCACCGTTTGACGGCAAAGATTTTCTCCGAAATTTTTTTTTCCACCCGCTCCACCCACACGCCTACTTTCTAGCTTTTGGAGAAAAAATATTTCTTGTTGTGTTGGTTGGTTTTTATTTTACATTTTTTTTTTGGCAATTGGAATAAATGCTAGATTCAATGGTAAAATTATCACTTTAATTGACAATTTTCATAAAAAACAAAGCCAAACAGATACAAAACTTTCAACATTTTTCAGGTGGAAAATTATACCAATCAAACATAATTAATTACAATTTTCAGTAAAACAAATTCTAAGCAATTTAATTCTCAATAAAATATTTTCTTTCAATTCAAATTTTACTTTTACAATCAAACGGACTCCAAACGTATGATGAAATACTCTAATATGTATAAGTGAAAAGTTATATTTTTTGGAATGTCCTTCTCAAATAGTCATATCTTTTCCATGAAGTTGTGTCATTTCATATATAACTTTTCATTGGCCCAATAGGATTGCAAAAGTCGTCAATACATTTTTCAACCACATACATTTCCTCCATTTAGTACCGCAATTTCTGCGTATCACAGTAACCCAAAATATTCGAGTTATGCTTGACCCAAGTAGCATGATTGATGCTTGATGCCCGAATAATGCTAATTCAACAAACTAGCATGACAAAGATAGATGACAAAGTGATGTGTAAGGTCTAGATGAATTTTAATTGAAGGTTGAGATTGAATTGTCCATTATCTTATTATTTATTTCTTTATATGTTTTAGTTATTGTCCATTATACCCTTATCTCTATATTTTAATTGTTTTCCGTATTTTACTCCTATAATTGGTGCCAGAGCCTAATAGCGAAACTAAAGAAATTTTTTAAAATGAATAGAAAAGATAAAATGATTTTAGAAGAATTACAAAATATTAATATTTTAACTAATACTAATCGAATTAAATTACAAGAATTAGCAACAAATTTAAGTATTAAATATAAATCTCTAAGTGAAGAGATAAAATAAGTAAATAGTCCTCAACATTTAGCAGAAATAAAAAATAAATGATTACAAATATTAGTTGATGAATTTTCTGAAAATGAAGAAGAGGATATTATTGTAAATCAATTTTTAGAACAATATAATAATTATGCTCAACCTTTAGGAGAAATAGATATTTTAAGTCGAGATGTTTTAACTCATATAAAAAATATCGAGTCTAATTTGAAAATTGTTAATGACAATATTAAAATAGGACCAAAAATCCTATATAAACAAATTGAATCAAGAATTAAAGAATCAAAATTTAAAGATTCTTATACATCAATTGAACTACCTTTACCGGCATATGTTATAGAAGAATTAGAAACTAAATTCTATGAAACCACATGAGAAGAATTAGAAGCTTATAAACAGAGTCTAGAACAATTAGCTATTCAAACTGAGAATATTTATATGAATGATCCACCCAAAGAAGAAACCACTGAAATTAATACTCCACCTTTAAATCAACAAGTTGAAACACAAACATTAGTTGGAGAAACAAGTAGAACTAATGATTGGACTCAAGTCGAGTCTGATGATTGGAATTTTGAATGGATGAAAGAACATGGAATAACAGAAGAACGAGAAAATTATAATTTTAGAAAAGGAGTTAGAACTACATCAATCAAGCATATACACCTTAGGGATAATAATCCAATTAAATTATTTACTAAACAAATTCCTACAACAGGAATATGGCTAGTTGTTGATGATAGCAATAATAAAAGTGAAATTATTGACTTATGGGCAAAAACTACTGATTTAGCGGTTGCTTTTCATAAATGGAATACCATTCAAGCATACAACTTTATTATCCACACCTTTAGAGGAATCACTTCAGATATCTGGAGAAGAACTTCTGAAGAAACTAAAAATGAAATTAAATATGGAGAAAAATCTACAACTATTATATATAACAATGAAAGTTTAGATGCTGAAAACTTTAAAGAAATTTTAAAACGAACGAAAAATCTCTTTAAACACTTACTCTTAGGAGAAGTTATACCAGAAACTAAAATAGATATGATCACTCAAGAAGCCTTACAAGTAGAAAGAGAAATGAAATTATTAAAAATCTGTGATATGTGTGAATTAAACGAATATACTAAGAAATTCGAAAAGATATATATCAAATCATCTAAATCCATAAAAGAATGGAATCTATTAGACGAAGATAAAAAATTACTTAATAGATATTTTCTTAAATTACATTGGCCATGGGGTCATAAATTATTTGAAAATTACCAAAATTATTGGAATAAGATTGAATGGGAAGATCCTAATCATAGAGCTGATACTTTAGGAATGAGAACTTCATTCGCTAAAAGAAAAAATATCAGAATGATGTAGAATATCTATGTACCAACACCTATTTAAGAAATATGGTAAGAAAGCAAGTTTATGTTGTTATGGAGAGATAGCAGCAGTAACACAATTTGGTTGTCATAAACCATCTAGGAAACCATATTATAAAAAGAAATTTAAGAAATATCTTAAACCTTGGAAGAGAAATAAAGGATTTAAGAGCCATAAGAAATATTTCAAGAAGAAAAAGCCTTGGGAAAAAGAATATAACCAACATAAGAAATCGCAGAAGAAATCTAAAGAAGAATTTTATAAAAAATATAAATGTTTTACATGTAATGAAATTGAGCATATATCTCCCAACTGTCCCAATAGAAATAAAAGAGAAAATGTTAAAACTATCAGACTAATGGAAGAAATAGAATCTGACTCAGATTATGAAATACTCGAAGACTTAGACGAATTATCTGAAACAGACTCAATCTATGAACTAGATATAGAAGAAATTGAAGAACCAGAGTTTGAACAAATTTACATGAATCAAGAGATTATGGAAACCATTAAAAATACTTTAGATAAGGAAGAAGGAACTTCACAAACAGTTATGTTTGATGAAGAAAGATATGAAGCCATAAAAGAAAAACAAATATCGTTAAAAGATAAAAATGTTTTTGTAAGACCAATACTACCTTGGTTTAACAAAACCATATATATAGCCAAATATGATGAAGTACCTATTAACATTGAAAATGTTAAAGGTAACACTACTATACCTCTAATAACCAGAGAATGAGTTAATAAAGAATTAGTTAAGATAAAACCCTCAACTAGAGAAAGATTAAAAAATATTGTGATTGGAGGAGTACAAATAATGGTTAAAGGATACTTTAGAGAATGAATGGATATTCCTATACAAATATATTTTATGGATAACAGAATACTTCATGATCCTATGGATACTTTATTAGGAGTTGTATCTGTAAATCTAGTATATAAGAAAATTATATTTACTATAAGACCTAGTTTTGCCATGTATTTATTAGATGAAAACTTAAGTTTAGGATTAAATCTATATCTCAAAATTGATAGATTAATTATGCTACCAAGAAGTAAAACAGTAACTTTACATTGTAAAACTTTATATGCTTTTACTACTACGCACCAAAAAGAAATTAATAAAGTCTCCTGAGACTTCATACAAATCCATGAAGACTTTAAAGATCTAGCGCAATTTACACCGCCAAAAATGTTAAGTAATAATAACATTTCATTACCACAAGACATATTGCTTGATTTTCATCAGCAATCTAGAAGAATAGACAATAATGTAGGAAATCAAGGATTAGTCACCTTAAATACCTCTGGACAACTTCTTGTTAGAATGCCTAGCTGAAGGATAGAAAGAAATATCAGTACTAGAGAACTCCCAAACTCTAGTGGACCATCTACAAGTAGAAATTATCCAATAATGTCTAGAAATAGTATTGATATTGACCTTAGAAGGTGTGAGGAAGATATTTTCCTTATCCTAACAGAATATATCAATAATCAAAATAAATACGAAGAAATTATAGCCCTTGTTAATACAGGAGCTAGTACTAGTCATATAAGAGCAGACTTAGTAGAACATTTAACGGAAGAGAATTTACCACAAGGAATAACTCTTACCGATTATCACGGAATTAAATATGAAATTAAAACATTTGTTAATCTCGAACTAAGTTTCACAAATATAGAAGGAGAACAATTTAAATTAAATCTTAAAATCCATAAAGATTATAGAAAAGGAAAAGATACTAGTCCAATATTAATTGAAATGAACTTTCTTGAGAAAGTCTCACAATTTCATATCCAAAAGAATACTCTACAAATAACTATAGAAGACAAACAAAAAATGATTTCTAAATTACTAAAAACAAAGAACCAATTTATATGATACAAGGAATCAGATCAATCAAAACTAGTATACTTAGTCCATATATTGAGATAACTCTCAATTTACCAGACTATTGTATGATAAAGTTTCATGCCATAATTGATACTGGATCAGGTATTTGCCTATGTAAAAGAAATGTGTTCCCAGAAGATTATTATAAAAGGGATTATAAGAAAACAACTTATTGTTAAACAGCAAGCGATATTGTAGAAATATATAGAGATTTTGTAGAAAATTTTCCTATTATTATTGTAAATAGAGAATGTTTTATTCCTAGAATATAAGCAACAAATAAAATTGGATGTGATATTCTTTTAGGAGAAAAATTTATCTATACATATAACCCCTTTACACAATATAAAGATAGTTTTGAATTTACTACACCTTGTAATCACAAAATTAAAGTACCAAAAATCATTAAAGCTATTGGAATTGCACATCAACCAATTCATCATAGGCCTAGACATCAGAGTTCTGCAGGTAATCGTGGTGGATGTTATACAGAAATTAATCAAAAACAAAAAATTTTAGTATTAAAAATTGAAAATTGAGAAGAAGAATTAGAAAATGTTAAATTAGAATTAAAAGAATGTTATCATGAACATCCTCTAATTAAATGGGATAAAGATAAATCTATGACAACCATTGAACTAAAAAATTCAGATGCTAAGATATCAGGAAAATAATTTCCTTATAGCGAAGAAGATAAAAAAGAATTTGAAATACAAATTAAAGAACTCTTACAATTATGAGTGATAAGAGAATCAACTAGTCCATATAATAGTCCAACATTTCTGGTTGGCAATCATAGTGAAATCAAAAGAAAAAAAGCTAGAATGGTAATTGATTATAGAGAATTAAATTCTAAAACAATACCAAATAATTATAAACTATCAATAAAAGATTTGTTAATAAAACAAATACAAGGAAGTAAAATATATTCTAAATTTGATTGTAAATCAGGATATTGACAAATAAAATTAAATGAAGCCTCAAAACCTTTAACTAGTTTTACTACCCCTAATCCATTAGGACAATTCGAATGGAATGTTATGTCATTTGGATTAATGAATGCACCTGCAATATTCCAACAAAGAATGGATAAGATTATTAGACCAATAAAGAATTTCTGCATTGTTTATGTAGATGATATTCTTATTCATAGTAAAAATTTAAAAGAACATATTGAACATATTAAGAAGTTCAACTATATTGCTAAAAAGTATGGATTAGCCTTATTAGAAAGAAAAGCAAAAATAGCTAAAACTGAAATTGAATTGTTAGGATATATTTTTACAGAAGAAAAAATATTTCAATAACCTTATATTGGTAAGAAGATTATTGAATTTTCAGAAGTGATTAGAGACAAGAAAGAACTGCAAAGTTTTATCGGATTATTAAATTATTTCCAAAAATTTATAAAAAATTGTGCTAAATATAAAGTCCACTTTACCAAAAAACTTAAAAAAGGAGTTGTATGGGAATGTATACAAGAAGATGTAGAAATGGTAAACAAAATTAAGAAAATTTGTGAGAATCTACCTGAATTAAATATTCCACATGAAGAAGATTTCTTTATTCTAAAAACTGATGCCTCTCTATTACACTGGGGAGCAATACTTAAAAGAAAAGAAAACCATAAAGAGTTTCTTTGTAATCCACTGTGTAAATGCCTAGAAGAGCTTGTTGCTTATACTTCAGACATATTCAAAGATGTCGAAACCATGTATGATATTAATCGTAAAGAATGTTTAGCAGTTAAGAAAAGAGTAGCAAAATTTGAACCATACTTGCTACCTAGAAAATTTCTTATTAGAACAGATAATTCTCAGGTAAAACCATTATTAACAAATAAATTTGGAACAAGTGCAGCTGAAAGACCACTTATTAGAATGCAAATGTGGTTTGTACCATTTAAATTTGATATTATCCATATTAAAGGAAAATACAATTTTATTTCAGATTTCTTAACCAGGAATGAAGCAAATCAAGAAGGAGTTAGAAACATTAAAGTTTGAGACGAACATAAAGATTGCCGCGATAGAGTCCAAGATAACTTTGATAGAAATAGCTGATGTAAAGTCGATATTTGAGAAAGCCAACAAGGCTATATTATCTGAAGGCCCTAGTGCCAATAATTCTGAAGGCGTTTGTGCCAATATTGAACAAGAAGCATTTAAACTTCATAAATTATCATTTAAAGAGAATACTACTTTGCCACCTTCACAGGAGAAGAAAATTACAAAGGACGTTATCTCTATACAAGAGCTTGATCGCTCAAATATCATTAAGGCATGTAACACCCCTGGTGTTATGGATATCAAAAATAAAAATGATTTTATGTTAGCATATGTATTGTTCAATCTAGCCTGCTGCTGGTTTACTAGCATTGGAGGATAGATGAAAACCTTAACATATGGAAATTATAACAAAGTCAATATTTATCCAAAAGCTCCAGCTTATTGGGTTCGTGCTCCCTATGAGATGGGAAATATACTCTGTATATATCCATCAGAATCTTTAAAAGAAATTTCTATGCCACCAAAGGATGTAGTTCGAGAATCGAAAGATATTGTCAAATTCTTAAACATAAGAACATATATATAAGATTTTTCTCTGCAAGTCCTGAATGGGATAATGAAGAAGATAGGCTGCTTCCAGCAAGTCATGTCATAAGAATGGTCACTACTTCCAAGCATTTCCAGCCTGAGAAGAGTGAAGTCTATGATACTACACCAGAAGACATCAATAATTTGATGGCCTTTCGTAGAGCCAAATGATATAAGGAGCAGTTTGAGCATATTCAAAAGGTTATTGAAGAAAAACAAAATATTTGGGTGTATGAATCATAGGATCACCTAATCTACAGCAAAGCTGTGGTACCCACCAAACAAGAAGATTAGCACTATCTTGACACATGGTGTGATCATATTTTTGGAGGAGACGCTAGTGGAACACAGAAGACGAAAAATGAGCTGTGTAAACAGTTTTGGCGTTATCCAAATCATAATTGCGAGTGCTGTAGCAATGAAGAAAATGGCTCGCCAATCTCTCTTGATCTAGATGAATTTTTGGATGAGTGGTTTGAGTCTCATATCGAAAAGTAGAGGACCCCCTTCATCACTACTTTATCAGACTTACTTTGATAAAGAAAAACGGTGGGGTTTCACCTTAATAATTTTCCATGTTAAGACAAAGAACTTTAGGTCACAGTAAGATTCTCATTATCTTACACAGTAACACTACAATAATGAAGGATGGTTGGAGAACTTTTTGAGTCTATAAATTGAAGACTAATTCTCAGAAGAAGGCATCTCATCTTTAAGCAAAAAACTGTCTTTCTCTCTAGTTTTTCGAATCTTGTAACCATTTCAATTTCTCTCTTTCATTTGAAGCTTGTAATAAGGTAATCTCTATGGATTTCTAATCTCTTTAGAGAAAGTACCAAGAGTGTAGCCGAAATATGTAGAGGTGTCAAGACGGACGTGCCGACCATGACCCGTAAAAATTGGCCCGTGAAAACCGGGACCGCGGGCCGACCCGTGACCCGTGCGGGCGGTTCACGGGTCAAGGAGGTGTAACCTGCGGGCTTCGCGGGTTGCACCCCCACGGGCCGCGGTTAACCCGAGGCCCGTAAAAAAAATTTGAAAAAAAAAATAAAACAAAAATTAAAAAAACGGGGGAGATTATTTTTACAATTATTTTTACAATACTATCTCAGTAGTTATTATGCATTTATACTTCATAGTTCATATTTGTTACTACCTTACTACAATTACAATTATTCAATTGCAAATATTATCATCATCTTGATTATATTTCTTTCTTCTCGGTTCTCACTAGTCACTACTAAATTTTTTAATCCTACTATATTATGGATTCTCGCGATTCTTTTTCTCAAAATCCTATTTTCAATAATAGTTGCTCTCCAATAAATTTAGAAGATGATAATGTTGTAGAAGTTTGCAAAGTTATAAATAATTCATGTAATATTAAATTTGAAATCTATGTAAAAATTTCTTGATATAATTATGAATTTATCATTTTGTTCAATTCTTAGTTTACATTTAATAAAAAAAAATATTTTTTGCTATAAATATGAAAAATTCTATATTTTTATAATTTTATTTATACAATCATAAGGGCCAAAATCGGAACGAACCGCGACCCGCGCGACCCGTGATCCGCATGGGCTCGACCCGGATGGGTCAGCGGGCGGGCCTGGGTTGTAGTCCAAAATTGTGGGCCGACCCGTAACCGGCCCGGAACCCGCAGCGGGCGGGCTTTTTTTCACGTGGGTCGTTACCGGGCTCACATGTTGGCGGGCCGACCCGGCCCGGACCACCCGGATTGACACCTCTAGAAATATGTATGTATACTCTTATGTAAGAGATATTAGTGTGATGTGTTTATGAAATCCAAGTTGTTTGAAAATACTGTCTTTCTATTCTTGTTGTTTTCTCAAAACTCTTATCTTAGTTATACTCCAACGGTGAGAACCTTGAGGGTTGTGCAAGTATCTTGTTGCCGTTTAGCCGTGTGTTGGCGTTTGAGGCGTTGTTAGAAAAAGCCATTAGAACCCTGTTGCCTTTTAAGGTGATGTTTTAACAAGGAGTTGAAAGGAAAACTATGATTCCGTGTGAACCATTGTGAGATATGCAAAAGAGTCGAGAGAAAAATAATAAGAGTGCGGAAGTCGTGTTGGACCATAACCCACTTTTTAAAACTCAAATAACATCGATCACTTATATCTGAGTATACAAACATACGGTAGCAAGCTCGAGGGAAATCTCGTTGATATTATTCTGTCTTTACCTTCTACTTCAATACTGTAAGATCTTTCTTATTTATGTTAAATACTTGCATTAATATTTGCACTCATGACATTTATGAAGTTTTAGTTACTATTATTCAATGTTTAGAAATTGACAGCGAAAAGAAAAAAAGAAGAAATTAAATCATTTTATACTGTGCTTGATTATTTTCTGAAAAATAGTAGAAATATACCCGTACCTTTATATTTTACAAAAAATATAGTCAGAATTAATAAAAAATTTAATAAATTAGAAAATAAAATTAAAATATTAAACGATTGTTTTGATAAAAAATATATTGATAAATACGAGTATAATTGACTTTTCTATTTATTAGGAGAAATATATCAAACTTATCTTATATTAGGAATAGAGAATCTTGACTTAACTAAAAGATAGAAAAATGATATTTAAGTCTTTTTATTTCTGCCACCTAATTTTGTAACCCACCTTTGTCAACAGACTTGGGTAGTGTAGCGCGATCGCTTGATGCCCTGTACATCACGGGGTGATGCCCCTGTAATCGTGGCCCTGCACACACACACACACACACACACACACACACACACACATATATATATATATATATATTCAAAATATTCAATCTTGCTACTTGTATAGACAGGGGTTTATACGAAAAATTCAGAAATTTGAATTTGCTAATGTGGCATGAAGTAAAGATGTGATGTGTCGGAGAATTTTAAATAAAAGAGCCTTGTGTTCCAACCTAAATAATTATAAACTCGTTACAATTTTTTATGTTTTTGTCTTAATTTGGGATTATTAGGGGTATCAAATGAAACTATTCTAAACTCTTCCCGTTCTTACTTAATTTCAGAAGGTACAAAGTAGTTGTAGATTTGAGTAATATGGAGTAAGATCTGAGTAGAAACATGAGTATGCTCTGCAGTTGCACCTTCATGGTGAACCTCTGCATCAGAAAGTGCTCTGCTAACTGTATGATCCATCCGGGGTTACAGTGATTCAAAGCAAAGTCCGAAAAGCCAGGCCCTTTGTTGAAGCCTGTTGAGGAGTTGTTTGGGCTAGAATACCGTGACTTGCTGTAGGTTGCTGTCACTCCGCCATTTTGGTATCAGTGCGCGAAACGGTCAATTGTAACAAATGTTACTGTGCGTCAAATTATGTAATTTCAAGCTAGTATTTCGAGAATTTCAACATGTTAACTTTAAAAATTATATGATGATCGTACACTAATCGAATCCATAAATTATCTACGTCATCTTGAAACTCGTCTCGAGAAATAAATCGTGGACATATTGAATAGTCTAAATGAATATCGAAAATAGTTAAATGTGCATTAAACACGGGTGTTAAAAAAACCGTATAACTCATTTTTTCTTTAAATTTCTTAAATTATTTCATTAATGTTTATTAGTTTTGTACTACAAATTTCTCAATATAATTACATCATTTTATTAAAAAAATTTAAATGGAAATGACGTCAAAAAAAGAATTCGGATGTAAAATGGCATCATTTAAAAAGTAAATATTCAAAAATTTCATAAATAATCGAGATACGAGTTAAATTGAAAATGTGTAAAGGTGCCCATCGGCCCAAATAAACCTTGTATCATTCCCAATAAATCCTAGATTCCGTTCTTACACGTTTAGGTAAAAGAATTATGGGCGATATGATTTTAAGAACCAAAATAATCTGCTAACTTAATCCAATTCCGATTGATTCTGGTGGTTTTTGTACAGAACTTTTTCAATTTAAACAAAAAAAAAAAAACGCCGGTAGATTTGATTTAGGTTGCTTATGATTCAAGGGATTCCTACGCCGACAGTGAACAGTGAAATTTAACAGTCAAAGGCCGTTTTCTTTTCATATTTTCCTGCATAAAATGAAAAATAAAAGCAAAATGCAATACAGTAAATTTTGAATCGAAGCAATTCCTCATTGGCACATGGCTATGAGTGGGCCTATCCGGTGCAGTGCAGCTTTCTTTCTCAATGTGAGTTTTTTTAACTCACATTAACTCTGTCGGTACAAACATTAACTCACTAGCGGCAGTGGACTAAGGAGGCATGTGATGTGACAAAGGGTAGATGATTGAGGAACTGTAGTGGCTTCTGCTGGAAGAATTTCTGAAGCCAACTGTAAAAGAACTGCTTCCTTTTTTTTTTCTTTTTAACTATGTAATTTGCTATACCATTAGATGAAAAGAAGACTTGCGTACCTATCCCCAATTTCGAGGTACGTCTATGACAATCATACCAGAAAAGAAGTCATTTAAAAAATTTTAAAAATTTATTAGGAAACTAAATGATGTCAAAAATTGAAGGGGAAGTTCTCATAAATCTCGCTAAATTTGAAAATCCTCAAAAATTTGTCATTTTCACTTTTGGTGTTAAAAAATGTCACTTTTTTAGTGTGAAATGTCCAAATTACCCATAGTGACACCTTTTTAGGAGCATTTAATGCTTGGTTTGAATGTCATTAATGTTATGATGTGATGATTTATTTTGTATGTTATAAACATGAGAGACGCTATGTGTACAGAATATATATATATATATAAATGCAACGAAACACACATATACAGGTGGGGCCCACTTTGTTTTTTGACAATATTTCTCTCACATGGGGGGCATCCCCCATGTGAGTGTTTTGGAAATTTTCTGACAATTTCATTTCTGCACAAATGTAAAATTCCTATAAACATTGCATATATGTATATATATTATATTGAGTAATATGAATTTTGTTAAAAAACAAAAAAGATAAAAGAATTTGAAAAGTTAACCTAAACACATATCTTCTTACTATTAACAAACTCTAACTCCTTCTCCATGTTCTTCGTTCCTTGATCAAGAATATATTACTATTGCATTCATCATCCATTCTGAGAGGTTAGCCATTACAAATTGTTTATATTTTTATCTTATAACTTACTATTTTTTAAATGTTAAATACAACATGATGAAATGTAATTGGTGAAATTTTTGAAACTCTTATTCATTAATTTGTTTGATTATTGAAATATTTTTGAAGAGTAAAGATACCAATATCTTTTACAAAAGTGAAGGATTATACATTTAATGAAGTATTGAGTTATTTATTTTTGAGAAGATGTTGTCATGTTGTAGTTGAGAATTGATTATCACCGTTAATATTTTGAATAATTTCTTCCAAGGTATCAAATACATATTTTCAAACTTCCCTACAGTTCAAATGTCAAATAGTCATTCGAAACCGTCGGGTTAGACATGTGAACTGCCGAACTTGACATTTAGAAATTGTCGGGATAGACAATTTAACTGGCGAATTCGACACGTTAAAACTGTTGAAACCCTTGATTTCACATTTTGCTACTACATGGATTTAAATATTTGAAAGTTCCATTTTCATATTATTAAATGTTGACATATTTATTGTGCAGAATTTTTATCGTTACAATCTCAACATTTCAGATACGAGTAATCATTTGAGATTCATCGTGTTGCATGGGGAAAAATTTGTTCATGTGGATGATGAATGGAAGTGGAAATGGGATAAAACCACTTCCATTTTAGTGCCGATCCAGATACTACCACACTATTCAAGAAATGCACTCGTTGTGGTAGAGTTGGTTATAACCGGACCCCATGTTCTAACCCTATGTAACACAACTGACGTAAACAGGCTTTATTTCCAGAAGTGGCCGAAGTTGTATGTTAAATGTTCTCACCATGGCGTTGTACAATCTGAAGTTATATTATTATTTTCTTTTCATTATCGTTTGCATACGCTATTGGCCGTTATGTTCACATAAAAATTACGGAACCTCATGTTGAAAAAATGGCACAACATCCTGACCCTTAAACTGTCGATCCCAGTAGATGGATTTGTCATTCTCGAAATAGCGTGGTGTTCCCCAGCACATTCTCAACTTGTGTTATTATTTTCAACTTACATTATCATTATCATTCCATTATCTTCTGCAGACAGTAGAAGACATGTTTAAGTTCACAACCAAAATATGGATCCATAGACATAATATTGCATAACATCCCGAGAGTTAATCTATCGTTCCCAACAAATTGTTTTGTCATTCTCGACAGTTGGCACTGACTACAAACTGTAACTACACATTCGATGCATAAGGAACATGTTGTTGCTGACTGTTTGGTAAAGATCGTTACCAAATTCATTCACGACAAAACAAAACAAAAGAACTACACACTTATTTCTTTGTACACAACCATATGCAACACCTCATTCGTTGTCGACGTTTGAACTTTCTCTCCGATTGTCTTCATCAAAATCATCCGAGCTTATGACAATTATCTCAGGAGCTACAATGTTTGTGTTGCTCATGATCATTGAATTCATCTTCGTACTGAACCATGAACTGGAACCCCTCATCGACCACACTCTTCGGTAACTGCGATGCTTCACTTGCAATTTTGTCAAAATTGGGAAAAGAAACGGTGAAAATGGCTCTCCTACCATTCAGAGGGTTGACTTCCTTATCATCCGCAAAATTATGAAGGGTAATAATGGGGACGAACCGGGTATTGGCAGAGACTCATTCAGGTTGAGCGGTTCGTTGCTTCCCGTGGACAAACCCATTATGGAGAACACAACGCAATGGGTGAAACTGTTTGTATATGTGAGTAGTATACAGTGTCACAAAGCTTATGAAGTGTTTAAGTGTAACTTACAATGAAGTGATATCATGTTATTTGTAATGAACTTCTTGGAGGGAAGTAACTATGGTGATTTACTACCCAACCACCAAGTCACAACTCAAACTTAATTTGTCAGACAATTGATGTGATGGTTTAAGGTATAATTGTACCTTTATGACCTAAACTTTGTCTATAATTTATGACAATTGTAAATTTTAATAAGTTTGTACCATTTTCTTTTAGAAATTCCTGCTTGTAGTTGTTGGCAATCAATTTTCATTAGTACATTTGTATCTTAATTGTAGAATGGTCGTCTGGGATTTTTATATACTTCAACAAATTGAAGCACCAATAGGCAATGAACTATGACTCGTAAAAATCATGCATCAACCATTAATTCGATGAAGATTCCTAAAGATGTTGATTCACTGCTTTACGACATTCAAAACACGATCGCATACTCTCGCAGTCCAAACCTTGTCAGGTGCCCTTGTACATTGAACCACAGTTCCTTTATCTTATCACTTCGAATGGATCTGAACACTAGTTGTTTGATTAATTGGGCCAAGAATTGTTTGTCAGGTACATTGGCCAGGAACCTGAGGTATAAGTTGCAGAAATCCTCTCGCCGTCCTGCATCAAAATTCTCCAATACGGTTTTCATGTACTTTACAGTACTCATTTGAGATGTATGGGCGAACAAGCACGTATTTTCAGGAACGAGGATTTTAAAATTCATCTGTAAGAATAAGGTACAACAACAAAGAAAAGAATATCAGTTCATAATAATTCGTACATGTTAATATGAAACACACGAGTAAGAAAGCAAAAAAACATGTGTAACGTTCGGGTGAACCAAAGTTGGACATATGGACAGATGACTGCCAAACTGATCTATCGAGAAGCTATCATATGTCGAGAAATACTGCATTTAACTGTCTAGAACAACAGTCCATATTGACAGATGACTCAACTCATATGTCGATATTTATTCATCTCTCGAGAATAACAGAGACGAACTGTTGGGAACGACAGTTAATAACGACAAATAGGTCGCATAATCAATCTGTCGAGAAGTATTCATCAAACTCTTTCGAAAGCAATGTAATATATACAAAAAGTAAAAAGTGTAACATTCCCAATATATAAAGTGAAAAATGTAATACATGATCAAACATTATACTAATAAAGAACATGTTCTAGCAAAATGGGGGACTTCAAGAATGCAGATAGTATGACATCTCTTATTTTCCACTAATTTTCAATGACAAATTCCAACAAATCAACAAGTAAAGTTCGATGAAACAAATTCATAGCTTGAATGGGTGAATTCCAACAATGTTCCATTTATATATTCAACCTCAACATCTGAATCTTTGAGTAATCAAAAGCTACAAACTTTGACATGTAAAGTAATATAAATTCAAGAATAATGAAAGACGAAATGTGAACCTTAAGCTCAGGTCTTGGGACGGACGAATCGCCACTAATAGGGACCTCAAGTTGGATCTACAATAAAATCCAAGTATTATATATTATACTTACTTCACACTCACAAAATCGATAAATAAACAAAATATAAATTTCAAAGCTATATCTTACCGCCCATATTTTGCTTGTGTTTATGCTTTAGTAAGGAAACCTTTGGCACGTCGCTCTGCAATCTCCATCTCTTTATGTCTCAGATCGTATAGTAAGGAACCAATTTACAGTTTCCTTTTATGTAGCTTTGAAGGCTAACTCTTGGTTGAAGCGGGCTTGTATGCAGGGCCAAGGTTAAGGTTCAGATTTCGGGGTTTTAATGAGAGAGATGGATTGAGTGGTGATTTTAGTTTTTCAATTTTTTTTTCAAAATTTTAAAGTATTGTGATGTATTAAATGGATGTGATATTTTTTTCACTTTTTGGTCAAACTTTTTTGTCTAATCACATGACATTTAATCAAAGATGTGCAAGGTATTTAAATTGTCTATAGGGATTAAAAAAAATAAAAAAAATGACATTCTTGCAAAAAATATTAAAAGGTGACATTTTTGCAAGTGACAATTGAAAACCTAAAAATGATTTTTTTTTTTTATTTTTTAATGAAATTTTCGGATGTAAAAATAATCGAGAGGAAAAAGTAGTATAACAATTCATATTCCATATAAAGTAATAAAAAAAATTTTAGGAATTTTTACAGCCGATTTTTTTTTCCGTAATACACCATGTAAATTTTCCTCATAATATGATGTAAATTATATTGAAAAGTCCATCGCTCAAAAATAATAAACATTAATGAAATAATTGAAGAAATTTAAAGAAAATACGAGTTATACGCCTTTTTAACACCCACGTTTAATAATTTTGGATATTCATTTAGATAATTCGATATATCTATGATGTAGTTCTCGAAATGAGCTTCAAATTAACGTAGACTATTTATAGATTCGACTAGCATAAGATTATCATATAATTTTTAAGGTTAGCATGTTATCAACATTTTCAAAATACTAGTTTGGAATTGCATGGTTTGACGCACTGTAACGTTTGCACCAATTGATCGCTTCAATCATCGTTAACGATATAAAATACTAGATCGTGAGCACTTCGAAATGATATTAAAAATGTAATATTTTGACTTCATTTAATATCCCGTATTGATTCCAAAAATCAAGATGAAAACATAAAAAATATAATGAATTTAGATATATTTTGTCTGTGAGCACTCGTCTTTTCTTTAAAAATTCTCCATACATCAACTCTTTATTTTCACGCCACATCACTAAATTCAAATTCTTGGATTTTTCCTATCAACCATGCGTGTACGTTCAACATTATTCAATCCAATTTCAAAAAAGAGAGTTCAAAAGAGAAGTCCTTTAAAAAAAATTTAAAAAAAAATTGGGTAATTAGCACATAATGTCCACACCTTTCATTGTTATTGTAGAAAACGTCCATAACTTTCTTTTTTGGCGTTTTCACCCTTATTTTCACATTTCATTGTACAAAAGGTCATTTTCATTTATTTTCTCAATTAAAAATTGTGAAATGGCGAATATACCATTATCTTTAAATAAAACAAAAACAAAAAGAAAAAACGAATTGCAACCATAGTCCCAATTTTTTTCAAAAGCGCAAATTAGTCCCAAATACATTATCAAAAGGGTAATTAATATCCCTACCTTTCACCATTATTGCAAAAAAACATTCATAACTTTTATTTTTTTGGAATTTTCACCCTTAATTATACATTTGATTGTGCAAACCATCATTTTCATCCATTTTCTCTATAAAAAACTGTAAAATAATGAATATACCGTCCTCTTTAAATAAAAAAAATATTTTTTAATTTCTAATTCTTTAATAATTTATTTGGGACTCATTTGCACTTTTAATTTTTTTAAATTTTTAAATAAATTTATTTGGGACTTGTTACCACTTTTTTTAATAAAAAAATAATTTTTTAAATTAATTTATTGGGGACTCATTTGCAATGTCTTAAAAAATTGATACTATAGTTGCAATTAGTTATTTAGCTTTTTATTTAAATAGGATGATATATTTGTCATTTCATAGATTTTTATTGAAAAATTGGATGAAAATGGATAGAAATGATGGTTTGTGTAATCAAATTTATAATTGAGGTTGAAAATACCAAAAAAATAAAATGTATGGACCTTTTTTGCAATAATAATGAAAGGTAAAAACATTATGTGCTAATTACCTTTTTACTAATTTATTTGGGACTCATTTGCGCTATTTTAAAAAATTTGGGACTATGACTGAATTTTTTTTTCTTTTTTTTATTTGTTTTATTTTAAGAGAATGGTATATTAATCATTTTACGATTATTAATTGAGAAAATGAATGAAAATGACTTTTTACGCAAAATATGGAAAAAATGGTGAAAATGCAAAAAGAATGAAAGGTTAGGACGTTTTCCACAATAATAGTAAAATGTAGGGACGTTATGTGCTAATTACTCTTAAAAATTTATTAGGAAACTAAATGATGTCAAAAATTATATTAGTAAATTTAGTAGATTATTTTAATTTTTTTAAATGAACAAGAGGAAAAAGTAACATTAAAGTAAAAAAATTTCCTAAAAATGAATTTTTTTTTTTTTTTTTATGAATTTTTCGGATGTAAAAATAACTGAGAGGAAAAAGTAGTATAACAATTCATATTCCATATAAAGTAATAAAAAATTTATTAGAATTTTTACAGCACCATGTAAATTTTTCTCATAAAATGATGTAAATTATATTGAAAAGTTAGTCGCTCAAAAATTATAAACATTAATGAAATAATTGAAGAAATTTAAAGAAAATACGAGTTATACACCTATTTAACACCCGCGTTTAATGTATGTTTAATTATTTTGGATATTTATTTAGATCATTTGATATGTCTATGGTTTAAATTTCGAAATGAGTTTCAAATTAACATAAACTATTTATAGATCGACTAGCGTAAGATCATCGGAGAATTTTCAAGATTAACATGTTATCAAAATTTTCGAAATACTGGTTTGGAATTGCATAGTTTGAGGCACCGTAACATTTGCACCGATTGATTGTTTCGATCATCGTTAACGATATAAAATATTAGATCGTGAGTACTTCGAAATAGTATTAAGAATGTAATATTTCGACTTTATTTAATATCCTGTGATGATTCCAAAAATCAAGATAAAAACATAAAAAAAATACATAATGAATTTAGATATATTTTGTCTGTGAGCACTCGTCTTTTCTTTAAAAATTCTCCACACGTCAACTCTTTATTTTCACGCCACATCACTAAATTCAAATTCCTGGAGTTTTCCTGTCAACCATGCATGTACGTTCAGCCTTGTTCAATCCAATTTCATGAAAGAGAGTTCAGAACACTTTGACATTTGTTGTTTCTCAAGATTTGAAGTGATTTTACCTCGTGAAGCAGGAGTTGTATATTAGGAGAGGAATGTTATTGAACCGTGGAAAACTATGATGTGCGAATTCATCTTAAATAGAGATAATCAAACTCTGGCCTCGATCAAAATTACATTTTCTATATATATTTTTTAATTTTGGAAAGTGAAACTTCGTTTAATTATCTCCAAGTAAAATATACCTTTTGGAATATAACTTCACATCAGTAATTTGATAGAATTTATTTTGCTTGTTGAATATTTCTCATATTTAGAGATTGTCTTCGATTTATGTAATGAATACCTTTCATGGACACAATGTGGAAGTGGTGGTGACTAATTTTTGCGTTCGTGGTGAACATAAATGTAGATCCGATCAATCTCTTCAGGAAAAACAAAATGATTGTGTTATACCACGAACATAATTGTAGAGCCGATCATTCTTTTTAGGAAAAACAAATGATTGTGCTATGGAAAAGTTGTCATTGATTTGGTGATGAATGTAGATGTCAAAATTTTAATGAAAAGAGTATTGACTCTATTGGGAAGGCCAAAATGTTATATATTTTTTTTGGGTGAACTTTAAATACCTGATGATGTCGAATAGTATGTACATACACGTATATTTGTTCTGTATGTATAATTTTTTTTTCTTTTTTCATATTGGGAAGTGTTGGCACAGGTTGCTTTCAATATTTGCCGTGACCGCTAGTCTACTATAAGCTAATTAGACCAAAACATTAATTCCCAGCCGTTTTCTAGCATATTATGATGGACCGGCTCTTCTCTCTGAACATAATCCAGGCTCAAACTTATGGCCTACTTCTTGAAGCCCAAAAGCTTATTGAGCGAAGTTTCACTTTTCTCCGTCCAATTTCCAAAACATTAAAATTCGGCCCCGGTAACCTTTCCATATACTTCAAGGACAACTTACAAAAATACTCTAAAATCGTAAATCTTTTTAAAAAAATCACATGAAAAGTGTTTTGAAAGTAAAAAATATTATGTAAAGTTATTGAGACTTTTTAATTAAAAAGTGACATAAGTGTATCACTTTTTAGTTAAAATGTGATATATAATGTCATGTTCTCTATTATGAAAGCTTATTAGCTTAATTTGCATTAACCACGATACAAAATAAATTAACAGGTAAAAGAAATTCTTATAAGCAAGCTAGAAGCTTAGCAAAGGTGTATTGTTTTATTAATTGATATAGTGTGATATTTTAATTAAAAGTAACACAAAACGTTGTGCACTTTTAATAAAAACTAATCAAAATTGAACGCGCATTGCTGTGAGAATAATATTTGAAAATTTATTTACCATTTTGATCTAAATGCAAGCTCATGAAAATAAATGTTAATTATTATATGTACACGTAAATAGTAAAATGCATACTAGAATATGAGTATTAAAATTATAACTAAATGCATAAATGAAGATTGATGACTGATAGAAATGTAATATACATATTTTTTCCTTCTTATTTTATGTGCTTGTATGATTAATTAATGTCAAAATGTACTCATTACGTTCATATTTTGATTTAGGTGGCAATTCAATGAGGATGGCGTAATTTAGAAGAAATATGATGGAAAAAACCAAAGTGAAAGGAAATGAAAGTTCAAGGATAAACTTGGAAATACACTAAAGTTGTGTCAAACCAAATGATGAAAATTTGATAGTGTTAGAAGTCAATTGAATGAAGAAAGAAGTCAAAGGGATGAAATATCGTTAAAGTAGGATCACACATCAATTTCCCATCGAAAAGTTATGCATCGATTTTTCAGTTTCAGTTTGAGACCTATTTTTAACATGACAAACCATCAAATTGGGAGATGATATCTGAAATAAAGTTGTAGCTCTTTGAGTTATCGTTCCAACGCATCTTGAATCCTCTCAATCGGATATCGGGAGAGAAAGATATGACTAAAATACTGAAAGTTGTCAGTAGAAAATTGCTAGTACTATGTGGTCGTATTAATTTCGTGCAACCGCATAGACCATTATTGAGAGTTTGAGGTTGAATTTATTTGTTCTATGTGACTGCATGACTTTATACTATGCGATCGCATAGAAGACTTCCGACACAAAAATTCTAGTTTCCAAATTTAAATCAACTACCTATGGAAACAATTATAAATATTTATTTTAAAGCCGAGAGAAATTCTCTCTTTTGGTTAGGGTTTTATTCTTTGATCTTTCATCTTTCGAAGATCTGTTTTGAGAACTGAGATTTGCAATACTTAGCCTCTAATGCTGATATTCTAAGTAAATATTTGAGATAACGAGTGAATACGTTTGAATTGTTGTTTTCAGAGGGTTTTTGAGAAGTTTTTTGGTAATTCTTTGTAGATCTCTTATTGTTATTTAGAGATAAGAGTTCATATACTATCTCTGTGTATTAGTTAAATATTTGTTGCCATTTTGGACTATTTAGTACAATCGAGCATAATCTAATTTATTGGATGTTCAATGGGAGATGTAGGCATTGAATGTAGTCGCCGAACCTTCGAAGCTTATGCCGAAAGAAATTGCCTACATTCAATCTTTAATTTCTGCACATTTTTGTTTTTTAAAAGATCATTTATTTCGTTTCTCGACATTAATATCGTGTGAACCTGACCTTATCCTTACGACTACCATCACATTGTCAAATCAATGCCTCGTGATGGCTCCTACGTCAACGACACCCTCCATAATCGTGATTGCTGTATCCGTGTCTTTCATCATCAATTTGCGTTGCTGCCGTCGAAATCAGTTACCTCTTCCACCCCATTTTGAAATGAATTGCAGTCAATTTCAAATCAAAATGAAACGTGAGATTGGCATCAACATACGGAACTTCGTAAAATTAACCAAATATATTCTGTGTAAAAAATTCAAAACACAGTGTATAACCTTTTTAATTAAAAAGTGCATTATGTCACTTTATAATGCAGAACATATAGAAAACAAACAAAAATAAAAAAAAGCTAACAATTTAAATTCTTAGCTGAAATTGTAGTACACATATAAGCCAAACACGAGCTACTGTCTTTCTTCGTAAATTCAAAGCGTGACGCCGCCACCATTGAAATTAGTAGAATCAATTAATTAAAGAAAAAGATTCAAAGAAGGAAAAAAAAAAAAAAAAAAGCAAAGCAATGTACCCGAATACAGTTAATGAGATTACATCCTTGTTCTTAGCTTCTTGTCCTAAATATTGTTGGATAAAACACTTTATATATATGAAGGAATTCATGATTTGGATGTCGAGCTCGAATTTAAACTGTTCTCTATAGAATATGCCCAAATGGACTTATATACCTATCGATAAGATGACAATTTTCGAAGGCGAATAAGTGCTCACTACTCTAATTGCTATAATTCCCAGCATTCCAGAACATTGATCGTTGCCGAATAATCTAACTCATTATAATACTATAGAATGTTAAGTTTGTGAATAACAACCAGTATCCCATAACGTAATTCGTAAGATTGGCACGTGATGAATTTCTTTAGCACAATCCATTATAAATTAATCAACAATTTACTTGGTCTAGTCCAATATATATCCAGGTGTGTATGTGTTATTATTCCCAAATGAACAATCGACGCGTTCGAGAAAAATCACATTACTTAATTTCTAAAGTAATAGACCAATTAATTCAAATAGCGCCAAATCTTTATAAGCTGATCTAGGACAAATTATTCTTGATCAAAAATATAAGTTATATTTATTTTGTATTTCTCTATGCAACCAACCAAGCATCATCCATTGTCAAACATGAGAGATTGAGAGTTCTTTTATGATATTAAATCTTATACAATTCAATAACCTAAACATATCGATTAAGTTATTTTCGCTCCCTAAGACGCAAACTATGTTAAAAAGCCACAACAAATGAATGATAACAAAACTTGTTCGACATACACCAATGCAAAACCTGCAAAGAATATGAGTCTTAGGTATTATATAATTTCTAACATATCATTCCATGGCCATTACCCCAATTTGTCTAATATACACGTAGAAGAGATATACGAGTATTAACAACTAGATCTATGCTAGCTACGAGGATAATTAACAATGTGCTATGAGAAATTAGCATAAGATGTGGATACACCTCTTGATAATCAAATTCCGAAACAATTACGGTCACAAGTCATTTTTCATATGTAATTAAAGGCTTAGAGAAAGTATTCCTCTATCTCCCAAATCAAATGTAAACACGTCTATCCTTTCTTGGATTCAAGAACTTATTCGAAGTGTTGCAACGTTAATTCAAGTTTTATCTCTAACTGCAGGGGATGTAAATTTGCAATGGAACACTTGCATAATACGATACAATTTCTTGATTGAACAAAATTGGTACTTTTTATTTTGCCTTCATTTCTGAAAACTCATTTTTTTTTTTCAAAAGGTTGCTGAAGCTCGCTCTAAGATCTTTAAATCGGTGATTTTAGGGTTCAATTTCATATTATATTTCTCTACCAAACAACCAATCGAAATGACTTCAACCTACAACCAATTAATCGTTTATGGTTGCTTTTCAATCTCACTCATAAAGGACAAGATATTGGTGTTGACTTGCAAGCCATGAAGGCAAGAAGAAAACAAGGAATAAGGCACAAGAAGGAGACCAAAATCAAGAAAGTAACCACCGATTTTGAACACAAAGCTGCCCATTATTTTCTCTCCAAAGGCAGCCACGTTTTCTCTTCTTTTACACACAAATCACACACATATGGCTAGGGCTAGACAACCATATATACAGATATAGGTTATGTTTTAGTTAGACCAAGAAAGGGGTTAAATGGGCCAAAACTAAAGAGCAATCCATTAAGCATTAATTTGGGTCATGGGTAACATTAAGAGGAAATTACATAATTCCAGGGATTTGAAGATTGAAATTCAAAAATTAGGGACCAAATTTCATTATTCAAAAATCAGGTAATACATAAAACCCCTAACCCTAATTTTTACCTCTCTACTCCCTCCCCTCTCTATCTCTCGCCTCCTCCCTCCCCCTCCCTTCTCCCAATCGGTGGTGCGAGGGCATCGTGCTGGTGAGAGATCTACAACATCTTCGAGCGGCGGCATTTTATGTCAAAATTATGATTTAAATCTGGGTGGTCGATTTGTGTGGATGTGTGGTGCGATTTGGAATCCCTTTGTGTCAGTGTGTTGGGTTTTGATAAAGGTGGTGATGCCGGTGCGATAGTGGTGGCAGCGTGGTATGATCTGTCTGTCCGTGTGCATTCTATACGTCTGTGTGTTGGCTGTATGTTAGATTTTTGATGCAAGTAGTGCTGGTGGTGCAGTGGTGGCATTGTTGGACTATTGTTATAGGCGATGGAGGTGTGATGGTGGTGGTAGCGACGCTAAATCTATGGTTTGAGCTTGTCTGTGGTGGTGGTGGTGGTGAGGAGGCCTGTGCTTTGGTGGTGAACGGTGGTGATATGGCGTTGGTGGTGGTTTTCCATGAAAAGGAGGTGAATGGATTAGTGGGGCTTTGTGCTTTGCCGGTGAACGGTGATGACAAAGTGTTGGAGGCGACTGTCTGTTAGGAGGATGGGTTGCATAGCTAGGTGGAGATTAATCACATGATACTGTCTGTGATTAAGAAGTTGTTGTCGATGGTACAGTAGTGGCGATGGTGGTTAGACGATGTGACAGTGACTAGGCTCTGGATTTTCATTTTAGGGTGGGGTGAGGGATAGACAGGGGGTAGTTTGTGACCAAATGTTGGTCATCTGTGACCAAATGTTTGGTAATTTGTGACCAATTACTAAACTGTGACCTAAAAATTTAATAATATGTGACTCAAAAATAATCTTTGACAAACTAATTTAAAAATCTGTGACCTCGAAATAATCTATGACATACAAATTTTTTAATCTGTGACCTCGAAATAATCCATGATGTACAAAATTTTTAATCTATGACCTCGAAATAATCCGTGATCAATTAATTTTAAAATATGTGACATGTGACCTATAATTATGTATATGTGATCATCAATTATATAACTATGATCTTATTATATTTAATTAATAAATATATTTAATTAATTAACTAAAAACCCGATTTTTGCATTAGTTTAACTTAAAACCTGATTTTTGAATTATGTATAGTTAATACCTTACTTTTGAACTCTTAACATTAATATCTAAACTACTTCTAACGATTCAAGTTGTTTTCTGGTCAAACTTTTTAGACTTGATTGTTGGTAATCAATTCACCATCAGCCGAGGCATGTAAAAACATAATCGACATTTTACAACGCCCGGGATCTATTGTGTATCAAAATCCAACACAAACTATTTTTCAATTACATATTTTATGGAACTCGCAATTTTTATCAACTTTTCAACAACATATTTTTTTTCAATTTTTATCAAAATCTATTACAAATCAATTTTTTATCCAAACTAAACATGGGCTATATAACATATTGCATCAATTTTTTCTGTTCGTTCTTCTGTTTACCTTCTCATGAAAGAGATTCAAACTTTTATGAAGGCTAAAATAATTTACTAACTTTTTGAATAATGATATCTAGCATTACTGATACTTGAACACCAATTTAGGTGTCATCATATGATGAGTTCAATGAAAGATGTAATCATGTGACTTATTTAATAACAATTAGTGTCATCTAAACTGGTGTTGTAATACTAAAAAATCTCCAAGAGAGACTATATGCATAATAGAGATCATATTTAAATTTAGAGAGTAAATTTTTTTTATGCACTTCAATAATGCTATCCATATTGACTATTTATTTTGTTTTTTCTAATGAAATTGATTTCTCCCATCTCTTATTTAACATAATTTTGTTATATATTAATGACCAATTAATTCAAAAGTGATTTTAATAATTTAAATTATAGAGTATTAAAATTTGTAATCTATTAAATACAATTATTATTAATTATGAATACAGATTGAGTTTGACTTTCCAAATTTGGATAGCCAAATTCACTCTTTATTTTAAAAAATTAAATTAGAAGGCCTCTTAAAACTTATTTTAAGGATTAATTTTCCAAATTAGAGATCATTTTGTATTTAGAGAGTTTCTTAAAATGCTCTAATAATGTTAAACGCGGGGAAAGCTAATTTCCATTCTGTTGGTGCCTGATAGAGTGGCGCCCGTTTTACTATCATGAACATTACTCTTAACTTTTTTTCCCTCTAAAATGTATAGACGGCTTTCGGTAAAATTCTATATATATCTAATAAATTGTGTGTGAAATTTTACGAGGTGACAATAAAATCACATAACAAAAGCCTGGCTTGATTATTTCATTAATACTATTCCAATATTGTTGTTACACGTACACAACATTGAGGACACAAATATTTTATTAAATGGTATAATACAATCATTAAAAAGACAATCCCGAGGATTATAATCAAATTATGATTTGTGTCCACGCTTCGTTTGCTTTACACCCAGTTTTGGAGGGGTAAAATGTCATTTGAGTGCATGTTTTGGTAAGGCTAATCGATATTACAATTTATTAAAATTAACTCCTCGTAGGGGTGGAGTGAACTTGTTACGGGTGGTTTAGTGTTTACAAGTTGGTATACGAGTGCTTTCAAATATTATTGTGTTGCTGCCAATTGTCATTTTATTTTAGAATTTGGTATAAAGTGGCCCATTATCCTTTGTTACTTTATATGGTTATTTTTTCAAATGGATTGAATGTAGAGGAAATTACACAAAATCATACTTTAAGTATTAACTTTTCAAAAATCAGATTGAAAATTTAATATTCAAAAATCAGATATTTTTTTTTAATTATTATAAATCAATATTAACAATAATATAAATTAATTTATCTACCACCATCCAAACCCTAATAATCTCCTCATCGCCTCCCTCCCGATCTGCATTCTCTCTCTAAACCAACCCATCGCCGTCGTCGCCGCCGCCTGTCGTTATCGCCCAACCCCATCACCATCCTTAACTTTCTACATCGCTCACCTCTCTCCCTCTCTATTCTCAGTTCTCTCTCTGTCGAAGCTACCGATGTGGAGCTGCGCGAAGCAGCCGACACAACCACCGTCATCATAGGTCGCTTCATGGCACTGCTCCACTTCGACGAACACCGTACGCAGGCCACCGTTACTCATTCTACTTTAATCGAGTTTTGATTTTGAGATCTGCCTCTGACAGAGGCAGATCTGTTTGGTATTCATTAACAGCTTGCAAAAATAAAAATTGTGACCCTTTTTCACTGTTTCAAAGGCTTTTATTCGTGTTACAGAGATTTGCTTTTGGTGCTCGGAGTTGGAGAAACAGATATATTGTTAGTTGCCTTCATTTTCATTTTCCCTTCTCTATCCTTGGGAGCCCATTATAAAAAAAACCAAGTAAAGACATATCATTATCCATATCACAAAGATAATAGCATAAAGAAAATCGGGTGAATTTTATATCTTCTCGCTGTTTGACTTTGGAGGTATGGTGGTGGATTTTTTAGATGTGTTTGAAGGTGGTGACGGTGACTTGTTTGATTGTGGATTTTGTTGGATCTAGTGGTGGCGGTGGTGGTCGTTTTTGTTTGTGGCTGCAGTGGTGCTACTGCGTCGTGGTGGTAGCGACAGCGACGTGGCTGGTGGCAGTGATGACTCATGAGGTGGTGGTTACGGGGGTGGTCACGGGAGTGGTCACAGAAGTCAGCGGTGGCCGCGAGGGTGGTCACAGAATTCGGTGGTGGTGACCTTAAAAGTGTGACTAAAAATTAATCTGTGATGGGGGTGGTCACAGAAATTGGTGGTGGTCACGGGGGTGGTCACAAAAAAAATCTAATTGTGACTTTAAAATTGTGACTAAAAATTAATCCGTGACCAATAAATTTGAAAATATGTGACTGATAGATAATTGTGACCTATAATTTTTGATCCGTGACCAATAAAATAATATGTGACCTGATTTGTGATCTCGAAATAATTCGTGACCTACAAAATTTTTGATCTGTGACCAATAAAAAAATCGTGACCTATAATGTTTTTGATTTGTGATCAATTAATTATGTATATGTAACCATTAATTGTATAATTGTAACACCATTATATTTAATTAATAAAATAAATAAATATTTAATTAATAATATAAATAATTGTCAGAATCGAAAAGTCACCGGAAAAGTTCGTCGGAAAAGTCGTCGGGAAGTCACCAGAAAAGTTCGTCGGGAAGTCGTCGGGAAGTGGCCGGAAAGTTCGCCGGAGTAGGGCGGTGATCGGAACAATTGCCGGAGTGGTAGGGGTGGTGAAGGTGGAATGAGTTAATTATATTATATTAGAATTAAATATTTAATAATTTATTATTTCATAAATAAAAATTTTAAAAAATTTAATAAAAATCTGATTTTGGTAATTTCAAACTTGTTTTCTTATTTTTGAAATAAGCTAAACTTATTCTCTTAAATATGTAATCTTCCCTTAAATGTATTCCTTCATTTACGTCATCTGAGACAATATCTAATTTACCTTAATTTGTACAAACAAGATCGATATCTCATATTTCAATAGAATTTTTTAGACTATACCAAATCAACTTTCAATTTTATCAATCGAACTAGTTGGACTGCAGATTGTTCTCCTTTCTTGTCTATGAATTGATTGTTTGATTGATATTTTACAGTAGGAGTGGGCATGATCCGATTCAATTCTAAAGAGAATCCAACTAAACTTGAAATTTTTGGGCATTTAGTAAATGGGATCGTGGGGTCTAAATTTAATTATAGAATCGTTCGGGTTCGGTTCGGTTATGTTCTGTTATATTTGTTTCGAAATTTCGTACAATAATTAATTTTTTTTTATATTACAATAACGCTACATTAATTCGACTATGATATATTCAATCTTAACTCTTACAAAATATCGTAGTTCAATCTCGTAATATCCTTTACACATTTTTTTGTTGAGTTCTTCATAGATTTGACTGTTAAAATCACAGGAAGAGAAAAATTGCCAGTTCACAATAATAGTATGGTAGAAATGACATTACAGTAGAATAAGAGATTTGAGTAAAACTTAGGTCAATTTGATTAAGTTGGGCTTAGCTGAAAATTAGAAATAGTAAAATCATATTTTGGGTTTGAACTAAATTAATTAGTTAGCAATTTATTTAAAAAAATAAAATAATTTGACTTATTTAAGATAAAAAAAATTAAAAAAATTGGGGAGATTCGGTTCATATTCGATTATTCAATTCTTGGTCTAAAACCAAGAACCGAATCGAACCCGTCGGTTATGGATTCAGATACCGTTCGAGTATTTAATTTAGGAAGAATAGCTCGGTTCAGTTTAGTTCGGTTCGAGTCCGATTCGATCCGGGAGTTTTGTCCGCCCTAATTTACGGAGAACCGAACCGAACTCAACCCTTCGGTTATGGATTCAGATACCGTTCGGGTATTTAATTTAAAAAGAACAGCTTGGTTCAGTTTAGTTCGATTTGAGTCCGATTCGATCTAATTCAATTCGGGAGTTTTGTCCGCCCTAATTTACAAGGTGTGGTGGGAAGAACAAACATGAATTAACATTGACATTAACAAGAGAGACAAAGTTATGTCATCAAAACTTACTACAATCAATTAAGAAGGGCGTGGGACCAAACTAAAACCCCAGAAAAAAAGGGTCTTTGGGACCCAAATAAACACCAGAGTCACATGCAAATGCAAGTCATCCACATCACGTCTTATACCTCTGTGCCCCCCTCTGCCAATATAAACCCAACTCCCCAAAGGGTCATTAGCCTTATCCGGTGCCTCATTTCCCCCTATCATAATGTTTTCATGGAGAATTTTGCTACTGTTCTTACTTCTTTGCATTCTTGGAATCGATGTAGCTTTCAGTACTTCAGCCAAAATTGGCAAAGGCTACCATTTGATTTCAATTGAAAATGCCCCCAATGGCGGCCTTGTAGGGCTTCTTCAAGCCAAGCAGAAAAATAAAATCTATGGTCCTGATATTCCTCTCCTGCAGCTCTATGTTAAGTAAGTTTTTACTCAATCCTACAACATTCATGTGTATGTATGGCTAAATTTCTAAACTGAACCTTAACTTTTTTCACTGTTGTAATTTTCAGGCATGAAACGGGTACTCGTTTAAGGGTTCACATTACTGATGCAAAAAAGCAAAGATGGGAGGTTCCTTACGATCTTTTACCAAGAGAAAAGCCTCCTACAGTGAAACAAACGTCTGGTAGATCTCTACAGAATTCATACACACCAAAAGCTAAAGAATATGCAGGAAGTGAGCTAATATTTAGCTACACAATAGATCCTTTCACTTTTTCTGTAAAAAGAAAATCAAACGGTCAGACCCTTTTTGATTCTAGATCAGAAGAATCAGACCCTTATAGTGATTTGGTATTTAAAGATCAGTATCTTGAGATTTCCACAAAATTGCCTAAAGATGCTTCACTCTATGGTTTGGGAGAAAACACACAGCCCCATGGGATCAAATTGTATCCAAATGATCCTTACACTTTGTACACTACTGACATCTCAGCCATAAATCTAAATGCTGATTTATATGGTTCTCACCCGGTGTACATGGACCTGAGGAATGTGAATGGTGAGGCCTCTGCCCATGCTGTTCTGTTGTTGAACAGCAATGGGATGGATGTGTTTTACAGAGGGAATTCTTTGACATATAAAGTGATTGGAGGTGTTTTTGATTTTTCATTCTTTTCTGGTCCTACACCCCTCTCTGTAGTTGATCAGTATACAGCTTTCATAGGCAGGCCAGCTGCAATGCCCTACTGGGCTTTTGGTATGTCTTTTAACTCTCTTTTCTATGCCATTTCTTTCATTTTTCCAATTTATTTTGGTTAGCATTTTCTTGTTATATTGGTAGGTAAAGATATTTAAGTTCTTTAAAGTGAAAAATGATAAAGATACTATTTTTATTTATTTTGACTAGAATTTGCCAACTATATTGGTAGGTAAAGGTATTAAGTTCTTTTATTGTGAAAAATGATAAAGGTAGACGCAAATGATATAATGTGCCTAGATAATGATCGAATACTTACTCTATTGGGCTTCTTATGGAGTATAGCTCTCATTCAAACATTTAATTGGTAAACAAGGCTAAGTCCATGAAGCTTCGACATAGCGAAACTCACTCTATTTGCCATTGTTAGTGAAGGATTCTCCAAACTAACGATAAGTAATTGCACTGCGTATAGTGGCCACTATTGGATTCAAATCCTATCACAAGTCTAGGGTCTGTCTATTATATATATTACTATTAATTTTATACTGACGAGGGATTTGTTATTAGTAAATTTAGCCAGTTTGACAACTAATATTTCAAAACTCTTTAATTATCATATTCATTTTCATTCACACATTTATACAATCAAAACTCTTTAATTATCATATTCATTTTACACGTCAGTCTAAATTTTTTTTCCTATTTTTTTAACCACAGATTCTTGAAAAAATCACTATTCAAAACTCAATTTTCTCAAAATAATGACCAACAAACATGAGCTTAATTTGTACAACTTTCCTTTTATGGATTATGTCTGTTGTGATGAATTGTAATTCTATTAATTCACTCAAGAAATACATTCTTTTGTTTCAAATGTTTTGGGTCCTCGAGATTTGTGGCATAGATGCTGTGGATCTATATACTAGCGTGACAAGAATTGGAATCATTAATGATTTTGAGTTGATAATCTAATATAGTCAAGTTAAAATTTTTTCTTGTAAGTCATTTTTATGCAACCCACTAGAGCATGTTTGGCGAAGTTTAAAGGGCTGTCAAGTTTTATTAGTAAAAAAGATAAATTTTTAAAATTATGTTTTACCAAAAAAAATAAATTTAGAGTAACTTTTACTTCTTTTTAAGCTTAGCCAAAACATACACATCACGATATGTCGATGTTGATAGTACTTAAGAGTGACTTTTTTAACTGTTTTTTTCTCAAAAACATGCCAGAGTTGCGTCGGTATAGAATATTTTGGCCAAACATAAGATATTTCTTGATTCCTAGATTTTATTTGAATTTTGATCTTAAAACATGTTGATCTACGATTGAGTTGGTCTTGTTGGAAGCATGCGGGAGTGGGATTGCCTATGTGTGGGCCTTTTTGAAACACATTTCTTGGTGTCTGTAATGGAGATAAACAAAGGTTTGGTGGGTTGGTCCAACAATGTCTGTTTTCATCTCAAGTAAAGTTTGTCTTTGCACATTCCCCTTTCAAACTCTAATAATTCTGCAGTAACAAGTTTTGACTGAAACATCTTTTTCTTTAGTGTATGACCGTCTCACAAATCTATAAGGCCTACATGACGTCATGTGTTCGAAAATGAAGCTTCAAAAGTTAATGTTTTGATCTTTCTTGAAACAAAAGGTCATTAACTTTAGTTGATGTTGATAAACACTAAAGACATAAAGAGAACTGGGCTAACGTGAGTACGTGACACAACTAGATATAGTGCATATCTTGTACAAACATATACGAGCCTGTAGGAATTCGAAACATGCTTAAACATGAATTACGGGTCGATAATCATCACTTGAAAGAATGAATTCCAAGATCTTTATGTGATTGAATCACCTTACATCTCAAAACTCCAAAATCTACATTTTCTTGTTCTCCAATGGTCCCAATCTCGATCACAATGAAGGGGAATTATTATCCACAATCTAAGTGCCTTCTTTTGTGAGTTTTCATGCAAAAATAGTGATTTTAGGGCATTTTCAATTTCATTGTATTTTCACATGCGAATTTCACCATTCTCATCATCTTGTCTCTCTTTTTCTAGACAATAACCATTGGAAGTTGAATGGGAGTTAAGGTGATTATAGGGAGTTGTAGGTTTGAATTTCAAGTTCAAACTACTCTCCCCAACCCTTTTAATGTCATGTGGGTCGGGTCACCTCACATGGGCGACCCATGGCCCCTATTTTCTAACACTGTCCTGCATGGGATGACTGATGAAAGTAAAAAACCTCTTGAGCGGTTTTGGAGTAGGCACCTTTAGCCCAATTATACACTCTTAGTAGAAAGCAACAACTGGACCACCAAAAAAGCTGTTCCACTGGAACTCTGAATAATTCATTTTCCTTGTGACTATTTATTTCCCCACATGAGGTGTGCTGTCAATCCCTGATCTTAACTACAACTACTTAGTTTTTATTTAGGTCCTACCCTTATAATTTACACTATAAGGACGTCGCTGTCGGCAAGTATATTTTCAAGCTCGAACTTAAGTGTCTAATATCTCCTAGTCTACTTATGGAAGAAGGTGTCGTGACAACGAGTCAATATTTTTACCACTTATACATTTTTTATTTGGGGGCTAGCAATTGAATTTGTTATTAATATTTTAAATTATACGAATTCTTATGCAATCTACCAAAATATTCAGAGGACGCGGATAAAATGATACTCTTAGGTTATGTCATACTTGGCTGCTGGTAATTGTTTCTAAGGACTAAAATATATTGTGCTTTTATATGGAACATAGCTTCTGGCGTTCCAATGTTTCAGTTGAAAACTTCCGATAGCATTCGAACTAAGATTGTTTTCGTGCCACAGGTTTCCATCAATGCAGATGGGGTTACCATAATTTATCAGTAGTTGAAGACGTGGTCGAGAGTTATAAGAAGGCTAAAATTCCACTAGATGTTATATGGAATGATGATGATCACATGGATGGACACAAGGATTTCACCCTTAACCCGACCAACTACCCTCGTCCAAAACTGTTGGCATTCTTAGACAAAATTCATGCTCGAGGCATGAAGTACATTGTCATCATAGATCCTGGAATTGGTGTCAACAAGAGTTATGGTGTCTACCAAAGGGGCCTAGCCAATGATGTCTTCATTAAGTATGAAGGTAAGCCGTACCTTGCCCAAGTCTGGCCAGGAGCGCTTAACTTCCCGGACTACCTTAACCCAAAAACTGTTGAATGGTGGGGTGATGAAATCCGTCGTTTCCATGAACTTGTACCTGTGGATGGTTTATGGATTGACATGAACGAAGCTTCCAACTTCTGTAATGGTCTTTGTACACTCCCTGAAGGCAGGATTTGTCCCAATGGAACCGGTCCTGGTTGGATATGCTGCCTCGACTGCAAGAACGTAACAGCAACCAAATGGGACGATCCACCTTACAAGATAAATGCTTCTGGAATACAGGCACCAGTTGGGTACAAAACCATAGCCACTAGTGCCTATCACTATAATGGTGTACTAGAATATGATGCCCACAGTATTTATGGTTTTTCACAATCAGTTGCAACGCATAAAGCTCTTCAAGGGCTACAGGGAAAACGCCCATTTATACTATCACGATCGACATTTGTTGGCTCAGGCCACTATGCTGCACACTGGACAGGGGATAATAAGGGAACGTGGAAGGACTTGAAGTACTCAATTTCTACAATGCTGAATTTTGGAATCTTTGGGGTTCCTATGGTGGGTTCAGATATATGTGGATTCTATCCAGCGCCTACAGAAGAACTCTGCAACCGTTGGATTGAACTGGGCGCATTCTACCCCTTCTCGAGGGATCATGCAAACTACTACTCTCCAAGGCAGGAGCTTTACCAGTGGAAATCAGTGGCTATTTCTGCTAGGAATGCTTTAGGAATGAGATATAAGCTTCTTCCATATCTGTACACATTGAACTATGAGGCGCATACTACAGGAGCGCCAATTGCTCGACCACTATTTTTCACTTTTACGAATGAGACGAGAAGCTATGGATTGAGCACCCAATTCCTGCTTGGCAGCAGTCTAATGGTGTCTCCCGTGCTCACGAAGGGCAAAAGTGAGCTCAAAGTGCTCTTCCCCCCGGGGAGTTGGTACAACATATTTGATATGACACAAGTCATTGTATCAAAAGAATCGCATTTCCTCACACTCGATGCACCTCTTCATGTGATTAATGTGCATTTGTATCAAAATGCCATAATCCCAATGCAGCAGGGAGGATTGATATCTAAAGAAGCAAGAATGACTCCTTTTACCCTCATTGTAACATTCCCACTTGGAGCACATTCAGGAGAAGCCAAAGGGAATCTATTCCTTGATGAGGACGAGCTCCCAGAAATGAAACTCGGAAATGGTTATTCGACATACGTTGATCTCCATGCAACAGTCAGCAAGGGAATGGTGAAGGTTTGGTCAGATGTTCAAGAGAACAAGTTTGCATTGGAGAAAGGTTGGATCATTGAAAAGGTAACAGTACTGGGTTTGAAAGGAACCGGAGGTGCCATTGAAATCAACATTGACGGAAATCCAGTCGATGATATCTCCAAGGTGGAGTTTAGCGCTGCAGAACACAAGTATCCAAATAAACTCGAAGAGGGTAGTGATAAAATGAAGAGTGTGATGGTGGATGTTAAAGGCCTAGAATTGCCTGTTGGGAAGAAATTTGCTATATCCTGGAAAATGGGAATCGAAGCTTGAGGAAACATGATCGTTATAAGTTTACATTGCCAGTCGTTTTTTGACATTAAATGTCAATCAAGATTCAGGATGGAGGGGAGATGAGATAAAGTTATACTCGTCCCTTTCCATGTAATCAGGCAAAGTAATTTCTGTTATTAAAATTATGTATTCTCTGCAATGCAATGATGCTATCTTTAAGCTTACTTCGATCAAGAATCCAGACATTTCCTTTCTTTTATGGCTGACAAGCCGAGAAATAATGTATTTGATGCCGAATTTTGGTGTCACGATCATTCGTTTAATTTGCACGGTTAGGTCACGAAATGGTTACCCCAGAAATTCTCCTACTAGTAGTAGGATTGACATGAATGAACACTTGTATTGCCAAAGGAACTTCTTGCCTTGCATAATAATGCTAGGATTCATATATCTCTTTCTTCTCCAACTACAAGTAAGTTGTTATCTCACGATACATGGATCTGCGGTTCGTCTCAAGAATGTTATCGAATTTATGTAATTGATTGAGTTATCCAACAAAGAATTCATTTATATATCCGAGTAGCTAAACGGACTCCCCCATTCACTTTTTTAACAATCTCATCGGTGAATGGTTCGAATAAATAAGTCTTTTGTGTGTGTGTGAGCTTTATTATAGAATGGCTTAAAACTTTCTATCGTACTATCCAACTACCTCGCAAAATGAATCTTTTTTTTGCAAATTTTCAAGATTTGCCTCAAAAGTTGTGCACGATGGTTAGATTTTATTAAAAATGTAACATTAGGGATATTTCAGTATTTTTCATTTTAAAGTGGTCATTTTGCTAATTTTCACATAAAAGTGATCATTTTCTTAAAACGACAATCTAAAGTGCTCATTTAGAGCTTGTTAGCCCCATTTTATAGTAAGAATATATTTTGAAATAGTAGATTGATGGAGAGTAATTAAAAAATAAGGAAAAATCTTGAGTTTACATGTAATATTATTTTATTGAAAAATATGTGATTGAAAAGAAGATAGTGAAAAAAGTATTTTAAAAATAATTGAGATCAAACAAGTGCTTAATGATATTTCCCGTTTAAAAGTAAGTGAGGGTAAGACTTGTATCTAAACTATCAATAAAATGACAAATTAATTTATTTAAAATATTATTTCACTAAATAGGCCATTACAAAATTAGCCTTGCGTATGCCTCGACTTTTTGGCCAAAACTATCTGCGAACCAGAGACAGATCCAGAACCGGATTACAAGCCGGGCTAATACGTAAAAAAAACTAAAAATAAATAAATAAATATATATATATATATATATCTTTTTTTTTTAACGTAAATTTTTTTTTTTAATAACTTTAAAAAAATCAGTGGGTGGGGATGACCAGGCTACGGTATGATTTATAAAGAAGAAGGTGAAAAAATTCCAACTTTGTTTGAGACTGCTGCGTCAAGCGTTCGAATCCTAAAATATGGATTTGGCCTTTGGGTAAGTACAAGTGTACACGCAGCCTTTCACCATATACCATTGGAGGTATAACCTACGATTTACTTCCTTCACCAAGGTTCAGGGCAGGGCAGGTGGGGGCCGTCAATGATGCGGTTCAACCTTTATAAGGAGAAATAGTAGTAAATCTCACGAAATATGTGGATAATAATGAATAATAATTATGAATATAAAATTAAAATTAATGTTTTGATTTAATTGTCTTTATAAATTTATTTACAACGGAGTGTACTTACAAGTTACAATAGTTAAAACGTAATTAGTTTATAGAATAAATAATTATTATATCAACGACCAAGCCCAACAAATTAAATGCAGAGGGTATGGAATTTGGTACGTTTACTCACTTATGAGGAATCTGATCGTTTAAATTGTTTTGTATCTTGGCTGCAGATTTTTCAACAACCCAACAATTTTCAATTCATTTTTGGACTCTACATTAATATCATATAAATTCAAAGTCTATTTTTATTTAAATGCCATCTACGTTAATCTAAGAAATGTTATGGGGAAAAAAAAAACATGTGCTCGACACGATAAAGAAGGTGAAAAAGTTCGATGAAGTCTTTTAGACTTCAACCATGTCGGGGTCGTTCTTAATATTTTTGTAGTCGATGTATGTTTTGATTGTAATTCTATACTAAAGTCATATATGACTTTGATTAATCATTCCAAACGAGTATCGCCTTCCCTTTAAAATCTTAAATTATAAGTTTTGTACATGTAATCATTATTAATGAGCAATAGGTGTTTAGTCTAATGATTCTTCAAATATACTTGTACATCTTAATTACGGTAAATTGAAATCGAGCAACACACGAAGTCAATAAACCAGTGCTTTACTGACACGTGTGAAAGTGGATGAAAATGGACAATTGAGTGGAATATGGAAGAAAAATGTGAAGTCACCTTTAGACAATTCAACGTAAGAAGGGGTCTAAATAATATGTATGGTCTTTGAGATAAACAAGTATTATTATTATAATCACAAAAAAAGAAAGAAAGTAGACGAGATTTGATCAAACTTTGATTTCTTGTCTTTGCATCCAAGGAGGACAATGATACTATTTTTACGAGAAATTAAATTGGTAGCAATAGTTGAAAAATTTTAAATTCCGTAAATTCATGATAAATAGCATATTTTTATATTAACTGGACTTTCGTTATTGAAGACATACTTGTTGAAAAAGGAATGGGATATCTTAATTAAGTCTTTAATCTTTGACTATGTGGAGGTTGTCCTCTACATTTTTCATGTCGAGGTATACGTTTGTCATCAAGGACAATTTAGTACAGGATTAAAATTTATTTTTTAAATCGGACCAATATACATATAAAAAAATTCGCATGGTATTCTATCTTTGCATAGTCTCAATCCACAATGTAAGACTCCGCACGCACCTGAACTGGCGGCCGCTCAACTGTTCGAACGCAATGCTTGATTTTGATTCAATAAAGATATTACTGTTGGTATTCATGAATGTGAGGACAATCTTTATCGCATGCATAAGGAATGACACTTAACTTCTTGTTGCGTGCAGTAGTCGAGGAGATCAGATACATCAAGGAGAACTTATGTCATACCTTGAGGTGGATTCGAAGATACCAAACAAGCAATTTCCTCTTGAATGCTTGTTTGAGATACTAATATTAGAATCGATCTTTCCCTAAATCCGAACAAGTGAATTTTTATTGTGCTAAGTAGGTGTCGACATGTACACAGAAAAATATATAATAAGATTTTTGTATATCGTCTTAGCAACTATTATCTAATTTAATGTGTGTGTGTATATATATATATATATATATATATATATATATATCATATTTGTTAGGTTTTAAATGTTTTGTAATTGACAATTCTGTAAACAAAAGGACTGAATTATACTATATTTAAAAAGTCAAGGAGCAAAGTACAAATAGTTGAAAATAGGGTTATTAAGTCTAGAGTTCGAGAATGGCAAAAGGAAGAAAATGGCGCGGATTTTCGCTAGACTGTCGCCAAGGTTTGACTCGAGTTACAAAAGCAGAAACATCATCGTTGGACTGTAGCCCCTACTTCACTCGAGTGACATGCTATTGCTCGACCTTCGCTAAACCCTCGCTCGAGCAATGTTGTTATCCTGAAAATTTTTATTTCGCAATTTAAAAGCTTTTTATCCGGCCAATTCGTTTTCTAACCTACCTATATATACCAAAACACATCTGTACAAAAATTAGAGAGATTGAACATTGAGAAAGTTTTATCTGTGAGAGGTTCATTCTATTTTATCTTTTAACCTTCATCTACTTTGATTGTTTTGGTGAGAGAAACACCGTTCCTATAATTTAAATACCAAACTACATTTCCTCTATATCTGGTCAGAGTTCTGAAGATCAAGGGAATTTGACTGGAGTTCTAGTTTGTGAGGAACAAGGTGTTCTTCGTTGATCCACGGAAAATCAACGATTCCACAAGGTTAGGAGTGCTGCATGGTAGCAGATTCCACGGAGAGTTTTGACAACAGCAATTAAAGATTGGTGCAGGGGAGCACGGGATCCATGGAGAGCTGTAAGGAGTGTAGTCGAGAGATCAGACAGTACGTGTCTTCTAGTTTGATAGACTGTAAGTTGTTTGAATTGTTTATAGTAGATTGCTTGGCAAAGTGCTCGGAGTTTTTTTCAGTTGAGTATCTCCTTGATCATCCTGGTGTTGATTTACTGCATTTGTTATTGTTTATTGATTGATCATATAAACTGCGGTATTCAAACTTATGACTTAAATGACTTACATGATTAATCATCTAGAAAAGAATTAAAAAATGACTTGTTGATATCTAACTCGTAAAATATTTTTAATTCCGCATAATATACATATTCACCACCATTTAGGTATTGTTAGTGTCGATCTGCGTAACTTTCAATATTGAGTTTGATTAAATAGGTAAGAAGTAAGCTTCAATGAATATCAACATAAACAACCTGTCAATTGCAGAGGACACTCTTCTTTCTTTCTTTACTTTTTCATTTCTTTTCCTTTCTTCAATCGCGTGATTTGATGAAAATACATTTCATTAGGTACGTAACATTAGTGCAGCTGTCAAACACAGAGAAGAGTCCGGTTTTGGCTCAACCATAAATGCATTTAGTAACTCTAAGTGGATGCCAAACATTACATACCAAAATTGAAATAGATTTTGATATTATAACTAAAAATATTATAAATTATAAATTTTGTAAGTGTAATCACTGTAATTAAATGATGGGTATTTACTGTTTAATCAAATTATACTTCAAAATTCTTTTTATGTCTACGCAATAACGGACGGTGTTTACATATCATGTGAGCCGCCCCCAAAATCGTGGTGTGGGCCAATCTACGACTCTGAACATGTTTCAATTAGTAAAAATATTTTTGCTAGTGTCCGCATGGATCACGAGTCATCAATGCCACCCAACAACTAAGAACCATTAGCTGGACGCGTGTATCCTCTCTTTGATTTTTCTCTCACTGTCACTTGCACTTAAAAATATGTGTAAAATACTGTGTTAATAAATTATTGGACGGATACAATGTTCTAAAAAACTCACATATACCCGTATATGCTCGATATGTTTTCAAAATGCATCGCATATGAGATATGTGTGTGATAATACTGTCAACACATTTTTGTTAAAAAAAAAATGTTTTAAAAGTAGTCTAATAAAGTTCTGCCCATTTTTATAGCTCAAAAAAAAAAAAAAAAAAGTAAATTGGCCCAACAAACATCAAATTATCCCAAATTATCCATCATCATTAATTATATATACAACAATCCAAGGATTTTGATGTTTAGAAAAATAAAAAAATTAAAACAAATTTTCGTAGAGTTGCAAACTTTCTATATCAAGCTCGAGTCTCTTTTTTCAGCGTTCTTTTTGTTTTATTAGCAAGTGATGTTATTAATGCATAATCTTGAATTATTGATGGTTATGATTATGATGAGGAGGTTGAAAATGATATTTTGCAGAGATAATAAAAATTCCCTAATTGAAATTGTTGATCCTAAAAAATGAGTTCAACAGATGTCGGGCCCACTCTTGCCACGTCAAGTGCTCATCCGGCACGTTTCTACAGGAATGGGAACGGTGGTCTGACTGTAATGAACGTGAGAGGCACTTTCCGACGAGAAACACAAATGTTCAGGGTTCGGCGATTGAATTAGGGCAGCACTTGCGCTATCAACAAGTGCTTGATTCGTTTTCCTTAGCTAAATCGCTCATTTTGTATTGAAATATGTGGAAGGATAGATATGAAAATGTATTGTATACTGTTGGAATATCAATGTGTGTTCTTCCTTGTGTTTTGTAAGACAAAGCAAAGCATATAAAGATGTTATTTATTTTTCACGATTGCGCCCCTTTTTCAGTACAAAGAGAGGTTATTTATACTAATCCAACCGACGTGGTGAACGTCCGATCATACCCACGTGGCGACATCTCCTAGACCGAAGACTCACATCACTGTCCATTCATAGTATTCAATGTTTGACAAAGGGTCAGCCAAGCTAATAGTAGGCGTCAACTGACATATTAAAGCTACAGACACTTTATTACAGACGTCCCATCAATCAGTTCTACGAAATTTTCAAATTTGTTGGGAGGCCACGTCGGCTTTAACATACATTAATGTCAGCTTTGGGCTTATGAATATCTGATGTGATTGGGTTTCGATGTTTTAGTATTTCGGACATGAGGGACCTCCGCCTTTGTATTGAGGGGCCTTAGGCAGACCGTTGTTTCTTGGTTGGAAGGGACATTAGAAGACCACTGCATCGGCACTCACACGACCTCATACAGTTGCATTATTTGTTGATCTTAACTGTGCTGACCTTCTTGCTGACTTATCAATTGGCTTTATGTCCACTTAGCTATATAGAGTACGTGGTTGTCCACGTGGAGTGCTGACTTGGAGCCTCTGATTTCGGGGGATAACAGAAATAGTTGAGTCCGATGAATATTTTGCATCGGATGACTTTGATGAAGAAGAGGGGATTGAATTGGAATTCGATATAATTAGATAAGATTTATATTTTTCAAGTTGATGTTTGTATCAAATCTAAATGTAGAGATTGCTAAGTAATTGCACTATTTATGATTTCGAGCAATATATTTTTGTTGAAAATTTGAAGAATATATATAGGCCCTGTTTGGTCCACATTATTTTTTTCATTCTCATTTTTCTACTCATTTTCAACCACATATTTTTTACTAAAATAATATTTTTCATCACATCAATAATTTTTCATTTTTTTAACCACACATTTCTCATCACATCAATAGTAAAAATGCATTTTTACATTTAAAATGTGCACCAAACGGGAGCATAAAGTACAAAAAATATATTATTTTATTTATTTATTTAGCTCATATTTGAGTCACATTCAAATTTTCATTTTCATTCTTCTACTAATTTTCAATCACACATTTTTCAATAAAATAATATTTTTCATCACATCAATAACTTTTCATTCTTTTTCGACCACACTTTCTTTATCAATCTACTATTCCAAAATACATTCTTTCAAAATAATGTGGCTCAAACACATTCAAAATAATGTGTGTTTGAGCCACATTATTTTAGAATAGTAGATTGATGGAGAATGTGTGGTTGAAAAAGAAGGAAAAATTATTGATGTGATGGAAAATATTCTATTATTGAAAAATGTGTGGTAAAAAATTTATAGAAGAATGAGAAAATGAAATTTTAATATAGCTCAAACATGAGCTTAGTAATTTAAAATAATATTAAAAATTGCAAAAAGTATAATTACGTATATGAAGTGCATAGGCATGCATATGTTTGTAATGCTTGATAGTCGATCGAAACGTATTGTCGTGCATTACTCATTTTAGAATATTGGGTAGACATAAGGTTGAACTATATATCTCAACTCACACCAATGCTGGACACGTGTCATACTCTCTTTGGCTTTCACAACTGCATTTTGGCGCGAAGAAGAGTGTCTGTGGGCTCCACATTTCCACCTTTGGCGGGAAGGCGAAGCAACCGAGGTCCACTCACCTCTACTTCCGTAGCCCACTTGTCATCTCTTATCCCATCACTTCACTTCCAATAATAATGCTACTTATTTTTCACATTTATTTAGCCACTGTTTGTCTACCATTTTTTAAAAAATTATTTTCTACTGTAATAAATATCTACCACATATTCAAATAATAAAATATTCTATACATAAATCGATAAAATTTCTTTCAATTTTATCCACACATTTTTCAAAAAATACTATTCATTACATCATTTTCTTCTCAATAATGGTAAACAAACAGGGGCTTAAAATGATGGATCACTAAACTGATACAAAGCATAATTCATTGAGTTGATGGATCGTCGTTTATTCAATCAAAAACGACAATATTTCACATGTTTTGATTAAGAAAATTTGTTAAAGGTTTAATACGTGTATAATTTTCGTAACATTGCCCAGGCCATAACTATGTATGTATGTATGTATGTACTGCCCATGCATGCGATGATGGTGATGGCTTAAAATATTACACTTTGCAGGCGTGCATGTATGTGTGGTGGGGACACGATCTAATACTAATAGTATATTCACTTCATATATATTTATAAGATATACATACGGAGGTCACGTGGCTTGGTGTACCAAATATTCTTGTATGAACAAAATAATTGAATCCCCTAAATTTTATTTCTTATTTTCCATTTATTTATGTGCGTGCGTGGGAGTATCTTATTCCCGCTTGTCCACGTTAAAATTATATTTTACACGTAAATTGTAATAACAAATAATGGGATCGAATGGGAGCTTAGTGGCAGTGTAGAGTATCAAAAATGCTATTATGCTACTTATACATCAAAAATTATACATCAAGGTATACATCACACTCACATAGGGGTGAGACCCACTTGTATGAAATATTTTTTTATTCAAGCGGGTCCCACCCCCTATATGAGTGTGATGTATACACCGATGTACATCTTGATGTACCGGTAGTAAAGCCGTGTAGAGTATAGCTAGTGAATGGGGCCCTAGGATGATGTTTTGATGATGTGTCAATAGGGAGACCGTTCATGTGCTTGTGCTTTATGAACAGTTGGTATTATTTTCAAGTAACACTTGAATAATATTTCATTCTTTTGAACAATAATTTTTAAATTACTAAAAAATTTTAGGCTTGAAATGTGATCGAGAGAAATTATGGGTTTGTTTTGGTGTTTTTTTGAGAGAAATAATTTTCAACTCTCGTCATTGAGAGTATCTTATTTGCCCGTCCATAACAAGAAAAGAAAATACTAGTAAAACAGGTAAAAAAAACTATTAAATTAAAAAAAATAAAAAAATACTTTCAATAATTTAATTAGGTGATTATATTACTCTTTTTTTATTATTATTTTTTGTTATGATATGCCCTAAGATTACTTTATAAAAATATTGTACTTTACTTACAAAGTTTAGTGGAGATTAGGTATCGGATCATGCATAGTTGCTTAAAGTTGACTTTTGCATAATAAACTAGGGAAAAGATGGGACTATGGCTGTCCGTGGGTCGGTTCGGTTCGGTTCTGAAGATACCCGAACCGACCCAAAACTTTCGGGTATTTAATAAATGGACCCGTCGGGTCCAAATATAATTATGGAACCGTTCGGGTTCGGTTCTGATGTTGATTAGGTTCGGTTAGTTCGGTTCCGTACTATGATCAAATTTTTTAATATTTACAGCAACACTACATAAATACAACTAATGACATTCCATTCGTAACTTTTACAAATTAACGTAGTATAATTCAAAAACATATAAATAACTAGCTGTCCAATAATATTAATTCAGTGTATACAAATACCAAAAAGTAGATATTAATATTACAGCAAAACTACATAAAGTATATTCATTTGTTTCAAATTAAAACGGGTTAATGGGTTTTAAAAATGATTTGGACTTTAAAATTAAAATTATGAAATAATCTGATTAATTTAATTAATTTGCTAATTTGTATTAAAAAAATAAAATAATTTAATTAATTCAATATAAAAAATAAAAAAATTATTTAGTTTCGGTTCTTATTCGATTCTTCGGTTCTTGGTCTAGACCCGAGACCCGACCCAAACCCATCGGTTCTCGATTCGGGTACCCGTTCGGGTATTTAATTTATGAAGAACTGCTCGGTTCGGTTCGGTTCGGTTCGGTTCGGTCCGGTTCGGTTCGGGACTTTTGGACACCCCTAGATGGGACATATATTTTGCATGCAAAATCCTAATTATGCTCTCCAATGAAAAAAATAAATAAATAATTCATGAAGATCCACTAAAATAATTGCTTAAATTTTATTCATATAAATGCCAAAGAAATCGAATTGCGAATATTTGATTATAATAAATTCAAATTTTTTTCTTTAATATCACCCTTGTTTGAGAGCCTCATTTTTTCAAAAATGTATTTTTTCAAAATTCATTTTCAACTACACATTCACATATAAAATAATTATACACGTATTTCAAAAAAAAATCCTTATTTTTTAAGCACATATTTCCAAAAAATTACTATTCCATAATTCATTTTACCTCAAAAATAATATCATATGTTAATAGATTATTTTATATATTTATAAACTAAAGATATACTATGATAGATAGAAATATGAAAATTACAATTTTTATATCATAGGAAAACATATCAAATACGTTGTAATAAGAAATGCATGACTACATTCATGTTTGGCCTCTATTTTTTTTTTTTTTTTTCAAAAATTCATTTTTTTTTTTCAAAACTCAATTTCAATCACATTTTCCCATAAAATAATTTAATACGTAAATTGAACATTTTTCTTATTTTTAATTACACATCTTCAAAAAATCACTATTCCAAAATACATTTTTCTACAAAAATGTGGCTCAAACAGGCTATTATTTATCTCTTAATTCAAAACTTAATTTCGAAACAATAAACCAAGGATAAATCAAATAAAAAAGGTGGAAAAGTGAGGAGAAAAATCGTTGAAACATAAAAATATTTCAAAAAAAAAAATTACACTTGAACATATTAAATCAGTATGAAACTAGTGAACTCGTGTTTGGATTGATTCAGACATATGTATAAAACATTTATGATGTATAAAATTCAGTGTTCTAAAAAGCGTAAAACGTGTAGGTCAAACTTTAAGTTTTACGAGCGTGGGCAAGCCTAGGCTTCGGCATAAGCGTAAAAAACTGTTTTCTTATTTTTAATATTATTTTAAAATTTTACTAATTCAATAAATTATTTAATAATTAAAATAATACATACCAAACATAAAAAATTATAAAACACTATATTTACTTCATAATTCTTACAATTATTTAATTATATCATAGTTTCAACTAGACATGTCATACTTAATAGATTTATAGGAACTTTATACATATTTTCGAAATTTTCAACAAAATGATAAGTTTCAAAATTATAATTACATAACGTAGATAGTACCGTAACATAAATAATATCTAATTCTTCAACAGATAAAATTATTTTTGAATTTTGTATAGATAATGCCATTTAAAAATTTGAAACTAATGTCAAATGAAAGGCTTTTAAAAAAGGAAAAAAAAATTAATAAACTAAAGTCAAATGAAATACTTTAAAAAATGAAAAATTTAATAAAGCACGCCTAGTTGCGCATTAAGAGGTCAAATTAACAGTTGATCGCTTAATTTCGCTCTTAAAACGTTGATAAAATTATATGGTGTTGTAAATTTATAAAACATTTATGGTGTTCCAATATTCGATTTATGAACACTAGAGTAAAGTTTTCACACCAGCTAAAACTTCAAACAATTAGATTAAAAAATTCCAATTTCTTTTTCATGTCAAAAGCTACAACAAATTCTAACAAAGAACCAAATCGGACTGTCAACATTGTTGGTTACTTACTTAAACATGTACAGTGAAAATTAAACAAGTTTCAATACCTAAAAGTAGGATTATCTTTTTCTTTAAATATAATGTTTAATAGGAAGTATACTTTTGGCAATTTCAATAATTTGTGATTGTTAAAAAAATGTTACATAATTATATTCCTTTAATTAAAAATATGTACATGCAAATAATAAATAATCATGATTACTAGTATAAAATATCGGATAGAGTTTCAACTTTATCAAAACCAATATACACAAATGAAAATTCACAATGTTTTTTTTTAAATACAAAAATTAGAAGGAGATAAAATGAAGAGAGGTATACGATTATAAATCTTTTTAAAATAGATTTTCTCCCGTGCACCAATGCTAACATGAATAAATGAACGTCTACATCTGAAGTTACAATGTTTTTTTTTTTAAATTAATATAACACAATATAAATTTTATCGAGCGAACCCAAAACTTGACTGTACTATTCTACCGGATGATATCAAATATTAAAATATCGAAAACAAAAATCGAAAATGATTTGGAGAAGGAAGGGAATAGAAATCATTTTAATTGAATTGATTTGGAGTAAAGAAAGTAGAATGAAATGAATTCAATTTATAGATTCAACATGTCTTTTCCAAACAAGTGCACCTTCAGGATAAATTAATTTGGATCATTAGATCACACCTTTTCAAATTGGAACATGAGTTACGGTTGATATCGAGCCCTTTACAAAGGTTCATGACCTTTTATTATGCACTTTTTAAATAGTCACACCAACTCCGAAAAATCACGACTCTTCAATATACACATTTGCATTTGAAAAATCATAACTAGTCATCGCAATAACTAGAGACTTTTCAATTCTCACCTAATAAAATTATTAAATTAACCATTAAATTTCAACAACATTTGCATGAATAGAAGGAGGCGACTCAAAACAAGGAAGATGAAGAAGCGTTCCATGTGAAAGATAACGAATCAAGATAAGTAGCTTTCAATTTGAATATATTTTTAATAAGAATCTATCGGACTCACTTAGCTAAGCAGTGAGCACAACTTTGTATGTTACTATTAGCCATTATCACAAGCCTAGATAATAAATCAAATATATTATCTCTCATATCAAATTTTTATTCTCTATTGTGTTAATTATCTCGACCCTAAACCTTCTTGGTTTTGCAAGTGTACTAGAGAATTCGCCTGAATAAAATTCTGGTAAAATATGAAAAGTTCGCACTCATTTATATGATGTACTATAAAGAGTATCCTACAATGCTTCACTCGTACAGTTTACAACATATGATAGTCACTAAAAGTATAACTTATCGTCAACAAACTTTTGTGACGTGACTTATTTGTATCATAGAAATGGGGAGGAGTTAAAATTCCAAAGTGCTTCTCATCGAGTCATTCATAGTTAGTTTTTCTATTGAACCTAGTATGTGGAATTTCTTGTTTCCATGTTAGGTTTGTGTAAATTGACCCATTAGATTTTGGCTTTACACCTATTTTCCTCGACGTGCAATCTATTTGCTCTCTAGATATCCGTTTTTATAAACGATTTTGCTAGGTTATCTCATAAAAAAATCAATAATGTTGTTTGATTTGAGAGTCACTGCCAAATGATATTTTGTTACGTCATAGATGTTGAAACATACCATGCAACAATAGGTTTCATGTCTTATTAAATATAGCTAGCATCACAATTAATCCATATAATAGACATAGATCATCATCAATTAAGGAATTCTCCTACGAATATTTCAAGCCACCTACTCCCTTCTACCTTTATTTAAGAGTGTGTTTGGTAGGGATTTTTGGGGGAAGAATTGATTTTTGAATAGTGATATGATGGGAAATGTGTGGTTGAAAAAGAAGAAAAAAGTATTGATGTGATGGAAAATATTATTTTATTGAAAAATGTGTGATTGAAAATGAGAATTGATTTACTGTAGAAAATGAGAATATGTACCAAACAGGCTCTAAAGCTTTTAGGATGTGTTTGATTGCGAATATGAAATTTGTATGGAAAGAAAATTAATTAAATGTGTTTGATTGATTTAGTTTTTAACCTAGAAAATATTATATTTGTACATTTTTTATTGGTGAGTAGTCGAGAGAGAAGATAGATGAGAGAGAAAGTGAGAGTGAATTACCTGAAAATAAAAACCATCACTCCTTAAAAAAAATGTCTTCCTTGTTTTTGAGGAAAATAGGGTCACATGATAAAAAATTGGAAAATTTTCATGGAAAATATTATCATTGATCAAATACTCCAAAATTAAGAATTTGAGTGGAAAATTGACATTTTTCGTGGAAAATTGACATTTTTCGTAGAAAATAAAGCCAATCCCTCTCATATTTTCCATTTCTCAATTTATTTGGACGATTTCAAAGACACAATTGCATTAGTCATAGTAAAACAAATTTACTAGTAATTTTGAATCCTTGCATTGTATATCCAATTCGCAAGATCATACGCTAAGCTTAACAATGTATTTATGATGCATTCAAATATTTCAATACTAGTATTGTATATATGACCCATGAAATAACGAATTTTCGTTCCCGTTTTAACCACTTTTAATTAAGGATCTCTCATCTTTGTATAACATTCTCGTATATACAAGGACCTTCAACATTTCATATTTATAGAAAATTTTCTACAAATGGTAAGGTTTTCAAATGAGAATATAATTTATAGATAAATCAATCCCCACATTTTCTCAATTGGAATGCATTCTACAAGTAGTAATGTTACCCTCACAAATTTTTAGTTAAACTCAAACATGGAGTTCATCAACTCTTTTAAAATTCAATTATGTGACTTAATATGTCTATCTATTAATAAGATAATATTCATTTTATATATTTACAATATATTAGAAGGGAGGATTGATGAGAAAATTTTAAATACCCAATTTACCCTTGCATATTTAGCTATATACCTAATATTCCATTATTTAATTCTAGTTTCGTTAATAATTAATTAATAACATTAATTCAATTTTTTAAATATGAAATTAAGAACAAAATCATTTTCTTTTCCATCTGTCAATGATTTCTTAAATTAATCTTTTTAATATTATTTTAATTTTTATTAGTAGCTTTTATTATAAAAAAATATAACTTAAGTTTCTTCACTCGGTTGAATTAATCAGTTTTAAAAAATAATATTCATATTCCCTTATTTAAATGGTTGTTTCACAAATATCCTAATAACTAATTAATATATGTAATATAATAAAATTAATGCATACAGAATGTTACTATATAATTTAATAAATTTTTATTTATTTTATATTATCATTATTTAAAAGTTGTTTTAATTGGTAGTTATATATGAATCCCTATTATACCTAAGTTTATATAAAAGGGGAATACCAAATAATATGGTAATTATATTCTTACTAATTTTTATTAAATACACAACATTATAACTGCAGTGAACATTTATAATCTTTGCTCATTTTCACACTTAAGTTCTCGGTTATTTTTCTCCATATTTTTATAAGGCTAATTAGCATATAACGTCATCACATTTTACTGTTATTGTGGAAAACGTCTATACCTTTTTTGGCATTTTCACAATTATTTTCACTTTTTATTGGGCAAAAGATCATTTTGATCAATTTTCTCAATTAAAAATTGTAAAATGACAAATATACAATTCTCTTTAAATAAAACAAAAGGAAAAAGAAAAAATTAATTGCAGTTACCAATTTTTTTAAAAAAGTGCAAATGAATCCAAAATAAATTATTAAAAGGGTAATTAGCACATAATATCCATACTTTTCACTATTATTGCAAAAAAGTCACTACATTTTATTTTTTGGCATTTTCACCTTTAATTATACATTTGATTAAGCAAACCATCATTTCTACCTATTTTCATCCAATTTTTCAATAAAAAGTTATGAAATGACAAACATACCCTCATATTTAAATAAAAAAAAAGCTAAACAATTAATTACAACCATAGTCCCAATTTTTTTTTAAAATTACAAACGAGTCCCTAATAAATTATTAAAAATTTTAATTTTTTTTAAAAAAAAGTGCAAACGAGTTTCAAATAAATTATTAAAGAATTAGAAATTTTTTAAAAGTTATTATTTTTATTTAAATAGGATGATATATTCATTATTTCACAGTTCTTTATGAAAATGATGATTTGCGTAATCAAATATTTAACTAAGCTTGAAAATGCCAAAAAAATATTAAATGTATGGATGTTTTTCGCAATGACAGAGAAATGTAAGGATATTATGTACTAATTACCATTTTAATAATTTATTTGAGACTCCTTTGCACTATTTAAAAAAATTTGGGATTATGGTTACAATTAGTTTTTCTTTTTCTTTTTTTATTTAAAGAGAAGGATATATTCGTCATTTCATAATTTTTAATTGAGAAAATAAATGAAAATGAACTTTTGCGCAATTAAAGGTGAAAGTAAGGATGAAAATGTCAAAAAATGAAAGATATAGACATTTTTCACAATAACAATGAAATATGGCGACGTTATGTATTAATTACCCTTTTTATAATTATATGAAATTAAATAAATTATAATTACATGATAGTATGTGTTGAAATTCTAAACCATCTACGTACAACATTAATAGATTAAAATTTTCAATTAAAAATTTCGAAGTTAATTCCTTAATTAATTTTCACTATATTTTTTTATTGTATTAAAAAGATAATGCAGTTTTTTTTTTCTATCTATTTTTATTTTTTAATTCTTTTAGTAATGTCCATCTAAAATATAAATGATGAACATAAGTTACTTATAATTTGATGAGTGCTGTGAATTACTACTGCTACTTGCGATTGTTAAGCTTGATTATATATATATATATATATATATATATATATATATATATATATATATATATATATATATATATATATATATGTATATATTTGGGCTCCTTGAGCACGTATTAGCCCAACAATATTATCGTCTCATCATATTCATACAAATATAATTTTTTTAATTCATATTTGTGAATGTTGAGTTATCTTTGTCTAGACATCTATATGCTATATCTTTTTCCACCACTCTAACTTATCTTTGGCTTGACGATTTATATTTTTAATGTTTCTAATTTTATGATTTTTATTTAGTTTTTTATTATTTATTAAACTATAATTTAATAATTACTTTTAGGAGAGATGAGACAAACATTAGCATAAGTGCAATTATGTTAAACTTTGGTAATTAGGATTTTGTTGAAACGAGAACAACAACCACTTGGTATTGGTCTTTGATTGATTTTTGCATTAAATAAAATCATTTGAGAACAGACACAGACACACACACACACACACACACAAAATTTTTTTGGTATTAAACAAATTTTGAAGTGTTAATTATAATTAGCATATGTTGCTGTATCATATTGATATCTAAGCACAATCACATTCTTGACAAAGACGTGTTGTATGATATGTCTTATATTTGTTATATGATTTTTTCCAACGTTAATAAATAAATTACTAAACTCATATATCAGTGACTTTTTTTATTTCGTACGGTAGGAACATCACATATGAATAAATCATCGTCAAAGACACCAACATAAACGAGGTCTGATTTATCAATAAATCAACAAAATGAGTCAGATAGTTAGTTTAATTTAAAAAATTTTAAATTTTTTATTTGGTTAATTGGTAATATATATTTTTGTTGTCATATCTTAAATTTATTTTCATATTTGTAGAATTGATGTGACAAATTACAAAGATTGTGTGACAAATTACAAACATTGTGATTTCATCTTTATAAGATAATTGAATGCATTTGAGAGGTGGATTATAAAAGTATCCGTATTTCAAAAAGGATCCGTTGAGATGTGCAACAATAAGAACATCTCCGTTGAAATTTGAAAGTAATTTTGTGTGATGGGAATGTATTATATAATGTTAGAATTAACTAACACTAATCTATAATTTTTTAGGGAAGTTATTTCCAAACTATGTTGTTTAAGGACATAATCGAAAAGTCTTTTCCATGCTTGAGAAAACAAAAACATACCGAGTTCGAAATGGAAAAATAAGAGCAATCAACCCTTATTCAACATTTTCACATTATATACATAATTTCATAAAAACTTTTATTCATATATATATATATATATATATATATATATATTTACAATTTTAATTTTTCTTTTAACAATATTAATTATCTCGACTTCTTTATAAAACAATATAAGTAATTCAAAAATATTACGTATATCATTCAATCGATACATAAGAATCGTAACATACGTGCTTACTACTAATCCATCTAAAATTATATAAAATGATTGAGAGCCACATCTCGTGGAAGCCAATGCACTTTCACATTTAAGGTTGTCAATTTTCAAATTAAAAATGGAAAGCCACTTTTTCTCAATGTATCCCCATTTTGTACGTTGATCGACTTAAATTTAATTAGGTCATATAGATTTGATCACAGTCAAGACTTAAACCCAGATTGTAGCTTAATAACTTCCCTCCCTTCATTCAGTAAATCTATCAAATTTAGGTGAAGAAGAAGGTATGCAATCTCAAGATAGAACAATTTACCGCAACAAACGGCACTCCCACAATCTCAAGATACACCAATGCTATCCACTAAAATCTTGGGAAGACCTAATTTAAGCTTTGATCAAGTATTTTAAAATTCACTTCCATCATTGGAATGTGTCCATCTATTGACCAACTAAAACAATGTCCATATCATTGTTAATTTTCTTAGAAATTATTTTGATTGAATTGAATTGATTTGGAATGAAGAAAACAAAATGTAACATAATTAGTGTATACATTCATTGTGAGTGTGTTTGGGAGTAATTCTTGTGGGATTTTAATCAAAATTATAGCCGTTACAGTTAATCTATGGGCCCCACTTGTGAGAGGGAAAGTCAAAAATGGTGGCTGATTTGATAGTTAATGGCTAGAATTTTGATTAAAATCTTGATTAAAATTTCTCCCAAACAGGGCCTGTATCTTTTTCAAACAGATGTACCTTTTGGCATAAATTAATCTAGATCATTAGATCACACCTTTTTAGATTGGGACATGATCGACGGTCGAGATCACAAGCTACCAAGGTTTATTACTTTTCATTATGCACCTATTTGAATAATCACACCTAATTCGAAAATTCAAGACTCTTCTATATGCACCATTTGTATTTGAAAAGTTGCGAATAGTTATCAAAGATATTGGAAACTTTTTCAATTCACATATTAAAATATTTAAATCACATCTATTAAAAACCATTAAATTCCAACACGCATGATATCAAATCCCACGATCTCAGCCTACCACAACTGTCCAAACATCTAGCCTCTAATAAAAATCCACTTGATGAGAACGAAATTAGAACTTCCTCACCATTAATAGATTAAGGCGACAACCAATGGTTGTAAGATGGCGACATTTTGATTTGTATAACTAGGTTTAAGGTTTTTCCTATTTTTCTTGTGCTAGCAAGAAATAAACCCCAACCCTGATCGGCCCAATTATTGAATATTAATAATTTCGGTCCAATAGTAATTGTTAAGCCTCCTAACAATTGGACCTAGGACATATTACTTTTACTTCACACATTTTCTTGAGACATTTATTACTCTTCTACTATTGGTATTTGCATTAATATCCATTGTCCTTATTCATCAAATTTGTAAAATAATTTTGTGGAAGTAAGATTATCGAGTTGATCTAAACTCAAGCTTGAAAAACAAAAATTCTCATCTTAACTCATTTATTATTATTCTACAATGAATCCTTTGCATTAATATCCATCGTCCTTATTCATTAAATTTGTAAAATGATATTTTCGAGGTAAGATCATCGACTATATCAACTCCAGCTTGAATAAACAAAAATCTCGCATTAATATCAATCATCCTTATTCATGAAATTTGTAAATGATTTAGTCCAAGTAAGATTACTGAGCTTATCTAAACTTGAGCTTGAAAAACAAAATTCTCATCTTAGAGCATCTCCAACAGACTCTTTAAATATGAGATGCTCTCTATTTTAAAGAGTCAACATGTAAAATCATGTTTCAATAGACTCTTTAAATTAAGATTTTAATTTAGAGAGTGGGTTTGACTCTCCAAATTTGGAGAGCCAAACCCACTCTCTATAATTAAATGCATTCAAAAAGTTTCAATTTTCAATGTAGAAAAGTAATAAAATAATCTATAGAAAAATTAGTTAAAATAAAAGATAAAGAAAAATAATAAATATTTTTTGGGAATAGTAAACTTAAGTGTTAAATATAAAGAGCTTGTTGGAGTACATCAAGATTTTAACTCTTTAAATTTATAGATGCTCTCCAAATGATAGAATATGCTCTTTAAAAATAGAGAGTCTCTTGGAGATGCTCTTAGCTCATTGACAACTCTTCTGAAATTAGCCTTTGCAATCAATTATCCATATTCATCAAATTTATAAAATGATTTTGTCGAGGTAAGATTATCAAGTTGATCTAAACTCAAGCTTGAAAAACATAAATTTTTTAACTCTTCTACAATAAAGCCTTTGCATTAATATCCGTCTTCACTATTCAACAAGTTCACATTTGCGTAGTTGACCTAATATTCGAGCTTGAAAAACAAAAATTCTCTTCTTGACTCATTTATCACCATTCTACGACAAATCCTTCGCATTAATAACCATCGTCCTTATTCATTAAATTTGTAAAATGAATTTGTCGAGGCAAGATTATTGAGTATATCTAAAATCAAGCTTGATAAAAATTAAAATCTCAACTCAATTCATTTATAACTCTTCTACAATCAAATATTTGCATTAATATCAATTGTCCTTATTCATCAAATTTGTAAAATCATATTGTTGAGATAAGATTATTGAGTTATATAAACTCGAGCTTGAAAAACAAAAGTCTCATCTTAGCCCATTTATAACTATTCTACAATCAAATCTTTGCATTAGTATCCTATAATTATTCTACAATCACATCATTGCATTAGTATCCATTGTCCTTATTCGTCAAATTTGTAAATTGATTTTGTCGTAAAAAGATTACCGAGTTGATCTAAACTCGAGCTTGAGAAACAAATCTCATCTTAATTCATTTATAACTTTTCCACAACCAAACCTTTAATATCCATCATTCATATTCATCAACTTTGCACATTGAGTAGTTGACCCATATTGGAACTTGAAATGCAAAAATTCTCATCTTAACTCATTTATTACTCCCTACATCCTATATATATAGGCTGAGTTTCCTTTTTTCTTGTCCCAAATATATAGGCTTGTTTCTTAATTGTGAATGTTATGTTTTGTTCTTTTACTAATATACCCTTATTTAATCTGCCTAGTTACTAATTCTAACAATAATTTAATTCTAGTTGTTGAAAATTAAATAGGGACAAACTTGGAAAGTTATTGATAACAATTGCTTTTCCAATAACATTAAATAAGATTTCTTAATCCGCGTGAAAAATGAAACAAACCTATATATATGGGACGGAGGGAGTACTATTCTACGATAAATCCTTTGCATTAATATCCATCGTCCTTAGTCATTAAATTCGTAAAATGATTTGCCAAGGTAATATTATTGAGTTTATCTAAACTCAACCTTGAAAAACAAAATCTCATCTTCATTTATAACTCTTATACTACAAAGCCTTTGCATTAACACCGATCATCCTTATTCATCAAATTTGAAAAATAATTTTGGTAAGGTAAGATTATCAAGTTGATCTAAACTCAAGCCTGGACACAAAAATATCATATTAACTCATTTATAACTCTTCTACAATCAAGCCTTTGCATTGATCTGACCTGATCTCTTGCCAACTGTGGGCAGGAGTTATAATGTCCACTGTAAGTATAGCAACATGTGGTGTTGCTACGTCATACCCCCACTGCTGACGTGCAAACACCACATATTGTCACACTAACAGTGGGTATTATAACTCCTGCCCACTATGGGTAGAAGAACAAACCCATTGCATTAATATCCGTCATATTATTAATCAAATCTATAGATTACGTAGTTGATCTAATATCGAGTTTGAAAAAGAAAATCTCATATTAATTCATTATAAATCTTCTACAATCAAGTTTTTTGCATTACTATCCATTGTCCTTATTAATCAAATTAGTAAAAATCAAAATAACCAAGTTGATTTAAACTTCAGCACGAAAAGCAAAAATCTTATCTTAACTCATTTTAACTCGTCTACAATCAAGCATTCGCGTTAATCTCTACCATTTGTATTCATCAAATTGCCTATATTGCATAGTATATCTAAATTTAGAAATGTTAATTTGACTCGTCGGCTTGGGCAACCCGTAGCTCATCCTGGGAAAAACCGAACCGGCTCGGTTCGGCTCAAGGCTCGAGCCGAGCATTATTTTTTGGCATTGGCTCGAGCCCGAGCTGGCCCATACGGTTGGCCAAAATGGCCAGTGACACTAGCCATTTACGGCTCATGTAGCCCTAGTCGAAAGCCCGAGTCGAGCCATTTTTTTTTGTAGAGCAAAAGCACGACTCGGTTTGGGCCAAAAAAACTCTCAAGACATTTTTTTCCTGAGCTGCGACTTTAGGCTTGTGAGCCAGCTTGGCTAGTTTATATCCCTATCTAAACCTGAACTTGAAAAATAAAAATCTCATCTTAGCTCATTTAAAACTATTCTACAATCGATCATTTGTCTTAATATCCATTCGGCCTTATTCATCAAGTTTATAAAATGATTTTTTCTAGTAGGCATGGAAGCTAGGTGAGTAGGTTCAAATATTTCAATGCCCGCAATCGACCAACCAATATAACAATTCGTGTCAACGTAATTACTGAAATCGAACTTGAACTGACAATCCTGGTTCTACCCATATTATTTAAAAAAAAAAAAAATTGACTTGACAATACAAATTATCTTCCTAATATATAGCAAAAATAAAAGAAATAAAATATGTCACCAAATATATATTTCAACAATTTTTTTAATCAACTGCAAATATAGTATCAAATAACATTTATATCTAGTGTAATAATATCCATCTCGTAAGTGACTCTGTGTGTGGCACCTCAAGAAGGGTTTATAGGACGGGCGCCTCAAGAAGGGCTTATAGGACGGACAATGCATAAAGTACGATAATGAGTAGTTACGAAGGAGAGTGATATGTTTTGATTATTCAAATGAATGAATTTGATTGAACAAGGCATTTGCAAACTTGTTACTTTTCGTGCAATGTCATTAGACCATGGTAAACAAACTGTAAAAAAAATTTAAAAAAAAAATTCAATTTCACGTCGAGTACTAACGGTTTCGGTTCAAGAACCAAAAATCATTCGAAAATTGATCAATTCTTAGTTCCAATCCTTATTTTTTCAAGAATCTTATCGAAACGGGAGGTTCAGTTCAAGTTAAAATGTCCATCCATATTATCGAGGCAAGATTACTAAGTTGATCTATACGTGAGCTTGAAAACCAAAATCTCATCTGAGCTCATTTATGACTCTTACACAATCAAACATTTGCATTAACATCCATTGTTCTTATCCATCAAATTTGTAAAGATAATTTTGTCGAGGTAAGATTACCGAGTTGATTTAAACTCAAGCTCGGTAAAAAAAAATCACATCTTAACTCATTTAAAACTTTTCTTCAAGACTTCAACCAAGCCTTTGCATTAATATTCAGCGACCTTATTCATCAAATTTGTACATTTCGTAGTCGATCTAAACGGAGCTTGACAAACAAAAATATCATCTTAATCCTCAAAACTCGCCTTGTCTCCAAACACCAACTAAAGAAAATTTAAAATGCAACGTTGATAGAATTAGTTAGAATAGAAAATATAAAATTATAATGATTATATTGTTTAATCTTTTTTTTTGTTGACAAATTGTTCAATCTTCTTTAATTATACTTTATAATATAGAAAACATAATTAAATTGGATTTTACTTTTGAAACTAAGTCGGTTATTTAATTCTCTATAGTACTAAGATTGTACATAATTGAATTCAATATAACCACTTTGGAAAACAAAATCTCAAGTGAATATAATTCCAAGAGAGTTTGGTGAAACTCATCCCCTTTATTTATGGGATTTATTACGAAATCAGAAAAATAAAAGGAAAAATCTAAAGAAATAAAGAATTCCTTTTAAAATGGGTGAATTAGTTACGTAATCACTTGAGTGGCGGAAATGTAATTTTAAACAACTACGCCTCTACAATCGTCCGCTCGCAAAAATAGCTGTAAACGATTATCAGAATACAGAAACGCCATTCAGTACGTTGACGAATCGCGGCATTAATCCACCTTCCACACAAAGCCCACCCGTATCATTATCGCGTGTGAACACGCGCTGCAAAATAATCATTTTAATTGGTACGTGATTTTTTTCAACCGATTTTTGAGTGTTTATTCTGCCAGCTGTGGAGTATTTTATTTTTTACCAACCATGGCATCATTGGCATCGCTTGATAAGCATGACATGGGTATGGGATATGCTCATGCCACATGAATGTCCACCGCCAGCTCATCACTCATTCATATTTGGTATACAATATTAAATAACAATAATTAATATTTCACTTCCTTATTTATTTAATACCTTAAATGCATGCATACACACAATTTACACATACATGAACAAATCTATACGTACACTATATATACAACACCACCCCACCACCAATTTGACCGCTTGGGGAAGGTTAACGCCAAGAACACTATTGTTATATATCACCAAGCAGAGTGAGGGAAAGAGAAAAGGACACAGTAAAAAAGGTACTGGAAACGCCATACCCTTTCGTATGTATGTACAATTTTATTTTATATGTCAAAATTTCTGATTTATTTAGATTTTCGATGTGACACATGATATTTTTTTCTTTTTCTTGAGATTTGCGTTTCGTTCAGTCAATGGTTGTTTGTGGAAAGTAAAAAATAAATAAATAAATTTTACAGTATTTGATTGGCACTCTATGTAGTGTGTATACACACAAAAACCCAGTGTTTTATGCTAGCCAACTAGTCTGGGAGGGAGATTGGAGAACAGGTCTATTCTATATACTGTTGTGTCTGCAAAATTTCGATATTACCGTAAATTCATCTTTGTCACTTTGTATGCAGGAGAAATCGTAACCATAGATTCCTAATCCTTTTTTACTTCTTCCGTTCTTGATAGATAGAGATATTGGGTTTGTGTTTCTTTCTATATAAAAATACTTTTATCTGATCCGATTTTCTCTCTCTTTTTTGGGTGCTCTTTCTCTTAGAAGGGAGATTTTGGAATCAAGGGATTTTATGTCGGCAAGTTTTGATTTGGGTGTTGTGTTTGGGGCTCCGGTGAAGCTCTGTTCTTGTTCTTACAAATCTTCCTCTGCTCTCTGCATGCAAAAATCCCTCTGCTGCGAAATCCAGCAGAGCAATCACCTTCCTTTCCCAACGGTTTCGATGCGTTTGAGGCCTAAAAGGTACGCCTTCTACCTTAAACCCTTATATGGGGTTTTCTTCAATTTGTACACACATCTTTTATACATGTTTGTTTGTGGATGCTCGTGTATATAAATGTATAAGTGAGTGTATTTATATGTATTAATGTTTCTGTGAGATTCGTATGATATGTTTGTGCTTTTATGGGGGGTTTTGTGAGATTTTTTAGATTTATATTTTTGTTGTGGGTTTTTACGTGATTTTAATGGTTGATTTGCAATAAATTTTGTGTTAATTTTTCTGGGTTTTGTGTGTTGCAGGACTTGTTCTGGTGTTGATTGTTTTGGTGGATATCTCATAAAGCGATCATTAAATCTTTTTGTGTTCTTGAGAGGTCCACTCAACAATCCTTGATACATCATTTCTTTGAAATCAATTTACTTTTTCCCCGCTTTTTTCTTTAATATATTTTGGAGAACCACAATTTTCTGGGTATTCTTTTGAGGGGTTTTTGAGTTATTAAGGCAAATTAAAGATGCCTGAGCCTCGGAGACAATTGTCATTGAATCAACAAAGTGTTGGCAAAAAACTAAGAAACAAGGGTGAACCTGCCAAACCCATGAGGAGGGTCCGGATTGTATACAATGACCCGGATGCTACCGATTCATCTGATGATGAGGGAGTCTGTGAGAAGAAAATTAAGCGAGTTGTTCGGGATATTTTTTATCCGACTGGGGACTTTAATCAAACACCTAAAACCCTTGAAACAGAGAGTTCAGTTCAAGAAAGCAATGATGAGGAAAAGAACCTCAAGAAGAAGAGGGTTTTAGCCGTTACTGCAAACAAGCGGAGTATTGTTCCAGGGAAATACAAAGGTGTTCGGCAACGGAAATGGGGCAAATGGGCTGCTGAAATTCGTGACCCTTTTAAGCACAGAAGGGTCTGGTTGGGTACTTACAATACTGCTGAGGAGGCATCGAAAGCTTATGAAATGAAACGCCTGGAATTTGAGGCAGCGGTGGCTATTAGTATGGACTCATCTGATAAGAGTTCAAACAACAAAAACCAAATGAAAACTGATTGTTATGTGGTGGATTCTGAGCCCGTTATGAACCCGAACAAAGATCTTTATGTTTGTTGTATCTCTGAAGACTCGAATGGAAGTATGTTGTCACTTACTTCGAAAACATCCCCAGAATCGGTGCTTGAATTGGATTCTTTAACCTCGATTTTAGGAACCAATGTCAAGTTTGGTGATAAGAATCCCCAGAACATTGAGGCTAATGTTGACGAGAAAATGGCTGATTCAGGACTAATGGATAAGGAATTGTTATCGATGGCTCAAATTGGAGAAGGAATGGACTTGGATTTTGAGATTGACTCTCTAATGGCGATGGATGATTTTGAGCCACCGTTGGATGATTTATTCAGTGGTTTCGAAGATCTCCCAATCTGTGGGTTCGAGGACGCAGGTCAGCCTAGCGCCCTGCCGGATTTTGACTTTGACTTCAGCTTTGAGGTTTGCAACGAAGTCTTAACTTGGATGAACGAAGAACCAGCGATGAATGGAGAAGCAACTGGATTGAATGGAACTCCTGCACCCCTCAATATAGCTTGCCCATAAATTTTGCAGCTAGTAGGATTTTAATTATTATTAGAATTACTATCTTTAAGTTATATAGTTTCTCGAGAGTGTTGTGTCGTCTCAAGAAGTCGGAGATTAAGTTCTCGAGAAGATTTCACAAAAGTATTCGTTTGTAATTTAGAGTGTGTTTATGTGAGGGAGTTTGCAGTCCTTTTGGTTTTCCTGTGCTATTAGAGCCGTCCAAAGGGTCTTCAACATACTCTCTTTTTTTGGCCCAAACATTAAAGATATGAACTAAATTACGGTTTTTGTTAATCAAGTGTGATTTTTTCTATCTTGTTAAGGATTAATTTATCGGAAATGCTGAATGTCCCGGCTCATTGACCGGGACATTTGACAGGGTGCCGAGGTGGCGCCCTGTTATTGGAGGGGGGGCTGACCTCGGCCAGGCCCCCCTCCAATTGTATGGTGCCACCTCGGCACCTGTATTTTGGCCCGGTCATTGAGCCGGTCCATGTAGCAGGGTTCTTAATTTATATGTGTTTGTTGGAACACATTTTGATATTACCCTGTTAAATTATTGATACAAGTTGTGTCTTGTCATAAATTTTATAGTTGGGGTCGATAGTCACATATTCCTAATGATCCGATTCCGTGGCTTGTCATGTTTCAATATTTTATTTTCTTGTTGATCAAGTCAGAACTTTAAAAAAAAAGAAAAAGCCATCATTTTTCATCTATGGCCCTGTTTGTTTCTGATTCTCAAATCAATTCTTATTTTCAACCACACATTCTTCAATAAAATAATATTTTCCATCACATCAATACTTTTTTCTTCTTTTTCAACCACACATTTCCCATCATATCACTATTCAAAATCAATTCTTCCCCCAAAAATCCCTACCAAACAGGCTCTATATAGTGAAACAACTTAAGTAGTTTTAATAAATATTTCATTGTTGAGCAATTGGTGTTAGAATATCTACTTTGTCCCTTACACATGAGCATGTCTCGATAATGTTTTTGGAAGTGAAAAAATGACGCTGGGAAATGGCTCTTTTGCCCTTTTGTAGAGAATTCCATACCTAAGAATAAGATAGATGTTCCCCCACGAGTCTAGTCCTAGACAATGAGGCGCGGCCCACTTGTCCCTTGGTAAAGCACGTGTCCTGATTGGATGGGACTGAATTTGCAAGTTTTCTCGAACCCTGAGAGTTGTTCAATTGGTCAGGCCTTGGGTTTGCTCTCCAATGGTCACAAGTTCGAGTCTCCTCAGGGCCACTGAGGTGAGTACCTGACCGTAAACTTCAGGGTCCCGTGGAATTAGTCGAGGTGCGCGCAAGCTGGCCCGAACATCCACGGTTATCAAAAAAAAAAATAAAAAATTTGCAAGTTTTCTCGACTCTTGATGGTCTGATTTATATTCACACCTCTATACAAGTGCATTATATATAACGCGAGGGGAGATCTCTTTGATGTTTGGTCTACCAAGCAATATATCTTCATCTTTTATCTTCCGTTTCTAGCATTTCGTCGTGTATTGTGGCATTTAATGGTTTGGTAGGTAGCATTTTTGACACTGGTTTGATGTGTAACATAGACCTAAATATAGAGAACTTAAACAAGAAATAAAATTTATAAGTAATGAAAAATACTGAGATAAATTTAAAACTGCTAAAGAGCGTGTGCAAAAACGTTGTCTTGAAATGTTTGAGAATAAATAATATATTTTAAATTCGTAAGTCAAATATTTTTGCAATAGATTCTCAATGGAAAAAAATTGTGAATAAGAAATTCCTGTAAAAATAAAATAAAAATCGAGTTCATAAAGACTTAAATGGATTGGATTGAAACGATAGTTACTATTTTACTATGTAAATGTAGAATAACAATGAAAGTATATATTTGTGGCATCCCCCTTCTTCCTTAACTGTGATATTGATAGTTACATATTCCTAATGATTTGATTATGTGGCTGTCTCGGTTCAATGTTTTGCTTTCTTGCTAATCAAAGTCAAAACTAAAAGGCTATCACTTTTTCATTTATACAAGGAAACAACTTTTTAAGTTGAGACATTAGACCTGGACAATGCAGCGGGTCGACAGGTGACCCGATGATTCAACCGATGGGTCAATTCAGGTCAAACATCAAGTATTAATATAATTTTACGGAAGCTTGAATTCCCCTTGAATTTATATTCTGGAATTGACTATATATTTTACTTCAGATTGAAAGCTTCAATAAGGGAGTTTTGATTTCTCTTCTAGTGTTCTACTAGAACTAGAAACATATAGCTAATAAATTCAAATGCAGAAACTATATAAGAATAACTTTACATTTTTCACTGTTATTTTTAATTTTAGTTCACATTTTAGTCCATCTTTGTCATTCATAGCTCGTTTGCATTTTAATACATTGCGTGTACAATATGATAGTAGTATTAATGGAAGATTCAACACAAGGAAATAACAAGGTACAAGGAAATTTTATTGAAAAATATGAGAAGTGGATGTGGGAAGAGAGCAATGAGCTGCTAAAACTCATGGTTGATGCTTCCACTCCTGACTAGCGTGATAATAATGGTGTGTTGAGCAAGATAATTGTAGAGAAATACATACTCACCCTCCTTAACCAAAAGCTTGGGATTGTAAACACTTATACCCAATATAAAAGTTGTGTGAAATGGTTAAAAAAACAGTACAACAAGTATTCTAAGCTTGTATTCTAAGCTTGACTCTGGGTTTGAATGTGATTATGTGATTAAGAAATTCACTGTTAGTGATGAAGTATGGGATGCTTTATGGTGAACATCTCTTATTACTTGATTTAAAAAATATAAAATTTAAGCTATTGGTTAATTATGTGTATGTTTCATACGTTGGCACTTAATTTTTTTTTTAATTGTCTCACCTTGAGGATAAAAGTTAGCACACAGACACTTTTGCAGACTATGAAGATTTGAGAATTGCAGTTGGAAGTGGTGTTGGGACACACTCAATTGCACTAGGGGATGATACTGATGCAAGAACATTTTATACAGAAGAAAGAAGAGTTAGTGACGGTTTACTAGGTGACTTCACGTATGATTCTGATCCTAAAGCATTTATACCAACTGATAAACAAGATCCTGTAAGTTCAGAAGTTCCCCCATCAAATCAAAAACGAAGTAGAACCAAGTTTGAACCAAATTCTAGTTCATTTGATCCCAAAAGTACTCAATCAAATGTTATCGAAAAACTTGCTTGTATAGTTGACCAGATCACTTGAGCTATTGAATCAATTAACACTAGACAACATAATTGTTGGGATATTATCAAGGAAATCGCAAACTTGGATGATGATGATCGTTTCAACGCCCTTGTAATGCCCCGAGTTCCGTGAACCCGGAGTGCCACATCATCTTCATTTGTCTTGAATTAACTAAAAAGATTCGCAGAAATAACTAAATTTTGAACTTCACATTTATAATTGTAAAACCTTGTCGACAACAAAACTCATTTGATTTATTTAAGAAAATTGATTAAACCTTAAATCTCAAGTTTTTGAAATAACTGAAATGACAAGTACGTTAATAACGTTCAAATACGTAAATTTCAAAGGTAAATAACTTCATCCATTAAATCGTTGCCATCACTGCCCATCAAATCCGACCATCTCCAAAATCTGCAAATGTCGTTAAAATAACAGAATGAGTATTTCAAAAAAATACTCAATAGACTCATCACCAATAATTTATTTACAGAATAATTGAACACGTAATCATGCAATTTATACCGTGATATCATTATCCTCATCATAGGCTCATTTTCTTTAAAAATCACAGGCTCTTCAAAATCTTAGGGTGTAGGTAGTCTCGTATCATGCATTTAAGTACATGAGTTATGCATAACATTCTCATCGTATTTCATAAGGGATACTCGTCTCTTCTCATGCATTAAAGCATATAAGTTATGACAAGTATAACAACATCATATATCTCATAAGAAATATTCTCATCTTATGCATCAAAGCATATAAATCACGCAGATTCATATAATACATGTAATTATAATTTAAACTAATTAATGGTGCCGAGTCTACTTCAAATTATCTCGAGTCACGTAAAACGTAGAGTGGGAAGTAACCTCAATATCCTAATCGTCCGTACATTTCATCTAGCTAAAATAGAAAATAAGTTTTGAATTAGTATTCAAAAATTTAAAGTTTTAAAGTGATAAAATAAAGTTTAGGGGCTAAATTAGAAATTTATTAAAACTGAAATTGAAAAGCTTAAGGACTGAAAATCATATTTTCAAAACAGTGGGCTAATTGTAAGAAACAGAACTCCAGTGACTGATTTACTAATTACTGAAATTTTGGAACTGAAATAAATAACTTAAAATGATATAAATAAAGTTCAGGGGCCTAATGGGTAAATTTCTAAAAATCAAATTATAGAATAAATTATATATTTATCACTCTCTTTTCTCTCTCAATTCGATCAACACGAGCAGAGAGAGAAAGAGAGAGAGAGAGCAGCGACGGGGGAAGGGGCTATACCCCTTCCTCAGGTTCGACCGCCGACGAAGCGGCCTCAGCACCACCGTCGTGTGGTGGCGTCGGGGTGTGGGTGGAGGCGAGCTGAGAGGGTTGTTCGGTGTACTGTCCGAAAGAAAACGAGGCTTGGAGGTTCGTTTTCTTTGGAGTTTCTTGGTGGCAATCAAGCTGAAAAAGGTTGGGAAAGGAAGTAAGTTCATGGGTTAAGTTAGTTCTTAATTTTTGGGGCCATTTGTGGTTGATTTTGGGGGTGAAATATGGGCTGTTTGGTGTCGATTTTCAGGGTGTAGGGGCTGTCAGTTGGTTGTTTGGTGACTGGTGGCAGCTTCATTGGAGGCTCGAAATGGGTGGCTGGAATGTGGATTGGGGGCTGTAGCTTGGGTGTTGGTGGCTGCAGTGTGTGGTTTGAAACCTGGGTTGAGGCTGGGTTTGTGTGACTGCTTGTAGCTTTGCAGTTTGGTGGTGTATTCGAATTTAGGTTTGTGTGAAAATCATAATCTCGTTGGTGCTAGAAACTGAGGTTCTAGCATCAACGTGATCTTTCCAAATGTGAAACTGGACTGATGAAAATTTGAGGGAGATGATTCTTACCATTGCGTGAATTGTGAAGGATGAGAGGATATGCGTTGTTATATGATGTACTTTGTTGTATTATTTAGTTAAAATTTCAGTGTATATAACATACTTCTATTTTAATTGGTTATTATTTTTTATAGATGAATGGTGGATGTGTTATGGTAGTAGTGCACCAAACCTACAAACACTTGCAATTCGAGTATTAAGTCAAACATGCAGTTCTTCAGGTTGCGAGAGGAATTGAAGTATGTTTGAACATATCCATTCTAAAAACCGATAGAATCGAGCACCAAAAACTGAATGATCTTGTATATGTTCACTGCAATTTAAGATTGCAACAACGGTAATGCTATTGAAATAAAAGTTTCAATCATTTTATTATTTATTTGATTTTCTTTTACTAGAATTTTATTTGATTGTTTTACTTGGATAACAAATATTGTTTAGGAATCATTTCAAGAGTCGGAATTATGATCCTATCGACTTTGAAAGGTTTGACATTTATGGCAATTAGGTATTAGAGGAGGAACCACCGAATCTGGGAGATGATGAGTTGGAGACATTTCGCTGTGATTTAGGTGCATGTACTATGCAAAACGATAAAAATGATGGTAATTGTTCAACTGATACTATTGTTTCTTCTTATTATTAAAATACATATGATTTAATGTTAAATTTTATACTTTTTTCAGATGAATTACATTTTGATGATCTTGATCTTGATGGTGATGGCGATGATGGCGATGATAATGAAAATAGATTCAATACCAACAATGAAAACTAGAATTTTAGTATGACTGAGACTCCATCATTGGTACAAGGCGAAGGAATTGAAGAATTTATGTCTAATACCCCGACATGGATGCGCTGTAATTCTTCTTAATTGAGAAAGTGTTGATTTATTTCGAATAATTTACTTTGTAACATGTGCTTTATGCATGATTAATTCTTAAATGTTGATTTTAATTTTTGCAAGAATATTTTTATAGTATATGAAGCTATCTTGTTTATTTTTGCCACATAAATTAGTCTTTGATCAGTGGTTGTTTATTGCTTCAAATCCATATTTCATGATGCAGGATTTACAATTTGTTAAATTTTGACATATAAATTGATCTTTAGTCACCTATTTTACATAAGGTTAATTTAGTTAGTAATAGAAAATGTCAAAATTTTATTATTCAATAAATAGTTAATAATATATTTAATAAGAATTGACCCGCCGGTCCAACCATAGGGTGATCGATCAAACCACTAACCGCTGCATTGTCCGAGTCAGTGTTCGGGTCGGGTCTGACAATTATGGATTATAGTATCGAATACTACATTTTTTGAGTTATTTATTGATTGTGTTTTTTGATAATATATTAAATTAGTGATTCTTGATTCATTTATACATAACATTGTCATTTTATTTGTTTATGTCTTTAATTTTCGTTCATTCTATTTTTAGATACTTCCATATATATAATGTCTAATCTTAACATACATGAAGATCATGAAATAGAGATGGATGAAATTGAAGAACATGAAATGATGAGGCATTATATGAAACCATTAGTATTCATGGATGACTATTCAAGCAATTCTCTACGTGATAAATGATTATATAAAAAATATGCAATATGTATTGTGAACATATTAAGCGTTCACTAACTAGGCGACCAAAAACTAGATATGTATATGACTATATGCATAAAATATTTAAAGAGGATCCAGGAAACTTTCGACAAGTTTATAAAATGTATCCGGACATATTTCTAAAATTAAACAATATCATTAGAGAAAAATCATTTGCAAGATGCTAGGTATATTTGTATTGAAAAAAATGTTTGCAACATTCCTACTCATTATTGGTCAAAATACTTGAAATTGCTTGATTCATAAAAAATTTGGTCAATCGCATTTCACTACGAGTCGAAGTTTCAACAATATTTTATAGACATTAAGCAAATTTGTGATAGATATGATGGTCAAATCCGGATCCAATGCGCCAAAAAAATAAGGGAAAGTACAAGATTTTACCCTTACTTTAAAATGAGAAACGAAATAATATTAATTATAATTTTTGTTTTTTATTATTATTAATGTTCTCATTATTTGTTTGTATTGTTTAGTGTTTTTAATGGCACCCATATTCCAACAATGTAACCGGACGTGATACAAACAATTATAGAAATCGTCATGGAACAATTTCACAGAACGGTTTGGCCGCTTGTGCCTTGTAACTTTGATTTGAAATTTATATATATGTTTAGTGGTTGGGAGGGATCAACACATGATTCAAAGGTGTTGAATGATACTTTAACAATGAGAAATGAAATTAATGTGCCACAAACTATGACTTTATTATTTCATTTTTTTTCTTTTATCTTCTATGATAATTATACATGTTATAAGTCATGTGCTAATTTTACAAATATTTTTTGTTCAGGTAAATATTTTTTTGGCAGATTGTGGATTTCCAAATTATCGTCAATTTTTAACTCCTTTTCGAGGTGTTCGTTATCATCTTCAAGATCTTGTTGGTCAAAATCGTGATCCTGAAAATATAAAAGAGTTGTTTAATCTTCGTCATGTTTCCTTGGTATATTTAAATCATGATTTACAATTTTCAAAACTGCACCTCCATTCCCATATCGAATACAAGCGGAACTCGTATTAGCTTGTGAAGGATTACACAATTTTCTTCGCAAAGAGTGTCGCTCGGATGAATTTTCTTTTGAACCTGATAATGACGATTCTTCATCTTCTTCGGTTAATGGTGGGGAAGATTTTGGATCATTTTTTGATAGTCAAGAACAAAAAAGAGAGAGTAGCATGGAGGGCTACTATAACAACTGATATGTTGAATGATATTGAGAATGTGGGATATTTTTTTGTTGAACATTACTAAATGCAATTAATTTTTTTGGTATTTTGATTTTTTGTTAATCCATTTTATGTGACTCAAAAAAAATTAAATTTTTTTTATTTACATGAGAAATATGATTTATTGCTTTGCATTTTCAATTATATGCGTTATGAATTATTTGGACATACAAGAAGTTGTTTAAAATATTACATTATTTATGCTTAATATTTTATTTTAAAACATATAAGTTTTTAAAAGTCTTTAATGAAAGTCTACAAAAGTTCATGGAAGACTTTTATTAATTCTTACCATATGCATAGAAATTACTTAAAAGATCACAAAACCCACAAAAGTCACTCACTTTAAAAAGTCTATAAAAGTCCCAAGTGAATATACCCCTAAATATATAACAAATCAATTTTTAGACATTAAAATAAAAAATACAAAAGTCATGCGCTAATTCAATATTCTAATTTTATATAATAATATTATTAAATAAATTAATCTACTCACACCCTCCCCACCAAACAACCGTCCCACACCCACACCCACACCCACCCTTGCGCACTCGTCCATCTCCATGTATTCTTACAATAGTGGACATCCACCCAGTCACGACTTCTTCAGTAGTGAACTAATCGTCGCTCAGCGGTGAATGAGCATCACCGACTCAGATAGTAGAGATAGAGGGAGAAACAAGGTGACCTTGGAGAATATCAACTAAGTATCGTTGACGACTGATCATTTTCTTCAATGGGGACTTGATAGCATGTGACAAATTCTCTTAGATCCGTGATTTGTAGAAATTGACCTATTACCTATGCAAAATGACATGTGACGTGCTAACATTAATATGTGACCTATATAATATGACATTTGACTTGTGAATGATGACCTATGACTTGTGAACTATAACGTGTGACATGTGAACATAAATCAGTGATATGTGACCAATTGTATTTGATCTGCGACCTACTGATATTGATTTGTGACCTAAACAATATGACATATGACCAATGGAGTGTGACCCGTGACTAGTTCTGTTTGATTTGTAACTATTTACATTTATGTGACCTATGCAAATGATATTTGACCTGGTTGTGCGACATGTGACTTATCATCACCAACTATAGATTGTGACATGTGACCTGCAAACAAGATCTGTGGCCATTCAACTACCTCCATTTGCAAAACCACCAACAAAACCATTTAATGGGCTGCCCCATTCAAAAGCAGAAACACTGCCGCCACCACATCATATCCAAAATCACCACCTTCTTCACCAAACCACAACCACCAACAATTTTCATTATTTCCTCTCAACAAAACCCAAAACTAAAATTGAAATGCAGTTTCAGCAAAAGAATTATCCTTCACCTTCGGGACACATCACGCTGGAACACCACCCATGTCGTTGATCACCTTAGATGTACCCATCAAAACCTTAGGTCTCTTCCAATTTAGCCCTAATCATATAATCTTCATTCATGTTCTCTTCCTCAACAAGAGCATTATTTTCCATGGATATACTTGATTTTTTATAATCGTTCAAATTCCATGTGATATGATCCGGGATAGACAATCACTTGGTCGAGTGTTGGAGTCAAAATTAAAGAATTTGACAAGCCAAGATTCAAGTTTCGTGAAGGGTTCAGGAGCCGAAACGAGTTGGATTCAAGGTTTGGAAGATATTTGGAAAGAAAACAAGCAGCGTGGATGAAAACGGGCATAACTTTCAGCTCGACTGTCGAATTTTTGCCCATGAGTACATTCCGAAAATGGTACGACATTCTGCACAAGGCTACCTGAGCTCATGGTACTTTTGGACTTATGATCGCATAGAAACATGCCAATAACAAGTTGGCGAAATTTTCCTATTTTTGCGAGATTTCCTTTTTAGTCTAGAGTTCTATTTTATTTAACTTTGAAAATATTTTATGACATAATTACGTTTTATTAGAGTTTCTAGCATTAGTATAAATAGGACTTCATTATTCAATGTATGAACCTTTTGACAAATTTAACATTGCGATATATTCGAGAGACAATTGTGCTTTTCAACGTTGTTCTTCTTAAAACATTCTGAACTTATCAAGAGGATTCTTGTGGGGTTCACACCGAGTGCGGATCACGTGTTGTGTAATCAAGAGGTCATTCAAACTTCCTTTTTTGTTTGGTTGCTTGATTCATTAATTCTTGGTTCAAACTCAAAATCAGGATTATTCTTTGGGCTTTCTTGGGATCTTCAATCTCGTTGTGGGTTGCATAGTGTTCGTTGTTATATGGTTCTCATCACCATGTATCCAAAGTAAAGCTAATTGGAAAAATGGGAAAGTGAGATCTTGGAAATTATTTATGCTTCTTGCTTCCAGAGAGAGTAGAGGAGAAATTGTAGAAAGAGGGATTTTACAGACAAAATGGTAGAGAAAGAAAGTGAGGGAGATATTAGTGGAGATAAGGGAAAGAGATGATATGTTAGAGAGAAAGAGAGGGATGAAATTGGATTCAATTTGGCCCTGGTTGGGTTAGAGGGTGGTGGTGTAATCTAATTTTATAATATATTATTATTAATCACCTAATTTTTGAATAAACAAAACTTCAACCTATTTTTTAAATTGTAATATTTAAACAACTGTGCCACTATAATTTCCACTTTTGGGTTTCCTCCTTTTCAAGAAAATTAATGGCCCGTTCGATTTAGTTAAAATTGGGCCGACGAGTTGCTGGAAATCGGACGGTTCGAACGGGTTGTTAATGCGTTAGTTGCATATTCTATTACTTGAGTCACCCGAACCGGACCAGCGAGCGGTTTGCCGATATTTGGTCCGAACTAGTTGGTTCGGTTCGGTTCGATTCGGGTTTTAATAACACTGAATAGAATGGACATGACTGATATATTAAATTTTATCTTCTCTTTCTTTTCTAATACTTCGATGTTGTCTGTTGTTATGCAATTGATGTTACTTAATAAATAGCTCTATCAGTGAAGAGTTGGAGTTAGAATATGAGCTTCTTCCCTAGCCTTACATGTTAAAATAAAGTGATTAGTAGATTAAATTTTATTTTTTCTTTCTTCTTTAATACTTTGATGTTCTGTTGTTGTTGTGGAATTAATGTTACTTAATAAATAGTTCTATCTGTGGAGAGTTCGAGTTAGAATATCATCTTTGCCCCTGGCCTTACACATTAGAATAAACATGATTAGGAGGTTAAATCTTATCTTCTCTTTCTTCTTTAGTACTTTGATGTTGTCTGTTGCTGGGTAGTTCACACTATTTAATAAATAGCTCTATCTATCGATACTTAGAGTTAGATTATCAACTTTTTTCCCTGATCCTACACAATAGAATATACGTGATTGGTAGATTAATTTTATCTTCTCTGTCTTCTTTAATACTTTTATTGTCGATTGATGTGCAATTCATGCTACTTAATAATAACTCGATCAGTGAATGACTAGAGTTAGAATATAGACTTCATCCCTGAGGCCTACACTTTAGAATAGACGTGACTGATAGGTTCGATTTTATCTCCTCTCTCTTCTCTAATACTTTGATATTGTCACTTAATAAATAGCCCTATCGGTGGACGGTTGAAGTTAGAAAGTCGACTTCGTCCATACACATTAGAATAGACATGATCGATAGTTTTAAATGTTATCTTCTATTACTTCTATAATACTTGATTGTTATTTGTTGATATGTAATTCAGATTACTTCATAACTAGCTCTATCGTTGGAATGTTAGAATTAGAATATTTCCTCCCTAAGCCTTACGCATGAGCATGACATTTTGGACTTGCGTCGTTCATACTAGATTCAATCTCTGTTTTAGAAGTTTTTCAAGTATTTATTTCTATTAAATAATATAAAACGGCACTCAGAATTGGCTATCTAGAGCCCTTTGCCACTTATATAGAGAACTCCACACCTAGATAGAGGTCCCCCACGAGTATATACATTCTCGTGCGATCTAGTGCGGCTCATTTGGCCCATGATAAAATACGCACTGTGCTTGGCTTAGGCTAAATGTGTTAGATGTCTCGAGTATGGACGATATGATTCAATCTTACACTTTTACACAACGGGACCATTACTTAGAAGCACACTTGATTCGGTACATGGACCGTATCCCAGTTTCCCCTGGCCATGTCATTTGTCTTTGATCCCATCTTTTTTGCTGTCTCGTGACCTTAATTGTTTGGTAGATAGCAACTTTGACCGGTTTGATGTGTTTGTTGTCGCTTTATCTATGAGACTAAATCAAGTGAATTTGTGCTCTACTAAATGGACTTTTTGTGCGAAAAAGAAGTCATCTATAATATATTAAATATCACATCAAGTGAGAATCATTTTTGGACGATTATAACCCTACTATAATTCAATTATTTTAATAATACTTGACTTTTCATTTTTCAATAACTTTATAATTTACAAACTGTAATAAATACTACAAAATCCTTGTTTAATTGTAATTAATTCTCAATTAATTAACATTCACGTTCATTTAATTGGTGTTCCGATTATTAATTCTCAATTAATTAGCATTCTCATTTAGTCAATTAATATCAATTAAAATTTTACATTCACATTCACGTCCATATTCCCTTTATTGATTCTCAATTAATTTACATTTACATTCATTTAATTAATATTAATTATAATTTCACATTCAAGCATGAAATTTGTTATTCACATTCATATATTCTAATTAGCACACAGTTTCACTTAATTGAAAATTAAATTTTATTCAGTTAATATAAACGATTTAACATTCATTATCACGTATATATTCATTTGTATTAATTCTAAATTAATTAATATTAAATATCGTATTTGTCATTCATCTTCAATTATACATTTAATTGTAATTCTAATACTTACGCTCAAGTATGCATTTCACTATTTACGTGTATGTATAATAATTAACATTTATTTTCAGGAACTCACATTTCTCTTATATTTAAATCAAAATGGTAAATAAAGGGTCAAATATTTCTTTCACAACACTAAAGTGCTAAGCACGTTCAACTTTCACTAGTTTTTCAAAGTATGAGAAAATGAAAAAATATGTATCTTTTGTATATCAATTATTTTGCTCGCATTATATACTGAGTTCGTTGAGAGGGTAACAACTAAATACAAAGATAAATTAATTCTCAAATCCTAATTGAATTTTATGGTTAAGTGGTGGTATGACTACAAACACAAACAAATAATGGAACATCTATTCATTCATATTCATACGCACAATTACAAGTCAAAAAAATCACCCCGTCTCTGTCCTAAGCTCACATCATAATAACATAGGCCATAAAATTATAACTTAAACAAGGAAAAAGAACATTTCATTACCAATGAAAAATATTGAGATGAATCTAAAAATGACTGGAGAGCATGTGAAAAAACGTTGTAAAAAAAAGGAAATAAGAAGAAATGTTTGAAAATAAATAAAATACTTAAATTTCAAAGTCGATCGAATTAAAAAGGATAGTTACTAGCACTTTGTAAATGCGTAAGAACAATGGGAGTAGATTCGTGACTTCTCCGTACTTCCTTAACTATGTTATGGACCTAAGTCTGTGGCTGGTCTTGGTTCAATAATTTATTTTCTTGCTGATCAGGTCAAAATTGAAAACTAATAAGCTATTAGGCTATATTTGATAGCCTATATTTTCCATGGAAAATGGGAAAAAAATTTTATTTCCATGTTAACCGCTTGTTTGGTAGACAAAATTTGGCATGGAACCATCCATGCGCCCATTTTCTCTCTTTTCAAGGAATTCATTTTCCAAACTTTTTGGTGGGAAAAGAATTCCAGCTTCTGGTTTTTTTTTTTGGCAATAGAAATAAATTTCACGATCAATTGTAAAAAAAGAAAAAAAAATTTACTTTAATGGACAATTTTCATGTAAAACGAAGCCAAACGAACACTAAATTTTGATGAAAAATGGTGAAAAAATAGTTTTTTTTTTTTTTTCCTTTTTGGCAATGTAACAAATTTCATAACCAATTGTTAAAAAAAATATATATATTTTAATGAACAATTTTCATGTAAAATAAAGTCAAACGTGAACAAAAAGATCTAAAATTTTAAAATTTTGCATGTGAAAAATTATATCAATCACACACACTTAATTAACAATTTCCTGGAAAAACAAGTTTTAGACAATTATTTTATCTGAAATTCATTTTTTTCCACCCTTACAATTAAACGAACTCTTAGTTTTCATTTACAGGGAAACAACTTTTTACACTAGCACGTTAGAATCGATATAATTGGTTGATTAAATTTTATCTGCCCTTTTTTCTTTAACACTTGGAGGTTGTTTGTTGCGGTGCAATTCACGTTACTAAAAAAATAAAAATAACTCTATTGTGGACGGTTAGAATTATAATATCGACTTGGTCCCTACCCTAAACATGAGCATGATATTCTCTTTTTTCTTTAATATTTTGCTCATTTTTTGTCGAATAATGTTATTCATAGTAAAAATTATCGATAGTCGTTCTGTTGGAAATTTACTTAATCATGCACATCGGAAATAAAACAATTTTCAATTTCCAAACGAGGATCTGCAATGTGTTTAGATAGAAACTGTGATTAGAATTATACCTTTGATTAATTCTGTAAAACCCTTTGCTGATTCACGAACTCCAATGACCACGATCTGCATTCCAAGCTGTCCAATTGTTCAGCCTCCAATGGTGATCCACACAGAGAACAAGAATGGTGGCTATGGTTTCTTTTCTTGTGTTAGCAAGAATAATAAAAAAATCCATACTGTTTTCAAACCCTAGTAGTTTATTAATATAAGTCCAAATGGGCTAGACCCATCTATTAAACTGAACCCGGTCCAATATTTAATTAATCAAATTAATTAAATCTAGTCCATGAATTAATTAATCCAATTAATTAATTCGAGCATATTAATAAACAACTCAATTAATTAATTATCCAACACTTGTCAATTAATTAATTGATAAATCTCATTCTTTTGATTCTCTTTTGTGTGTGACCCATTAGGTTCCCGATCACGATACCGAACGACGTGAATTATTATTTTGATCTAATCAAAATCGATAAATTAAAACTCCCCCTTTTAATTTATCACTAATTCACTTTCGTTGTCCCAGATTGACATCTAGCAATGTATCAGGGCAATACATGTGACGAAAAATATCACGTAACATGACAAAACCAAACTTGTTCATTTACCGTGAAACTATAATCCTTTCGTCAATATGATCCGATCAATTATGAGATATGGATATGTGTCAATCTCAATTACCGATCATATCTTTTACCCACTGTTAAGTCAATGTACGTCGAAAACTCTTTTCCGACTTATGAGTTCACCTTGGCCAAGGATTTCATTATTAACTTAACTGGATAAAATGTAGATCATAATCTCTTACTATCTAAGAGTGACGAATCCTCTATTGATCATTCACAACCTTCATATGATTCTTGACATACCCGAACAATACTGTATTAGCGACCCTTGACAGAGCAGCATCCAACACCACCAAAGTATGTCTGCCTTCATATAAGGTACTATGATGACCTCAAGTCAAAGGACCAATTCCACTATCGAACGTTAGAGATTAACCACTAACACTTAGATAGTTATCCATGTGGAATCTCTCAGCGGGTCTCCAATGTTTTGTTCTATAACAAAACATCCACGTGTTCATTCAATTGTCACCACACTTTAGCTTGTGAGATCAGCTACTTACTTCACAAGTAAGAATGCCACACGCGATAGTCTATCCGTATTAACGATATCCGTATCTCGTTATTACCTCGACCACGGGACGATTTAAGATTCAGTCATATGTAATTTGTATCTCACAATCACAACTCCTTGTGATTAACAAATTGCCAAGACTTGAATCTACGGATTCTATTATTTAATTTATTAGAATATTAATTCAATTAAATAATAGATATTGCCATATATATGCATTGATTATATATATTCAAAATGTTTATGTTCAAAGTTGATTGGACCTAGGGCATAACACTTACACGTTCTACATGACATACATATGTCAGATTGTTATTTGATGCATGAGACAATTAAAAATTATCACATTAATGTATCAAATAACAAATTGTCATATGTATGCCACATATGATGATTACCGATAGTTTTAACTACAAATAGCATTACTTTTTTTGTCTTACATATTTAAATGGTAACTAGCATGTGAATTTTAGAAAATTAGTCCACTACGACATCGATTTTAGCCCATCAATTTTTAAATAATGTTGGAGCTTATATCATCTCTGCACCTAATCAGCCCAAGAAAAGTCGAATTTTACTTTAATTAATTCCGCAACCTTATGCTGACTTTTATGGTTAAAACATCATTGCTGTCTGGTAAACTTTGAATGTTATTCACAAGGCTTATTAGTACAAAACGTCCCTACGTTTGATAGTTAGTGTGCAAAAAGTCCCAACGTTTCAATTTTTTGCATTTTTGCCCCTATTTCAACGTTTCAGTGTGGAAAACATCATTTTCACTATTTTTCAGTGTAAAATGACCATTATACCCTCAAATTTAAATAAAACAAATAAAATGAAAAGAAATATAAAAAATAAATTGTAATTATACTCCCAAACTTTTTAAAAAGTGCAAGTGAGTCCAAAAGCCTTATTAAAAGGCTTAAGCACAAAACGTCCATACGTTTGACATTTAATACGGAAAACGTCCCTATATTTCAAATATGTTTATATTTGCTCAATAACACAAAACGTCCTTACGTTTGACACTTATTGCGTAAAACGTCCTTACGTTTCATTTTTTTACATTTTCGTCCTTACTTGAAACGTTGAAATAAGGACGAAAATGTAAAAAAAAAATGAAACGTAAGGACGTTTTACGCAATAAGTGTCAAACGTAGGGACGTTTTGTGTTATTGAGCAAATATAAACATGTTTGAAACATAGGGACGTTTTCCGTATTAAATGTCAAACGTATGGACGTTTTGTGCTTAAACCTTTTAATAAGGCTTTTGGACCCACTTGCACTTTTTAAAAAGTTTGGGAGTATAATTACAATTTATTTTTTATATTTCTTTTCATTTTATTTGTTTTATTTAAATTTGAGGGTATAATGGTCATTTTACACTGAAAAAGAGTGAAAAGGATGTTTTCCACACTGAAACGTTGAAATAGGGGCAAAAATGCTGGGACGTTTTGCACACTAACTATCAAATGTAGGGACGTTTTATGCTAATAAGCCTTATTCACAATTCTTCTTCGTTGTTCCACACCCACAAGTTTACTGAGACACGGCATTATAAATATATTTTTAATGAATAATGCTATAATACATAATGGTGCACATAATGGTGATGTGTCAATCATCCAGTTGTTGATGTGTAAGTGTGAAATTTGAATTAAAGGTTGGATTATATGCCACGTGTAATTATGTCAACCCTTATGTAGATGTTTATGTACCTGTAGCATTACTCATTTTTGATAATACATCAATTTACAAATAACCCTACCATTTAAGAAATGTAAAAAAGGATTAAACCATTTGTACATTGATTTTGTACATGATGGTTGACATGCTTTTGCAAATTTAAAAATGAATGGACGGGAAACTGTTTTTATTTTCAAACTGGCTAATCATGCCGCGACACATGGATCAATGTAAAACTTTATGTCAAGGACCATGTACATGTAGCATGGTTGTGTGAAAAAACACGAGTACACCACACATACATGCCCATTCTTCCCATTTCACCTTTTTCATTCCCTGCTCAAACGACTTCAAGAAATTGAAAAGTACATAGAAACTTCAACAAATTTTCTCTGATTTTTTTTTTGACTGTGTACATAATTCAATAGTATAATAAATAAAATTGTGTTTTTTAATATCATAATGCTTTCTAATACTCTTGAATTATTCTTTCACATTAAGCTTGAAATTTACGAACATAAAATTTCATTTGTAACAAGATAGTCTAAAAGCATTGAAAAAGGATATTGTTGACCTCACTTTTTGCAAAGATGTCGTGGACTACAAATGTCGAACTCACTCGCATCCACATAAGCAAGTTTCAACACATTTTGACCGAAACTTTGTCAAACAGGATCACTATATATGAACATGGAAAATGCTCTAACACACGATACGAAAGTGTTCAGACACCAACAACTTAATTGAATGTGATTGCATATTAATCATTAACTATCAACATCTGAATCAAAACAAAATAATCTAAAACCAAGTAAACAAGAATCGGCTAAAGAATATTGAAAATGACTTTTAAGTGTAAAGTGTTGTATTAGATTCTATTCACACACCAAAAGTGCAGTTCAACTTAAAAAGCCCAAAGAGTAAGGTCCAATTGGAGAGTCCAGGATAAATGCCCAAATAAGACTATTGGTGAATACCGAGGAAGCTCACGAATACAGTAACATCATTGTCCAAACTTGCAAGACGTTCAGAATCTGAATGAATGGAGTACATTACGGTCGCCTAGAGCGATAACCTCGTTCTCGTCCAAACCTTCGAGTCGCCTAGAATCTTGACACATGAGATATTATGGTTATTCAGAATAACAGTTATCGAGCAGATTATCACATTCCACGATTTAAGGAGCCCATTTGAAGGCGATTGAACGACAAGAGTAATGGCAGTAGTTAGAGATGGCAGTTCCACGACAAGTTAGCCATTATGAAGAAAGTGGGTAGTTAGAAACCAATTAAGTAGTTTCTAAGCGGTTTGTCACGAAAAAATTATCATGGGAATATAAAATGAAGAAAAGACATAGAGAAAGGACTCCGAATCAAACACTCTCAAATGGAGAATATGTAATTTCAATTTTTTAGATTAACTTTAATTATCCATTTTTAGTACTTGTGTGATTGCGCCTCTTGGAGGCATTTTGTTTATTTCTAATTGTAACTCTCATGAATAAAGCACCCAATTTTGGAACTTTGTCTCAAGAGGTTTGTCCCTTACACAATCGTCTGAATTTCTTTTTAATTGTTAGCGACAACCCGCGCAAAATAGATTCAAATGTTACAATAATTACTGTTTATAGAGTTATGACTGAAGTGGTAACCGTTGGATAAGAACCAAGTGACTTCATCTCCCAAGTCAAAGCATGACATCACTAGCCTGTTACAAATTTAATATATTGACAACGGGTCGTCACCATATGTCCTAGGCCAACGGACTTGACATTAATTATTACAAACGTCACATCAATCATTCTTTAAGATTGCGTGCGAATCCTTTGAGAGCCAGGAGGGCTTCGGCCAAAGGGAGTTTCGGAGTGGAAGTCTTCGGCATGGAGAGCTTTAGAGTCTTTTCTTTGACTTCGCCACTTCTTTCTATTGCCCCTCTGACCAATTTGGGTCTTTGTTGACTGTCAAATCGATTTATGTCTCCATGTCGTCTATCACGTAAGCTTAGTTTGGAGCCTCGATGACGAGGTGTAACAATAGTCCCCCAAATTTATGGATGATTATTCTTATGATGCATGTACATCTTTTATCAAATATTTTGTTGGGGTAGTTATTTTCTTGTAACGGTTACTAGTTTCACAACAATACAATATTTATATTATAATTAGAATTTGAAAGTAAAGTTTTAGGATTTGCATAAAGTACTTATCGTGGGCATTGTCTGGAACTTTGAAATAGGGGAAAACCTTTGCCTTGTGAAGGTTGTGAAGTAAGGATGTATGCTGATACAAGACAATTTTCGTTAATTTCGTTTCTATCTGTTACTTAACTATCGTGTTTATTTTGGGTTACTTGAACACTATATCTTATTTTCAGGACACCGTTTTAATTGTTGAAGTTTGTTTAGAAGTAAGTTGAGACATATTTTCGGGTGGACGAAAAAGACTCATTTTTATGTGATGCACATGTAATGGTGCCATATCTAATTGTCGGTCAACCTTTTTTTTTTTTTTTAATTCATTACGTTCCAGGTATGTTCAGAGTACATATGAATTTATTTACCTTGGGATGACGAGTGTTCAAGTTGTTTGCAACTCAATTAAAATCTCGGTTACTCAAGAGTCTAGCAAGATTACATAACAGTATGCACTCAAAAATTTCATTTTTCACTACAGAATGGCTCGCACTTTCAAGTCAAATCCTATCAAAGTCTAGACTGTGTAGCAAATACTTCTCGAACCTTAGCTGTATAAACTTGAACTTTCAAGTTAGAATTAAAAATTTTGATTTTTTGAAATTCTTATATCTCTAATATGTGAAAGGTACATCATAAGCAATTATCCAAAATTGTTACAAGAAATAACAATGTCAATTTTCACGAACGATAAAGGGACTCCAGAAAGTTGAAAACAGAACCAAAGTGACAGTATAATGCAATGGCGAGCAAGAACCAGCAAGTTTGAATGATGATCAAGAGCATGTTTGGCTAAGCTTAAGATCCAATTAAAATTGAAAATATAGCAGTTATTGGGTCTCACTCGTCTAATAAAAGTCAATAATAACAGCTAATTTTTCAATTTTAATCCCTACCGAACACGCCATAAATGTTTCTTCCACAAGCACCAATAATGGAACCTTCTCAAAAATTAAAGTAATGAAAGTAATAAACGATGAAATCAATACCACAAGTTTACATATAATTGATGGTGATCTCTATTAGCAAAAAAATAAATATAAATGGTATGGAAATTGTCTATAAAAAACATTAGTAATATTCATTTAACCAAAAAAAAAAAAAAAAAAACCTCAAATGGAAATGACAACAAACTATCTCAAATGGAAACGACAACAAACTAGTCAACAAGTGACAAGTCTTGTGTTTCCCTCTCTTCTTTTTGTAGTTGCTTCAACGGTAAAATGGTGTTTGCATGTTCATCTAGTGTTTCCTTAATTCCGTAGTTCATGTAGGCATCTTTCGATTCCATAACGATTTAACACATAATTGTCAACCACTATAAAATGAGAGAACAAAGTATGTAGATCTATCATATTACACTTTTTTAATATAACAAACATAACATGTGACATGGTATGTAACATATTAGAAATCACTACTTACCATGAAGAAAAAAAAAAGGAAAAATAGTATTTTTCATAACGTGCTATATAACAAAAGAAAACTCGACATGATTTTAATCTATGACATAAGTCTTTATATATCCCATACATTTCATAGCATACTACATAGGAGAAGAACAAAATACTTTTAATAGAGATTTATTTATGGTGACAAAACAATTCACGATACATCAAGTAGCATTCCTAACAACAAAGATAACATATCATGGTCAAAATTATTTTTTTAGTATGTCAATTATATAGCCGTGTTTGTAACATAAAATATAACATACACAACAAAACCGACATTGTATTTGATTTTTTTTATTATATAGTTACAAATAACACATTAATATATAAATAGACGCTACATTCTTGTTTAAGCTACAACCACTCAAAGACCAAATTATGTCTTGTATGAGCATGAAATTGATGTACATTTCAAGGTTAATGATAGTAGATAATGGAATTTAACTACGAAAATACAAATCATACAGTTTGATATTGTATGTTCTCTTCACCTGTTTCAAGATTTGAACTAAAATCAATAAAGAAATTTCGCTTCAAATTTTAATAAAATATTCATTTTTACTTTTATATTATCGTATTTTATGCGATTAAAAAAGTTGAACGGTAAAAAAATGAATATTTTATTAAAATGATGTAGGTGGTGTCACTTCCACAAGTACAAATGGGAAGAAGGCTAAATATATTGACACTACAATTTTTATTTATTGCACTGCATTTTAATTATATTTAATGACCTCATTCTTTGATTATTATAAAACTCATGTCTTAATTTTTTTTCCATCTATTCAAATCTTCAACATTTAATTAATTATCACATCTAGTCATTGAAAATGATTTATTTTAAAATATTATATTTGCATGCTTTGAATTGCAAATAAAAAAAAAACTTTCTCACACTTTTGCATTTATTGTTTTTTTTTTTCTAAAAGTTTGATGGGAAAATAATTGTCCTAATAAACTTTTGGATAAGAACCGCTATTAGAGATGACATGTGCTATTTAATGAAATGTTGGTGATAAGAATGTATCGAAAAAAAGTTAAGAATACGAGGACTATAATGAGAAAAAAATGAGTGAGTTAATTGAATTAAAATGTAGTGTAAGTAATAAAAATTATGACGTGAATATAATAAACAGGGAAAAATGCTAAAAGGTTAATTTGTAATTTGCATTTCTAGAAGGGAAATTGGCATTACATCCCCAGTCTATTGGTTTTGTGCACAAGAGATCATTTTCACGGATTCTATCCATGCCCGCATTAATTGCGCGTGCACTTCCATCATTTTGGACCATGGTACCCTTTATTTAAATTTTTTAAAAAAAAGAAGATAAAAGTATAAAAAATGAACAATCCAATCCAATCCACTCCATTTCAATTGTAAACGTGATTTAAATCGGAAAATATAAAAATAAATAAAATAAAATACATTTGAGGCGGATTCAGAGAATTCAGGGTAGAACAATGTGTGACCATTCCCAGTCATGCTTTCTATTTTTCTATATGTTGCTTTTAAAGAAATGTGAGGGGAGATATAGGAACCTAGAGGTGGAGGGTGGATCTTGCTGGTGAAGATCCATGATTCGTGGGTATAGGGATTGAGATTGGATTTGACAGTGACGAATGGCAGCAACAAGAGCCATTGGAGGTGGTAGAAATTGTTGTCATTATTGGAGAATGAATCACAACAATACACCGAGAAGGGAAAGGACGTTGCAGTCACATGAGCATCGCCAATTCTGTTGTTAGCATCCTCCTCTGTCATTCTGTTTATTTTCATTTGCTGAGTTGTATATAAAGGGCATTACTGACTTTTCATAGATAGACTAGTTAGAATATTCTTCTTTCTATATATACATATACGTGCTCTGTTTCATTTAGCTGGGAGAAGAAAAAACACAAATGAACATTTTTTTTCTACAATTTCTTCCTGCTCTGTGTCATCATTTCTTTTCCATTCCTTTTGTTACACAATCATCTCGTATTTTTTGGGATTACAATTGTTTTTTTAATCACGTCAAATATTTCACATATGTGAAAATAACGGGTAAGTAAACTGCTTATATGTCATTGACGTAAAACTTAATTTTAATTAAACATGCTATTATATGAATTAAATGGGCCAAGTCTACATGAAAAAGTAAAAATATGGTTAAGAATGTAAGTTTCTAAAAAGAAACTATGAAAATTAGAAAGATATAAAAATATAGGGTAAATTTCTTTAAGGGTTCCAAATATTTCTGTTTGTTCCACCCTATGTCCTCAACCTTCGATTTGGGTCGTTCCATGTTCCCAACTTTTTAAAATTATACGTACAATATCCCTGAACCATTTATTTAGATGACCAAAGGACGTGTAATAGACACATAATAAAAGAATGATAAATATATATATTTTTTATAACAGTGGATGTCCAAGCCGCTTGCGCGTACCTCGACTAATTCCACGGGACCCTGAAATTTGCGGTCGATACTCATCTCAGTGGCTTTGAGGGGATTCGAACTGGTGACCATCGGGGAGCGAACTCAAGACCTGACCAATTGAGAAATGAATGATAGATATATTGTTCAAAAATAAGTTTTCTTCACTTTGAAGACTTCTTGGACAAATTAGGAAGAGATTATGCATTTTTACGAAGCAGGGAATAGATTTACCACTTAGTAGTTTTCAAAGGAAAAGTGTTTACGGGCAATTATAACCATCAATTATTTATCACGTATAAACATCAAAAATAATAAAAAATAAAATAATTTAAATGAACCTCCTCCATTTTTAATTATTTGCCATTTAAGTTTACTAAAAAAGTTAAAAGTCTATAAAAGATTCAGCCTGAGTTAAAAGCATATCAGACTTTTTGAAATAATTAAATTAAATTAAAGTAGATAGATAGTAGGATTTAAGATTGGAGAGAAATCATACGGTGAACTGCAAGTGAAAAACATAGGTTTAGGAGAAACGTGTTTAGGAGAAATTTCCAAGTCCGGAGGGAAAAGAGAAAAAAATCTGCCAAGTCCAAGTTTGAGAAATTCCAAGAAAATCAAAGTCAATTTCAATTTCAAACAAGTTCCCAAGTCAATTCATAAAATGAAAATCTTCTTCAAATAAAACTAAATTTAAATCCAAGTCCCAAAGTTTCAAACTAAGTCTCAAAGATTCAAGTCAAAAATCCCAAAAATTAAAGCAAATTAGGGGCCGTTCTCTTTGTGTTTCAGTTTTCTGTTTTGAGTTTTGAAATCGTTTTGTGTTTTGTGTTTTGAGTGTCCGTTTTGAAATTGCTGAAAATGCGTTCTGTTTGTTGTTTTGGAAAACTGTTTCTGAAAACATAAAACTAGAAAACGCGTTTACTTTGAAATTTTGAGAATTTTTTTTTATAATATTTTATTCAAAAAATCTGATTATTCAATAAATTTTAATAGTTTAATGTTAATATAGTATTAATTAATAATGTTAATTTTGAAGTTGTTAGATTTTGAAATATTTTTTCCACATATCAAAAACACAATCTAAATTTTAACATCCATGTAGCTCGTCTAAATTTAACATCCAAGTGCTAGTCGGAACGAAGTACACTTTAATGGATTCTAATACTATATTAAGACTTTAAAATTGCATTTTAAAAGGTGTCAATTTGTCTTTAGTTTTTAGGAGGAAAATATCCTGAAATTATATCATCATTAAAAGAAACTAATGAAAATGACAAGCCAAAATGGACAAAGTTTACCAAATAGATGGTACTTATAGAAGTTCATGCAAGGAAATAACAATATTACTTTCACATTTCATCACATTTTCTTTTGTAGTTAATATTACAACAGTATAATAATAATTCTGATCGCTTAACAACAAAGCAGTTGATACGATTGATACAATTTTCAATACATCTCTATTTAAAAATTTCGCTATTTTAACAATTGCACAATTCCTTGATCGTTAACTGGATTATACATTGGCTAGATTGTAGCTTGAGATCATAGATGTATTCCATTCCATCCTAAGCACATCCTAAGCAGTTTTTCATTGGCTAGATAGACCCGCACAAAAATCTTCATAGCCCTTATCCATCTCCTCATTTTGGAGTACAATGTATTCCATTCCATCCTAAGCACATCCTCGATGCTCAATTGCTCTATAAATTGTTCAAACAATCAATGCATAATGTATCAAAAACATTTCAGAAATTGAGCATCACCTCTGCCTCCATTACCACAGCCTCTGCCTCCACTACCTCTGCCTCCACATTTCAGAAATTGAGCATCAAAAACATTCCACCACCTCTCGCCTCCACTACCACGACCTACCATCACAACCACCAGTCATCAACACCACCATCTCCTTAGCTCAACACCCCCACCTTCACCAGCAGACTCCACCAATTTCACCATCACCAAAATCAGAATATCATAATCAAGTCTTGCTCATACAATTCCTTCCCTGCCACTTCCACCACCACAACCACAACCCACATACCTACCATCACAACCACAACCATCACACCCACTGGTCCAGCACCACCTCCAGCCCAACCTCGCCCTCCAGCTGCACATCCACCTCTGCCCAACCTCGCCCTCCAGCGCCACCTCCACCTCTGCCCAACTGCCGTACTGCAAAGACCACCTCTCGCCCAACCTCCAGCCTCAACCTCCAGTGCACCTCCACCTTGCCAACCCGGAGCCGCACCTCCACCTCGCCCAACCTCGTACCGCACCACCTCCACCTCAACTTCGACCTCCACCTCCACCCAACCTCCACCTCCAAAGACCACTCCGAATTTCCGGCGCCGGCTCCACATCGACCTCGGCTCCACCTCCACCAAGGCTCCACCTCCAAAGGCCTGACAATCGCCCAACCTCCAAGACTGTAATCGCCCCCACCTCCAGCCCCAGCTTCGTTCCAGTGCCAGCTCGACCTCCACCACCAGCTCCACCTCCACCTCCACCTCCACCACCAGCAATCGCCCCCATCCCACAATTTCAGTGACTACAACATATTCCCCAACCTAACCACAATTTCGCACCAATCAAATAAAGAAACAAACGGAAAATCGGACCCTAAACCCTAAAAATTGAATACTCACTCATACCTACAGATTACTACAAGAAAAGAACCAAAAACCTTGAGTTCGATGTGCGAAATCTGGATTCCAACTGAAACCCGTCGCTGCAGCGTGCGATTAGGGCGTGACCGGAACGAAGATCTTCAAAAAAAGCGTCGATCCTGTGTAGCACCGCCACTGCCGTTTACCTTGCCTTCGATGTGGTTGTCTTCTTGGTGCTGGCGTTGGATTTACAGAGGGAGTTGAGGGGGAGTTGAGGGAGTTGAGAGAGTTGAGTTGTGAGAGAGGGCCAGCTACAGTCGCGATTTGGGCGTTTCGCGTGTTTTCGAGTTTGTACCTTGTTTTTCCAAAAATTTTACAAAACGATGTTTTTGTTGTTTTCCGTTTTCAGTTATATTTTTTTCCTCATTTTCCAAAACGCGTTTTCAAAAATAAGATAGAGAACGCGTTTTCGCTGTTTTGAGAAATTAAAAACAGAAAACGGCTGGAAAACGACAAAGAGAACAGGGCCTTAAGTTCCCAACAAGCCTTGAACTCCAGGATTCAAGCCACGTTGCCCCTTACTCCAAGCAATAAAGCAGAAAAATAAGAAAGGTTAAGAGTCAATATGTCTTTAAACACTCGGATAATTAATAAGATGATGCATTTCACAGTCGCAAGAGGATCAGTCCATTTTATATTTTTCCAAAAAATCAATTATAACAAATTTTGTACTTTTATACACGAAATTTGTTGTACAATGTGCCTAATGAGTGTCATTTTTCCATCTAAATAGACCGTAAGATCGGGGATACTATTTTCACAATATTAAAATGTTAGATGCATGAGGTGATTAAACGAAAGGTTGGGACCCCTAAAAGAATTTACCAAAAAAATATAAGAATCTAAAGGATGTGTGCTTTTACGGTTTTACCCAAAGTGACTACAACCTGGACGGCAGTGAGAAATTTCCTCGGTACCGTAGAGTACGTTAATGGGCTTGGCCCTTTAGGGCTAGTTCTGATTTTCATTATGACGTCATGTAAACAGTTGTACCATTCAATAACGGATATATTACATATATTTCCAAATAAAACATCGTCAATTCTCTCAATTTCCAGGTTCTTGCCATAAAGATCATTAACCTAGATTGTATCAATACAGGGCTATAAATAACAACGCAGAGTCTCAGAAAAGAAAGGAGGGTTGCTGCTAGAGAATGATCGAAACCATGAAAAGGAAGGTTAGAGTTTCATACTCAGATCCTGATGCCACCGATTCTTCATCAGATGAAGGTGGTGATGGACCTGAAAAAAAATCGAAGAGGATGGTTCGTGAGATTGTACTTCAGCCGGAAAAAAATCTTGACAAGAAGAAGGGTTCTGGAAAAATTCGTGCACGAGTCAAGAAATTCAATTCGAGGGTTCCTGATCAGAATGGAAAGGAAAAATTAATTGGGGTGCGGAAGAGAAAATCGGGAAAATACTGTGCTGAAATCAGAGATCCTTTCAAGAAGAAACGGGTTTGGTTGGGGACTTACAACACTGCTGAAGAGGCCTCTAAGGTTTACCTGGCCAAGAAGCGTGAACTTGAGGAAAAACAGAGTGCTGGACAGGGAATTGATTCTGGTCCTTGTGAGAATTCCTCTGAAGATTCTTCACCTACGGTCGATGAATTTGATACCCTGGATTCTCCGAATGAAGTAAGCACGATAGAAAGGGAAGCTTTTGAGGAGAACAAGGCTTGTTCAAATGAGGGACATAATTTTTCATTCCCAGACAACCAGTCTGTCAAGTTTGGGATGCTGTTTGGTGTGCAAATTATTAACAACCACGGATTTCTCTTGGGCGAATTCAGCAAATTAGACGACTTCAGCATTCGTGAATCGGAATAAGTCTCGGCATTCGTGTGTAATCGGAATAAGACTATTTTCCTACATATGTTTTCTGAGTTCGGTGTTTACATTAGATTTCAGAACTTTTTTATTCTGGGCAAGTTTTTCAAATTGTTGAATCCGCACATTGGATATGTATTTGAAATCACATGTATATTATGGGAGTTGAATATCAACTCGTAGGTTGTGGCAATCAAGCGATACTGTTGGTATCTGATGAATTTTCTTCTCTCCTATCATTGAGTAATTATTCATTACTGTTTGATTCATACACAGTACATTATTTGTTTTATTTGTGAATATTATCTTTGTTCCGCTATACTTTAAACACTTTATACCAGTTCATTTTCAAACGTCAATAGCAATATTCAGTGTAGGCTTGTAGGACTTGACCTTTGATTTATTATGGTGTGTGAGTTATGTTGCTTGCACTAAACCATACACACTGTCCCAGTATTGTTCTGTTTAGCTAGAAAATAGAGCAAGGCGGTTCTTTATGAAGTGTTTGGAGATGGTTTCTTAGAGTTGTTGATTTGGTATTATACGTTTAACAGACAGTATGTGAATTCAGTTGGCGAGCTTGGCAAGGGAACTCAAACAATTCAGGAAGCAACTTAAGGTACATATAAGTTCAAATACTTTCACCTGCATACCATGTAATTAGTTAACAATTAATTTCCATTACCGATTCAGGTAAATAGTATGTATTGAATCATTTAAAACCGTTCCGAGCAGTAAATTAATCTTGGTCTTTTTTTCGCTCTTATCATATTTCCCAAAGCTTATTTTCTGTTTCCTTTTTTTCACCGATTAGTTGAATATTGGTTGGTTTTCTTGTCACGTTGATGAAATTAGAGGATAAATATGTGGGGTGCTATGTTGTTAAATGATTTGAGGATGTGTTTATCTTACATATTTAGACTTGTCTAATTTGGTGCTTGGTTATGTTGACAAACATATTTAAGGATAGGAGAATTTCACTTCCATTCAGTTACTTCTCTTGTTTGCTCAATTCATTCATTTCTCCAGAGGTGCATGCAATGCATGGTTATTTTATACAGGAAACTCAAGTTCCAGTGTAGTGAATGCATTAGAAAGTGTAGTTCAATACCAGCTGAATGTGCTGAAACTATTTGGACTTGGGATGTAATGTACATATATGCACGAATGCTTATTTCTACAATAATTGCTTAAGCGTGCTTTCCTCTGCTTCAGTTTTTCATCTTCGGAAGGAAGCAAATAATTGGTGGTATGCTAAAAGCTCTCGAAGGGCAGATGAGGTGAATGCAGAAGTGTTACAAAGTTTGAAATCAAAACTACTAGATGATAGAAAAGGTATTAAGGGATCTGTTTTGCCTTGTGTCTCCCTCGTGGTATTTGTTGCAAGACAAACTTTCCTATCTCACTTTGTTGTACTCGTGTTCTTTCTTGATCTGCCTACAAATTAATTAGGTAAACCGTGTTTTAACTTCGTATCTGCCAAAGTTTTCTAACTATAAAATGCTTAGGTATAATTGGAGAAGTATATCTATAACCAATTATATTCTCAACCCTGGCGACAAAAATAGCAGTGAGGGTTGTGTGTATCTTAGCTTATTTGTTTCTTTTTGTGCTCGAGAAACTTTAAATCTCCTTCCAAAAATAATTGACAAACTTAATGCAGTCCAATAGTCATCCCCTGCCCCAATATGTACATTATGAACTACATTATCTGAACCAAATAGATGGCTAATGGAAATCCATTCTTTGCAGTTGAAGTAAAGGTAACTTCATGGTTTTATACTAACAGAGCAATAGTCTACTTATGTTGGTTTTCACTGATTAAGATAGAAGACTTTAGTTCCGAACGATCTTGTACAGTGCTCCTTATAGCATGACCCTTTTCGAAAAAGGGACTTAATTAGATAAGCAGCTTTCAATTATCGAGGAAATGGTCGTGTCACTACCCGAACAACTTTTAACAGAAAAAAGAACTCTCGGGTAATTCAATGGTTCAGCTCTGGTTCAAATGGTATCTGGGGTATATCTCTTATCTGTTGTTCACGAATCCGTTTCAGGTTTTCAGGCATACCCGGTCTTCTCTTTCAGTTGCTGCTCCGGGGAAAGAAGTTTTGAATAGGGACCAAAGTGCCTTCTGTTACACAGTATTCTGGCATTTCTACGCATCTCTTTCACACACTCTTATGTATACGTATAACTGTGTGTAGGCATTGAGATTGAGATTGAGATTGAGATCATTTCATTGGTTTTGAATGGACAAAAGAATAAGGTCACATGTTGAGCATCTTGCTTCAGTACTTCTTCTGAAGCACTGTACTTCGTTATGGAATTTGGTATTTCAGTGTGCTTCAGATAGAGATGTTTTCCATGCGTTTTACTTTATGTAATCAGTGAGGCAAAATATTTCGGTGGATCATGTGGGAAGAACTTCAGATATTATTATATCATTCATTTATTCTTCAAGGAGGTGGAATTTTCTTTTTATTTTAAAATATTTATGTAAATCTTGACAATTCTCTCTCTGTTGGAATACTGATCATCCTAGCTACTCTTTCAAACCCTTCAGTACTAACCTTGTAGAGTTGCTCATCTTGTTATTTTTCCCCTCCCTTTTTCTGTTCGAGGGAAATGCGTGATTGCATTCTTTACTACTCATTTTTCTAGCTAAATATCACGGCGCACGTTAAGGTTTTGGATGGACCCTACAACTCACAACTAAGCTGAAATAAAGTGATTGTTGTGTGCGTCCAGTAAAGAATTTTACGAGTTCTCAAGATCTCTTAAATGGGTCTTTTCTCATGACTAATTTTTATCAAGGCACATAGACTGCTCAATCACCGCCACCGGAGATGGTGCAGATCTTCCCCTGATTGAGTGCAGTTCTTCACTTGTTTCCGTAATGAGTTGGATTTATATGACTGACAATGCATATTTCCTTGTGTTGAGAAATAAAACGGATCAAAATAATATATATGATACAATATGAAGTATATGATCGCAAACAAACAAATAATAAAATAAAATGCAATCAATTAATTGGTAGAGGAACGTGACAGTTTATTCAATTGACTAATGTAGGAGATATTACACCGATAATGTGCATATTGTATTCAAATCAATACATACTGTTTCATACTCACGAAATCGAAATAGAATTCGACTTACCGAAATCTGATTTGAGAAGATAAAATAGCGATTTACCGACTTCGAATATAACAATATGAATTCTTCACTTCCCAATATGAGTAAACGCATGTTGTTCTTCAATTCAAACCCTTCAATAAAACACATAAATAAATTAATCATATTCTGAAATCAAGCATAAATAAAATCAGAAATGAGAAAGATGAAATGCAAGTGATGCGATCGGTCGAGGCAAGTGTTTGACACTTTTCCCTTAAGATGAATTTGCCCCGCATCGGTGCTAACGGTTTCTCGGCAGTCATCTCCCAAGATACAACGACCACGTCAAGCCATATGAGCACTCCAAATGACTTAGACCAACGAACTCGAACGGAGTTCCCTCTCTACCATAACCATGATTTTGATGCAAGAAAAAAATCACTTCTACAAACTGTTTTATGCAAAACTAAAGTAACCATAAAATGAAACTATCAAATGAATTGTTTGTTGTGTAGTTAATCCAAACACATAGGGAATCCGTATATATAGTAGTTGGAACATCCATACCAAGAGACACATCTCTTGAATAATCATAATTATTGGAAGTTACCCATACCAAAAGTCATGCTCTCCAAGAGTCATGATCCATATGAAAAGACACATCTTTCATCTACATTCTCTAGAATATTCCACAATATTCTACACAATTCCAATAATTTCAAGTATTAAGTGATTTAAGTTTGGCTTAAATTCTCATTCACCAAACAAGGAATTTCCACTTAAATCATTTCAATTGGTCACAACCAATTTCCAATACAAAATTCCAACAATCCCCCACATGAATGAAAATTAATGCAAATGACTATGCAGACACTAGTAGAGAGAGGGCGGAAAAAACACTGCATCAGAGAAGGTAGCTTCTGGCCTTGAACCTCCCTTAGTGAAATACTATCGGACTTACTAGCTAATTGGTGAACGTGATGTCTTGAACCATTCAGCCGTTGGTGTAAGTCGAGACAACAGTACTCACACAATGTCTTCCCTAAAACGTTCATGGTTCTCACAGTTGTGTCCATTTTGGCCATGGATCACTCTTGGTTTCATAAGTGTTTAGAGAATTTTAGCCTCGAACAATTCTCATTGAAGCGGCCCCACTTCACACTTACATATGTGATCTCCTATTAAGAGTATTCTGCCATACTCCACTTGACTGAATCAAGCTATAGGAATCATTAAAAGAGTATCTTAACCTTCAATCATTCAGCAGAAAGCACTTTAATTATCATAGGAATGAGTAGGAATAATTTCCTAAGTGTTTCATGGGATCTTCATAACTTAGTTGTCCCTTTGAACCAAGATCTTGGGATCTCCAGTCAACAAGGTAGGGTTACCATTACAAAGACTCTTACGTTGTAGGCTTTAATCTCATTCCCCTCGATATGCAATATTCTTGATCTCTCGGTAAATCTCTAAAGGTACTACGAATTTACACCATTGAGATCGACTGCTTAACGGTATTATGTCTACGTCTAGACTTACCATTACATGTGACTTAGTATCTCATTAAATATAGCTAGCCAACAATTAATTGATTTAATAGATACAACATGTCACCATCAAGAAATCCTCTCATGAAGCTACATGCTTTATAAAGCTTTATCTAAAGCTTTATAAATTCCAAACAACAATGTTAGAGGATTTCTATTACACACTACACTAGTCAATCACTTTTACTAGTGGATTTCAAAGACATGGGTATTCAATATCATTATTGAAATACTACAATGCATTTCAACTTTTTTGAATATTTTTCAAATATTCTAATTGATCTTGCATATCCAAACAAACGCCGTAATTGGATTTTATCCCATTTCATCCACTTTAGACTTAGTGTATATCATCCTTATAATTAATATAAGGATTTTCTACCTTTTTCACATTCATAGACATATTTCTATGATTATAAAGTATAGAAAATTGTAACTTTTAAACATAAGTTACCCCCACAAGTCCTCAATTAGGAATGCATGTGCAACTAGTAATATTGCATCCACAAATCTTGAACTTTTCATATAAGTTCGCAAGCATTGATGTTAACCCCCACATTTTTGGGTTACACTTGAACTTAGAGTTCGTCAACTCTTTCGTAGTTCAACTCATTATCGAATAGATAATGTTCATATCGAATGCTTCGTAAAAGTTTAAGTACTTTCAAAATAGTGGCCGTCAACCCACAATTTATAAATTATACTTCAATCCAACTTTCTTTCTTTTAATTTGATCATCCAAATTAAATTAAGGTCATCACATAGACCAACAATGCTCTCAAACATATACCAATTTAATTGGTTCCACGATTGAAATCAAATTTCAACAATGAAGAAGACTAAGCATCTTGATTCACAAGAATTGCAACTTCTCCAACATATCACATTTGTGACATTTCACAAGATAGTATTATTTCATGTTAAATAATACTTATTCACCATATTCAAATTTAATGAACGAATCATCTATCGGTTCGATAGTTGTGTTCTCAAAAGACACAACCCAACGAGAGGACACGCATCCTCGAATCAATCTCTATCAAGAGATACTTCCTTCGAAAAATAATCATTTTCAAGAATCTTGATTTCTCATATGATATGATCCTAGATTATTCCATAAATTTTTCAAACACGTGATTAGGCGGCTTAGTACCAATTGTGACAAGATCATATATAGTCATGCTAGAATACAACCATAATTTGCATAAGTCATCTCAATTAATTTCATCAAATTATTGAGGCTTTCCATATTCCAATAAAAGGAATAATCATGAAAGTTCATATACTTTCAATAACTAGTTGGCATTCTTCCAACATTTATACAATCATTGTATAAGTTTATTCCATTTTAGTCAACACATGTCGTGACTAGGAATATCAATATCTTAAGGAACTCCATACATTTCCATATTTAGAGATATCATCATTGATCTCAATCTCGATCAACTAAATTAACCAATACCAAATGGTCAACCATTGATATGGTACAAAAGACCAAAACATATATTCATTATTTTATGTAATAAACATCAACAATAACGTTTCCATGGCAGTTATGAAATGAATGGTCATCGAAATCATAAATTAGACAACTTTCCATACTCATCGAATACCAAGAGACTATCACCATCAACCAAAGTTAGTACAATTTCCAACATGAAAACATGCATCCTCAAGTGAGCAAGTGCGAGTAATATATATTAAATATTCATGAACGGAAACTATTTTCCGGCCAAGTAATTTCCATTTCCAAACCATGCAATTGAAAAAATGTATACTTACATTTATTTACAAACTGCCAATGTTTACAATTTACTTGGAACATGCAATAACAAAATCAGATTTTATATTGCATTAAAAATGAAACATTTAGTAGAATCTCTCATAAGAGATTTCCTTTGAAAATTATATAGTAAGCAATAATCAGCATATGTTAAGAACATATATGACATGGTTTCACACATTTTCATAAAATGAACAGCCAGCACTTTTATTTGAAAATACGAATAAATTGCCAAAAATCAATCTGCCATTCTTTCCAATTTGCCGAACAGAGGTGCCAGTACCATTTAATATACATAGAATTCAGAAATTAATCAGATAATTCTATGAGAATATAGATTTAAATATCAGCACCGTTTCAATTTACATGCACCGTTTCAATTTACATGTCTTCGGAATTTCCATACAATATCATGATTTCCATATAACATGCACATCAAAAAATTCATCTTAAGATTGTAGGAGATATTACACCGATAATGTGCATATTGTATTCAAATCAATACATACTGTTTCATACTCACGAAATCGAAATAGAATTCGACTTACCGAAATCTGATTTGAGAAGATAAAATAGCGATTTACCGACTTCGAATATAACAATATGAATTCTTCACTTCCCAATATGAGTAAACGCATGTTGTTCTTCAATTCAAACCCTTCAATAAAACACATAAATAAATTAATCATATTCTGAAATCAAGCATAAATAAAATCAGAAATGAGAAAGATGAAATGCAAGTGATGCGATCGGTCGAGGCAAGTGTTTGACACTTTTCCCTTAAGATGAATTTGCCCCGCATCGGTGCTAACGGTTTCTGCTAGTCATCTCCCAAGATACAACGACCACGTCAAGCCATATGAGCACTCCAAATGACTTAGACCAACGAACTCGAACGGAGTTCCCTCTCTACCATAACCATGATTTTGATGCAAGAAAAAAATCACTTCTACAAACTGTTTTATGCAAAACTAAAGTAACCATAAAATGAAACTATCAAATGAATTGTTTGTTGTGTAGTTAATCCAAACACATAGGGAATCCGTATATATAGTAGTTGGAACATCCATACCAAGAGACACATCTCTTGAATAATCATAATTATTGGAAGTTACCCATACCAAAAGTCATGCTCTCCAAGAGTCATGATCCATATGAAAAGACACATCTTTCATCTACATTCTCTAGAATATTCCACAATATTCTACACAATTCCAATAATTTCAAGTATTAAGTGATTTAAGTTTGGCTTAATTTCTCATTCACCAAACAAGGAATTTCCACTTAAATCATTTCAATTGGTCACAACCAATTTCCAATACAAAATTCCAACAACTAATACAGAGAAAACAAATACAATAACTGTGCTTACACAATTATTATATATTTCAATAATACAAAACTTATGAAAATGGTCGAGTATTTATAGGGGTTCATGCCAAACTCTAGAAATACCACAAAGATGAAAATAAGATAAAAAAATCACGTGGAATAAAGAAAATAATATTTTTCTAATAAAAACACGTGGAAAAAAAGAAAAAATATTTTCTAAAAAATTCAACATAATTTAAGTCAAAAAACCCAACATTCTACGGAAGGCATGGTAAAACAATGTGCAAAAGATTTTTGTTTAATGATTTACTAAATGGTCAAAGGTCACCAAACTTGTGTTTACGTCTCACCAGAAAAAATTAAAATAAAAATCAATTCTAAATTTCAACGTCAAATACAGTCTGTTACCAAAAAACGTAACCTGATTTTCTCTACCTACCTACCCTCATTGTTTATTATATATATTTAGTCAATGTTTGGTTTAGATTAACTGGAAAACGAACGGATAACTTGTAATTATGTTTTATTATCAATTATCGTTTCAACCATGGGCGGATTTAGTGGTAGGCTACACTAAGCTGTAGCCACTGTTGTTCAAGCCTGGATACATTAAAAATAAGGGAAAAATTCATTTATCAAATTTTTACTATATCTTTCTATATATAAAAAGTGCCTATTTAAAAAAATTTGTTGGTTTAACAGAAAAACTAACCGAATTTGTTGTTTTAACGGATTATGTAACGGAATTTCTTGTTTTAAACAGGCAGCTGCACCTTCTTTCAATGTTTTTATCATAACTTTGTATTCCGATATTCGATTGAGGCGATTCAAAATGCGTTGGAAAGCTAACACATCTAGCTACAATTTTGATTCAGACATTATTCTCCAATTCGATCACTTTCTATGTCAAACATATGTCTCAATATAACGGACTATGTAACGAAATGTTTTGTTTTAAACAGGCAGCTGCACCTTCTTTCAGTGTTTTTATCATAACTTTGTATTTCGATATCCGATTGAGGCCATTCAAAATGCGTTGGAAAACTAACTCATCTGGCTACAACTTTGATTCAGACATCATTCTCCAATTGGATAACTTTCTATACCAACAATAGGTCTCAATATAACGGACTATGTAACAAAATTTCTTGTTTTAAACAGACAGCTGCACCTTCTTTCAATGTTTTTATTACAACTTTGTATTCTGATATCCGATTGAGGCGATTCAAAATGAGTTGGAAAGCTAACTCATCTGGCTCCAATTTTGATTCAAACATCATTCTCCAATTCGATCACTTTCTATGCCAAAAATATGTCTCAATATAACGAATTATGTAACAGGATTTCTTGTTTTAAACAGGCAGCTGTATCTTCCTTCAGTGTTTTTATCATAACTTTGTATTCCGATATCTGATTGAGGCAATTCAAAATGCGTTGGAAATCTAACTCATTTGGTTACAATTTAGTTCAGACATCATTCTCCAATTCGACCATTTTATATGCCAAAAATAGGTCTCAATATAATGGATTATGTAACGGAATTTCTTGTTTTAAACAGGCAGCTGCACCTTCCTTCAATATTTTTATCATAACTTTGTATTCCGATATCCTATTGAGCCAATGCAAAATGTGTTGGAAAGCTAACTCATCTGGCTACAACTTTAATTTAAACATCATTCTCCAATTCGATCAATTCCTATGCCAAAATGGGTCTCAATATGAGACCAAAACACTGGAACATAACTTTTCGGTTGGAAATTGATTTGTGATCATCTTTTGATTAAATTTGATCCCCTTGACATCTTCCTTTATCCAATTGACTCCGAGCACTCTCAAATCTTCATCATGAGATTCGGCAAAACTTTTAAGTATTTACATTTTAGCCCCTGAACTTTGGATTCCTTACAATTTAGCTATTTCTCCAAATTTGTCTACTTTTGCTTATTTTCTTCAATCTCACCAACCTACATCACAATATCAAAATCACACATCTAATTATTTATCAATTACATAAACATTACATCATTAATTATTTATAGGGTGTCTGTTTCTGCTTTTCAACAGAAATCAAGCCGTTTGCAACACAATTCATGCAGTTGGGAGCCGCAATTTTGGACCAATTCTCTCGCTGTAGGGCTGTAGGTTTGAAAAAAAACGGTAACATAATCAATTTTCCTTCCTCCTTGCAGCACGCCCAGACACGCTCTTAATTAACCAAAAAAAATTATATCTTTATTAATAACAAATTAATTATTAAACAAAAATATTAAATATAAACTAAGCAAACGTGCATTGCACGTTGCTTCCACCTAGTACTATTTTAAAAATATGAATACAACTTTCAAATTTTTAAAATAAGATATTTGACATATATATATATATATATATATATATATATATATATATATATATATATATATATATATATATATATATATATATATATCTTTCTATATATAAAAAGTGCATATTTAACGGAATTTGTTGTTTTAACGGATTATGTAACGGAATTTCTTGTTTTAAACAGGCAGCTGCACCTTCTTTCAGTGTTTTTATCATAACTTTGTATTCCGATATTCGATTGAGGCGATTCAAAATGCGTTGGAAAGCTAACTCATCTGGCTACAACTTTGATTCAGACATCATTCTCCAAATCGATCACTTTCTATGCCAAAAATATGTTTCAATATAACGGACTATGTAACGGAATTTTTTGTTTTAAACAGGCAACTACACCTTCTTTCAGTGTTTTTATCATAACTTTGTATTTCGATGTCCGATTGAGGCGATTCAAAATGCGTTGGAAAGCTAACGCATCTGGATACAACTTTGATTCAGACATCATTCTCCAATTCGACCACATTATATGCCAAAAATAGGTCTCAATATAACGGACTATGTAACGGAATTTCTTGTTTTAAACAGCCAGCCACACCTTCCTTCAGTGTTTTTATCATAACTTTGTAATCCGATGTCTTATTGAGGCGATACAAAATGAGTTGGAAAGCTAACTATCTAGCTACAACTTTAATTCAGACATCATTCTCCAATTCGATCACTTCCTATGCCAAAAATAGGTCTCAATATGAGATTAAAACACCGGAGCATAACTTTTCGGTTGGAAATTGATTTGTGATCATTTTTGACTAAATTTGATCCCCTTGACATCTTCCTTTATCCAATTGACTCCGAGTACTCTCAAATCTTCATCATGAGATTTGGCACAACTTTTAAATATTTACATTTTAGCCCCCGAACTTTGGATCCCTTACAATTTAGCAATTTCTCCAAATTTGTCTATTTTTGCTTATTTTCTTCAATCTCACCAACCTACATCACAATATCATAATCACACATCTAATTATTTATCAATTACATAAACATTACATCATTAATTATTTATAGGGTGTCTGTTTCTGCTTTTCAGTAGAAATCAAGCCGTTGGCAACACAATTCATGCAGTTGGGAGTCGCAATTTTGGACCAATTCTCTCACTGTAGGGCTGTAGTTTTGAAAAAAAAAAAGGTAACATAATCAATTTTCTTTCCTCATTGTAGCGCGCCCAGACACACCCTTAATTAACAATAACAAATTAATTATTAAACAAAAATATTAAATATAAACTAAACAAACGTGCATTGCACGTTGCTTGCACCTAGTGTGTGTGTGTGTGTGTGTGTGTATATATATATATATATATATATATATATATATATATATATATATATATATATATATATATATATATATAACCCACCCCACCTCCACCACTCCTATCGCTCCGACGATCATTCGACGACTACTCCGATTCCGATGACTATTTCGGTAATCGTTCTGGCGACTGCTCTAATTTCGGCGACAACTCTGCTATATTTTTTTTATATAGTTGACACGATTTTTGGCCTCTTGATTGTTGCTTGTGCCTAGAAATATAAAATGTGACCTGTAAATTTGAACCGTGACTCTACAAATACACGTGACTTGTTAATATTGATTTGTGACCTATAAAAAATGACTTTGACTTGTGAACTCAAACCCGTGACAATGATCTATGACCTTAACGACGAATTATTTAGCCACAGCTAACTATCAAATTAATTGATCATACTAATCCGTGACTCATTTATATTGATTTGCAATTTATACTAAATGACCGTGACTTGTGAACTCAAACTTGTGACCTTAGTAACTCATTTATTTATTGCAAATCGATTACAATTTATCAAATTATTGGTCACAACTTAGTTTATGGTCACAAATCAAGAATTTTATAGCTATTTCTCGATCACAAATAGAAAATTTTATAAGTCGCGACTTATTCATCGATCAAAAAATCAACATTTTTATTGGTCACTTCTCGATTACAACTTAATAAATTGTGATTCACAGTAACAATTTTTAGGTTACATATTATGTATCGATGACAAATCCAAAATTTTATTGGTCGCAACTCATTTATTTTATTGGTGACATTCTCAAATTAATTGGTCACGCATTATTGTTTGTCACAAATCACATATGTTATAGGTCACAACTTATTAAAATAATAGGTCGCGTATTTTTTTCGATCACAACAAATTTTTTTATTGGTCGCAAATTATTTTTTAATCACATATTATCAAATTTTAAGGTCACAGTTTAATAATAAACGGGTATTTGAAACACGAGATTTTCTCCTTGTAAGCAATAAAATTACATTGAATCTAATTGCTTAAACCGATATTCTCTCAAAGGTCTCGCAATTTCCAACCCCAATTTTCAAATACAATAATTGGAGAAAAAATGTGAATTAGAATCTCTGCATCTTTGTATCTTCACAATCATAACCATGAATCCAACAACTCCAGCCTTCAATTATTTTAGAATTCGAAACCCAATAATATGAGGTACCCAAGAACTATTCGGGTCCAGAAATTGGATTTAGGGTCTTTTTGGTACAGATTTTTATTTTCTACAGTAAATCAATTCTCATTTTCAACCACACATTCTTCAATAAAATAATATTTTCCATCACATCAATACTTTTTTTTTTATTTCTCAACCACACATTTCTCATCATATCACTAATCAAAAATCAATTATTCCCCTAAAAATCCCTACCAAACACACACTTAATATCTAAAAATAGATTCAAATAACAAATCTACAACATAAACTCAAGTCGATGACATTTCTATACTACGTTTCAGAGCGATAACAGCAATTAGTAAGTTTTATCTTGAAATTATGTCGGTGAGTATCTGTGGAGAAAGCAATGAATGATGAAACTTACAGGGTTCATATCCATTTCTGCAAATATAAGCTGCTACCCTCTTTTTTCAGCTCTCTATGTGCGTATCATGTCAAGTTCTACGCAGAGGACCAAATGATGTAGGGTCGCCGAAGCTACTTGTGATGGAGGTGGTGGTGTCGTTGGAGAGGTGGTGCCAGCAGTGGTGGTGCCGATGGTGTGGGGCTGTGTGGTTGCGCCGGGGATAGAGAGAGGAGAGAAAATGGGATGAAATAATTATGGTGAGTTTGGGTAATTATATTATATGATTGTAATATATATAATTATAATGTATCTAATTAAAAAATATTTGATTTTTGAAAATTTAAACATCTGATTTTAGAATATAGATATTGAAAAGTAAGGAATGATATAATTTCCACTTTAAATAAATGTAAATTGGTTGTAGCCCCTTCTTGTTCAACAGTTCAAGCCCACTGTTGTAGCCCATTTGAAAACCCAATTAATTCCCAAACCCTTTCTATGGCCTCTTTGACATATACTACAGTTTTATGATTTATTAATGATGAATTAGCTGACTACTATTCTTAATATCTTGTTTGTTCTCCTTTTTTTGTGATGGGTTGAAGTCTGAAAGATTCTTCGTCTATTTTTCAAATTGTTTTGGATTCAAATTATTTGTTCAATTTGTTTATTTATGCAAACTTATATTCATTTTGATGTATTTTAATGATTTTTATTTAGTCGTGATTGAGTGAAAATTGAGGATAAAAGTTGTGATTTAGCTATGAATCATGGGATTTTTATTTGTTCACATGTGATGCAGTGATGGACATTTAGAATTGTCAATAGGTCATAAAAGTTGTAAAGAATTCTCAATGCTTGGCAAAATTGGTTCTCAATGGATATGTATATCTTTGTATGTAAAAATAGAGATAATCGTGCTAAATTTTCTAGTTTTGTCTTGGTGAAAATGCTTGAAGGGCGTATTAAAAATTGTGTTAAATTAGGAATTTATTTAGGAATGTTAGTTTGTGAATTTAGCAATGTTAAATTTTTAAAATGAGAGCTCTGTGCTTATTACATATGTTATAATGTTAGGAATTCTATTATAGATGAATTTTGTGCTATAAAACATTGCCCGGTGCAACTGTAATAGGTAATATTATATTACAATTTTTCTTGTTATATATAAATTTTTATTCGTACATTAAATTTTAAAAAATTTTGCCCCCGTACCATTAATTCCTGGCTCCATCCCTTGTTTCAACCATTAATTTCTCCTGTAACAATATATATACTATCTAGTATCATCATAATATCAGCTAGTTTCATTCTTTTGACTAACAAAGGTAGAATTTGCTAGTTGATAAAATCCGGTAGGTGAATTTTTCATTTCCACGGAAAAGAACTCTAATCTCCTATCAAAAAAATTCTCAATACAAAAGTTGGAGAAGGTTTTTTTCCTAATAAATTGATATTCAAAATGTTAAAATCATTCCATTCAATATCTTCTATTATATCAAAGTGCCCGATATATTCTTTTATTTAATTTTGTATAGATATATTCGGTCTACTGTACTAAATATATCAAATAATTTTCTTAATAATAGTTCAAGGCAATGTTCTAAAAAGAGTAAACCTAAAATGAAATCTATGCATATTTTTGGTATTTATCATATTATATAGAATCAAAATCTCTCACGATTCTTGTAATCAGAATAATTGAACTTGCAGATACTAAACATTATAAACTGCAATTTCGTGCTAAAGTATATGCATAAATGATAAACCCCCAAAAAAGAAATGAAATCCAAGATAATAAAAAAGAAAAAATCAATTGTGGTAGGTGAATTAAATTGGTCTTTGTACCAAAAATAAAATAAAAATGGATAAAATCAATTATCTTGGTAGGTGAGGGAAAATAACATTTGTACAAATATGGGGACCAAAAAAATAAATGAAAAATGGGTAGGTGAAATTAGCCCAACAAAAGGATAATAGCCCGAAAACGTTGGGGTGGAAATTTTATTTTAATCTCTCTCATCTTTATTTTTACCTAACTATTTATTTAGTTTCTATTTGGTCACGATAATGATTCTATCACAATAGATGTCATCCCTACATGGAAAATGAATTACTTGCACGTACGTTATGAGGTTTAATAGAGTTAGTTATTTGATTGTGCATTTTCAACTTTAAAAATTTTGTTTAGACGATAACTAACTTCGTGCAAAATTGAATTTTAATGGCATAACTTTCATGTTGCAATTTGCATTATTGCCTAACTAATGTAGAAACTAAGGTTAAGATGAGTCCACGTAAGAGAATCTCTCAACCTTGAGGGGTTGCTCAATTGGTTAGGTTTTTGGTTGCTTCCCAATGGTCACCAGTTCGAGTCCCCTCAGGGCCACTGAGGTGAGTACCCGACCGTAAACTTTAGAGCCCCGTAGAATTAGTCGAGGTGCGCACAAGTTGACCCGAACATCCACGGTTATAAAAAAAGTAAGAGAATCTCTCTACCATGTTAAATTTTGTGGCGGACTCGTTATTAGTGATCAAGTTAAAATGAAATTGAAACTTGAGTGATGAGTTTGAAATAAGTAAAAGTTGAATGACCGTAATAAAATTTTATTCATGGTGACCTCTAGGCCTTTTTTTTAACTCAAATTTCATTCCTGAAATTAGAGTAAATAATTACTTATTTTCAACTATAATCAAAACATAAGTAAAAAAGGGAACCCCCACCAGGAATCCCCAACCTTTCTTAAGTGTGGCACCATGTCCTCAACTTACTATCTATTGCACAAAAGTCCCAAACTCTTCCTAGTAACATAAAACATTTATTTGAACGTTAAATGATCACGTGACACTCGCGAGAGAGTGAAGTAAGGGGAATACGTATCATTAACATTGAAATTTTTTACTCTATTCGCATTTGTTAATGAAACATAAAATCACAGTCACTCTATTTTAAAATAAAAGAAATACTTTGGAACAATTTTATCCTTTCAACCTAACATCACAGGTCATGTAACCATTTAACGTGCAACTAAGCAGTTTTGGTTAGGGATGGCAACGGGGCGGGTTCGCCCCGCCCCGCCATCACCCCACCCCGCCCCGTGCCCCGCCCCGCCTTAAACGGGGCGGGGCGGGGGCTTGCCCCGTTAAACCGCCCCGTTTAATTTTTTTTTTATTTTTTTATTTTTTTTTTCCTTAAAAAATCCACATATATATATATTTATTTTTTTTAAATCTTTCACGGGTCGGGTTCGGGGCGGGGCATCCCCACCCCGCCCCGTGCCCCGCCCCGTCCGGGCGGGGCACCGTCGGGGCGGGGTGGGGCGGTTTTTTTTTGCCATCCCTCGTTTTGGTCCGTCAGAGACATAAATGTCACGTTTACGAATAGTTGCGGATCCCGGTGGAATTTACCCGAACTCAAATAAGTATATATTTTTTTTCCTAAAAGCAAATATGAACAGAACACGGAATACAGACCAAATGGATGCCAAGCAAGAACCTGTATGCATAAAGCGTCCGCGTTGACAAATATAAATAAACAGCAAATACAGCAAAACAAGCTATCTATATGCTTCTCCTTCACCGACCCCTTATTTAAAATCACGTCTCCCCGGCACCATAAAGTCCTTATTGTTCTTTCAAGAACCCTTTTTGGTTCTTTACAGAGAGAAAGAGGGAGAAATGGGGAGAGAAAAAGTACATGCACTGTTGTTGGAGGATCTGCTAGAGAAGTCCGGCGGTTGTGCCGTCGTGGATGGTGGTTTCGCCACCCAACTTGAGAAACACGGTGCCTCCATTAATGACCCTCTTTGGAGTGCTCTTTGTCTAATCAAAGACCCCGATCTCATTAAAAGGGTACATAACCCTGCACACACACTACATGTTCATGTCTATATTAACCCTGCACACACACTATGCGGAATTTGATTGATTTGATCATTTGAACTTTGTTTTTATGAGTGCAGGTTCATTTGGAGTACTTGGAAGCTGGTGCAGATATATTAGTAACTTCATCTTATCAAGTTTGTTCTTCTACATTTCTACTGTCGATGTTTATTTGGTTGTTATGAATATTGATTTCTACTTCAACTTTTAGAATTTGATTTTGCGATCCTAGGATTTGATGTGCTTTTAGTTGTAAATGTTATAAAGGGCTAATTACGAAAACTGACAATGCACAAATGATGTCTATTCGATATATTTGGTACGCAATATTGGATTTAAAATTCCGACAAAATCGAATTGGACAACTATTGTTCTCTCCTTTAATCATGTGCAGTCCTATCGAGTTAATCATATCTGTCTATGCACCATCTGATTTGTTCTGTCTTCTAGGTTTAAGGAAAAGGGGATAGTTTCGTGTGTACATTGAATCTCAATGTTATCAAAGTTTTTGTTGGATCTGTAAATAACACTTATGTTGGCTTTTTTGTTTGGCAAATGAATAGGCCACTCTTCCAGGATTTCTATCCAGAGGGCTGTCGGTTGAAGAAGCAGAGTCACTGCTTGAGAAAAGTGTCACAATTGCAGTCGAAGCCCGGGATAAATTCTGGGCTTCAAAGAAGAGGAGTTCTGGTCATAATTACAACAGGGCTCTGATTGCAGCCTCTATTGGAAGCTATGGTGCATATCTTGCGGATGGTTCCGAATACAGGTGCGTGCCAATGATTGTTTTGGTTGAAATAATAGATTTGAAGATAATCCCTACAAAATTGATAGTATTTTTAGTGTCACTGATTTCCGCCTATCTTTTGTTTCAGTGGGAACTATGGACCGAACGTAAGTCTAGAGAAGTTGAAAGATTTTCATCGGCGTAGATTGCAAGTTCTTGTGGAAGCAGGGCCAGATTTGCTTGCATTTGAGACCATTCCAAACAAACTGGAGGCTCAGGTATGCTAATTTTTTTAACCATTTGATACTAAAAAAATTTCAGAAATTTTAATACTGTATAAGTTTGAGGACCAATTTGTAGACTTGTTGATTTTACCAGACTATATAGAACAAATTGAATAAATGGGATTACTTAGGTGCTGTTCTCTTCTTGTTTCAGTTTTTAATTTTGAGTTTTGAATTTATCTTGGTTTTTGTATCTTGAGTGTCCATTTTGAGATTGCCGAAAACGCGTTCTTTTTATCATTTTGAAAAATTATTTCAAAAATAAAAAAAATGAAGTTTTGACTTGGTTTTAACTGAAACAGACAAAACGACTTTTTTTGGCGTTTTCCATTTTCTCCGTAAATTTTAAACTCGTTTTTGGAAATTCGTTTATGAAAATAGGTAAGTAAACGTGTTTTCAGTATTTTCAAAAACTGAAAACAGCAAAGAAAACATGCCATTATTTTTCACTTTCTTGATGGATTACTGTACAATACAATATCTTGATTGATTCAATGCTTATATTTAATGGCACATGGACTGCCATTCACGTTTAAGAAATCTAACGACATAACCGCATAACATAAGCATCTGGATATAAATGCACATGGTCTGCCTTAGAAATCCAAGAGAAAAAAAGGATGATGAGTATCAAAAACTGTAAACATGTAACCTCATTCGTTCTTGTAACATTTTTGCCATCTTAAATTTGATAAACAGGCTTGTGTGGAGTTGCTTGACGAAGAAAACATTGAGATTCCATCTTGGATCTGTTTCAGCTCTGTAGACGGTGAGAATGCACCCTCAGGAGAAAGCTTTAGAGAATGCCTTGACATGATAAACAAGAGTAACAAAGTTAGTGCGGTTGGAATAAACTGTGCACCACCACATTTTATATTAAGTCTCATCCAGAGATTCAAAGAGGTAAATTATTCAATAAAATAAAAAATAATACATTGAAAAGAAAAGAAATTGAAATTTATTCGAAGCTGACCTGAAATGAAAATGCATCTGCAGTTAACTGATAAGGCAATAGTTGTGTACCCCAACAGTGGTGAAATATGGGATGGCACTGCTAAAAGATGGCTGGTGAGTAATACATTTACTTTGATGATATCTAATTTTCTTTGTGCATATCGTTAAATCTCTTCAAACCCATTTTTTATTGCATTTTAAGGCATGCAGTGTATCAATTAATAGTTCTTGTGATTTTATGGGCAGCCATCAAAATGTTTTGATGATGAAAAGTTTGTGCAATTTGCCCCAAAATGGCGAGATGCTGGAGCAAAACTCATTGGTGGCTGCTGTCGAACCACACCTTCCACAGTTCGATCGATTTCAAAAGTTTTGAAGGCAAAAAAAACCCGTTTCCAACATTAGACAAATTGCTTAGTTTCACATCACAGTTTATCAGTACTCTGTTTATTTATTCATTTTTCATATTTTCCCCATTTTCCTACGTAAAAAGTGTGAGCTACTGTATTTTGATAATTTATTTCATGACATAGAGAGGTAGAAAAAATGGTTGATTTACAGCTGAAACTTATGCCATCAGGCCTTTTATTAGCTTGGAATGAAGTGGAAATGGTAGACTCCCATACGGTTATCTGTAATTGTGAGTCAAGGCCGCGTCTGCTCTGATATTTTCAATTTCAATTAATTGTACTCGTAGTAGATAGTCAAGGTCGTCTAATTTAGGAATTAAAATTACTTTTTGCTGATTATATTGGCCTGATGCAAAAATTTTCTATATTATCTAGGCACTTTCACACAACACGATAACCAATTATGTCGATTCAAAGGTTTCACCAGGAAAAAAAAGAAAAGAAAAAAGAAGCTAGATTCACAGTAAATTATACCAGAATTTTCATTGATTTCCAATTCCAAAGAAATAAAATTGGTGCCATATGGCAATGAAAAGCTACACTGTTTGCATATGAGAGAAATTGGTAAATGATCCTTCCAGTACCACAGCATTTCATTGAAGGATCAGTGTCGAGGATGTCCATGTTTATCATATATCCCCCATGGTCCGGCACCATATACATCACCATATGGACCAGGATATCTTGTTTCAGGACTTTCATTCATCATATTGTAACCCCCAACACCTGTAAAAAGGAAAAGTGATGTCAAGGAAACTTGGTTTGTCGACGTTAGAGACAGAAATAAGAGCAGAACCTAACTCGTATCTGGTGCATGTGCTGTGGGGAGAAGAAAGACAGACAGAGAGAGAGAGAGAGAGAGAGCAGAGATTACCATGACCTCCTCGAGTCCTCCTTTCTACACTTGCTTGCTCAGCACGTAGCTTCTCTATCTCACGAGCCGTGGACAGGAGATTTTTCTCCATTGATCGATTTTGTTCTACCAGTTCCTCGTTTCCTTTCTTCTCATATTCATACATTCTCCTATGTTGTGTGTAACCAGATGCAGCAGAAAAGACTTGCTCAAAATAGGACATGCCGAAACAAATTCTTGGGTGACACAATTTGCACTTGAAAGAAGGCATCAAGCTCAACAATTTTGCAGAATATGAGTATAGACCAATTTGTCCAACGTAGTATAACAGAGAAGGCATTCAACGTACTTTTAGTTTACAAGATCATGGAAGCTATGTTAAAACTCTTTGAAATGCACAAATTATCCACTAGCATTCAGAAATAGCACAGGCCACTTGTCCACTATTCTTCAATGATCATAAATTTATCAAGTACATTAAATCTATTTAACCTGTTCTAAAATATTTGAATAGATTTGGATATTCATTTTGAACCGTTTTGACAAAGCATAGACATCAGTTTACCATAGAAATAAAGCAAAATGGTTTAACAAAGTTAAAGTTTCTCCATGCAATCAAATATAAAGTATGGAGACACTGCTACACGACACCCATACAACATAGCATGGACAATAATTTATTCAATTCAAAAATTCATAATAGCAATCGAGTGATAGATATGGCAGCCATTAATTCTGTTTGCTTTGGAGTATTTGAGTGCGTGTGTCAGCATCTATTGCAGTGATGGGCGTTGCAAGTTAGCACGCCGATAATTGATTAACAATCAAAATTGTTACCTAGCATCAACCAGCTCTTTTCCCATCTTATCAATGTCAGTTTTTATGGCAGCTATTTGCAGATTCCCAGCTTGCATTCGATTAATATCCTTAGTCAGAGTTTGAACTTGGGGTGATAATTCCTGCCTCAAAGTACTTAATTTCTGAGCTTCATCTCTTAATTGCACAATCTCTTCCCTTAGAGGTTCAGCCGAGCGAAGCTCGGCCTCTAGTTTCACTCCTCTATCAATCAACTCCCTTGTTTGAATCTGTCTGTCAGCACGCAGTTTAGGAATGACCTGACCTATGCTGTGAATCTCATCTTTCACTGCAGTCAATTCCCTTTGAAGCATCACATTGTCATCAACCACGTGTCTGTTTTCAGTAAGAAGCCTTTTAATGTCTCTGTGCTGGAGTTCAAGTTCCTCTTCCAGGGCCACAGGATGAGGAGGTACAGGTCCTGGTCCTCTATCTAAATAAGAAGAAAAATGCTTGGTGTACATAATTATTGTACATAGGGGTGTCCATAACCCTCACATGGGGTGGAGCCCACAAAAATGTGGGCTCCACCCCATGTGAGGGTTATGCACACCCCTATGTACAATAATTATGTACACCAAGCAAAGTCCAAATAAGAATTTGGGCCATCACGGACACCCCGGAAATTATCTGGATGTCTGGGCATCATGTGATTCCTCCCAGCCATAACAAAGAACCTGCATTAGAGATGATATTGGGGGGGACAGCAAGGCGTGAAAATTTGAGTTCAAGTGAGAACTATAATATTAAACCAAAAATATCAAAACTGCATCACATATAAAAATATTCATAAGCGAAGCTATCACATGACTACAAAATGAAAAACTCAAGTGCACAATCACTATCCCAGAATACATTTAACATTGATAGCAGATCTTCCAACACAGAGTCTACCAACTCAGATAGAAATGCATAGGAAAATGCGAATGATTGTGCATAGGGGTGGGCGCGGGTCGGTTCGGTTCGGTTTTTTTTGGTTCCAGAAATTTTCGGGTATTTAGTAAATGGAACCGTCGGTTCCAAATATAATTTTGGAACCGTTCGGGTTCGGTTCCGTTCGGTTCCGTACTATAATTAAATTTTTTAACATTTAAAATAATACTACATAAATACACCTGAAAGTAGATACTAATATTAATAACAAAAAGTAGATATAAATGCCAAGTTCAATCTTAACTTTTACAAATTAACGTAATCTAATTTAATAACATATAAACAATAAGTTGTCAAATACAAATACGAAAAAGTAAATATTACTAATAAAACTTCGATAATTCATATCAATAATTCATTTGCTTCAAACATTCAAGTCTACATAAAAATGAAATATAAATTAGAAGTAATAAAGATAAAATATTTTAAAGTATTGATAATACTTACCAACTATTTAATATAATAATCAGTTGCTTGACTTTCCATACTAACTACTAAGAGATTATATAAGAAAAAATTTAAAAAAACACAACTAACAAATATAAATAAACTCTAAATTGTTCAACTAATAAGATTTAATAAAAAAAAAATTATTAATTTATTTAGAAAAAATAAAAGAAATTGATTTATCCAATATAAAAATAAAATTCGGTTCTTATTCGGTTCTTCGGTTCTGGGTCTAGAACCGAGAACCGAACCAAACAATTCGGTTCTCGATTCGGATACCCGTTCGGGTATTTCATTTTAAAAAATCCGCTCGGTTCGGTTCGGTTCGGTTCGATTCGGTTCGGACATTTTGCCCAGCCCTAATTGTGCATGTCAGACAACTCTGTAAAAACTTGCTGAAAAACAGTCCAACAGAATCTCAGAAGATAATGATTGACCATCCCCTCTAATTTACAAAATCAACAGTTAAATTTATCAGTCGTCAGACAAGTTTCTCGAGAACTTGTTCAGAGATATCTATATGAAGTTCAGGGGTCATGGGTATTTAAGAATTAAGAGTTAATCACGATACAATGGAACAAAAGTAAGAGGGCAAGTAATTATTGCCTCTGGAGGTAACTACGATAAATATTAATGGTGGAAATTCAAGATTCAGAGCTAAAATACGAGCCTCTGGGCGTGATTTGCAGTCAGAAGGAGCTGGATATAGTGAAAGCATTGAAGACTACAAGACTACTGAAATGTTCAAATTCAGATGTCTGCGTAACTTACTCATAGAAACACAACATTCATGCAAGCATCAATTAACACACAGGGACAAAGAAATAGCTGCTGAGAAAATGTTGTGTAATAAGTGCTATGTGTAAATACATGGGCTAAAGAGCAAATTCAATCAAAATAAACTGAAATTATGTAGAGAACACTCTGTAATTCTCATGAAATGAGAGTCAGTTACTCTTAAACCTACCAGTTAACTGCCACAAATGTTCCAAGGAAAGTTGACAAAATTGGTGCTCAAGAAGAAAGGCCAGTAAATAGTAGTGAACAATAATGAAAGCCAAAGAAATTAATCTCCACAAAACAAAATCATCATAAATGGAAATATTAAAATCAATAGGAGCATTTTTTTTCCCTTATACTACTATGGGGTAGACAAAAGAAGTGGAGGCACATACTCTTTTACCATATGTTATGCGATTAGAAATCTCGGAATGCACATAAAAAGGCAATTAATAGATGGAAGAAGAGATGTGATAGTGGAGAAGCAATAACTCTAAAATAATCTTGGGAACAAAAGTCATTATTAGACGTACGCATAATGCAACCGTTAGTAGTCTGTGAATTAAGTCCAATTGGAAGTTTCTAGGTTCAAGCATAAAGCTATCAGCTAATAGAATTTATGCGACTGAATATTCTAGATCATTACTATGCTTCATAAAAAACATGACATGAAAAAGTAGGAGAGTTAAGTCAGGTTGATAATCAGCATAAAACTTCTTCACATCTTATCATGTCAATGTGATGTAATTACAAAGAATTTGAACTCATTGGGTCTTTTGACAGATAAACAGATGGAACAAAAGCAGTGAAAAAGGAATCATGAATCAGCTCCAATTTTATCGGGAACCCGGTTGTTTTTGTGGTTGCATTACTATTTGAACCCATTAAGAATTCATTGTATAAACCACTGTAGTCTGAAATCAAGTTTAAATTAGAATGCAAAGTTCTTACTTTAGGATAATGAAGTTATGTGACTGAAGACTAACTGTACAAATATTTTTCAATATTGCAATTTCAACCCATTGAGATTTCATCGAGTATAATAGAATGAATATAAATAGTATTCATGACCTCAACATGCATCCCTCCCACTCACTATCACAAGTGAAAATATAAAATCATACCTTACCACCTTGTCTTTGCAAAAGGGATAAATAACTGTAAACAAAAAAACAAGCTCTTTGAATTCCTGTTCCCCTGCAGGATGTGCTGATTTATCACTGGAAACCCTCTTTTTTACACCATCTAAAGCCCTAAAAAATTAATTCCAGGAAATATGATCCATGAAACACCAAGAAAAAGAAAAAAAAAAACAGTTGACAAAAGACAAAAATTGATAAAATACAGAAAAATAATTGTATTTAATATGCCGACAAAGATTCACATGCCCAATTGCACATGTGTTATATGTAACAGAAAAATAAAATGTAAATCGATAATTGTGAGCATAAGTATGTGTTTTCGAATGAACAAGAAATCGGAACCTGTAAAAATTCAGGAGATTTTTCAATCGTTTAATGAATAATTGAGGAGCCAAAGTTCAAAAAGCAACCTTTCCGTATGCAAGCGGTGGGTACATTTCTGCCAAATCCATCATTGGGCCTTCAATATATTTTGGGGAAATTGACCCAAATAATAGACGGGAAAAAAAAAGGGAAAATTAGGCCGTGTACCCTACTAAAATAAGTATTTTGATTAATACCTTTTAATCTAATTAAACATTTTGATCAAGTAATAATTACGTCCTAACTAAGACTCCAAACCTGCTAAAGTATATGCTAGTCAAATTTCAAATTCCAAATGCCAAATGCTCTCCCTTCTCTCTAGAATCACCCAAGAATGAACCAAACTTCCGGCAACTCCCGGCCGGAAAAACCACCGGAATTGGATACCGGTCGACAGCCCCTAACATCCCCTTCAACTACCAACAAACATCATCCAATTCCATCAAGTATTTCAGCCGGAATTAATGCTCAAAGTTCACTGCCCAACAATCTGAAAACGGCCGAAAACCCCACCTCCGGCCACACCCATGGTTGCGGAACCCTACTGGCCTCTTCCCCACATCCAGACGAGATTATACATGGTGGCAATTCATCCATATCATCTCTCAAACAGGCTGAATTTAATTCTGAAAACTGCGCAGTCCCGAAGCTCGCGATTCCGCTAGCGAAGAACTCGATTTCTGGAACCGTCCGGTGCACCCATGGAGGCGGACCACTTGGGATAGGTTCGCCTTCACCTGGCGCTCCTAGCCCATGTATGGGTCAACACCAATTTTACCCACAACGGCACGAATTTGATCCAGAAATGCAGGAGGGAAAATTACACGAATTTGATGATTTCAAAGATATCTTCATCGAGATCATCACAGCCAAGTAAAGCACGAGGGGAAGAAACATAGCCATTTTTTTTATTTTTTTCCTGTAATTACCTGTTATACGTGGAGCAAAAAGTCGAACAATAGGTAGCTAAAGAAAGCCATGGCAGTTTCTCTAATAACAATGTCCCCTGAAGCTTCGTAGGATCATGAACTGATTTAAGCTTGAAGTCGAGTTACACGCTTGCAGGACAAGACTTTTTGAGTGTTTGCTGAAGGAGAAGAACCCAAGAGTAGCATGGAGTGCCCTTTTGTTTGGCGCCTTGTAACCATGCAACTGATTGAGGAAATCGTGCTTGTTGATTTAAGGTTTTTGTCATAGGCTCCTATGCCTAGAAGCTGTTTCGGTCCAGATGGATTGTCTGGCATCTGATGCTTCCTTTTGTTTTCTGAGTAGTTCCCATATCAGCATCAAAATGGATTTGATGCATTGTTTATTTTAGAATATGAGCATTTATACATTGTGATTTCTAGTAAATCAACATTTGTAGAATGGTTTTGGTAATCAAGATTTTTGAAGAGAGAAGCACTTATTTTTGTTTTCTAACAATTTTGATTGAATTTTGGTTGGAAATTAGAAAGAGAACTGGGGGTTGGGTGAGAAGAAGAGTTGTGAATGAATGGTTTGTCACTTTTCGATTGGTGTTTTGTCACTTTTTCGAACGTTTTGTCACTTTTTTTTTAACTTTTGTCACTTTTTAGAACGTTTTGTCACTTTTTTTAAATTCATGTCACTTTTTGGTATTTGTCACTTTTTTTTAGTTTGTTTCACTTTTTTAGTAACAAACATCACTTTTTAATCAGCATGTGGATTAGTACTATTTTGGTATTTGTCACTTTTTTTTAGTTTGTTTCACTTTTTTGAGTTTGCATCACTTTTTAAGAGTATGTGTCACTTTTTTTTTTTTTGTCACTTTTTTTTAGTTTTGTCACTTTTTTTGGAGTTTGTGTCACTTTTTTTAAAAAGGTAAAAAAGTGACAATTTTTATAAAAAAAAGTGACATTATGTCACTTTTTCATTTTACACAGTATTTTTTACTTCCTAAAAATCTTTCATATGATTTTTCAAAACATCCTTAATTTTAAGGGTATTTTTGTAAGTACCCCAAAAAAAAAAAAGATTGGTAGTATGATCTTGTATATTGGCCCCGTTTGGCCCCATTAATTTATAATGCGTTTTTCTCTATTTTCTTCTTAATCGCACATTCTCTAATAAAATAATATCACACATAAAAAAATTCCTCATTTTCAACCATATATTCTCCAAAAATATATTATTCCAAAAATTATAACATCAAATAATAACAAACATGGAGCATGAGTGGAAACTAAGCCACATTTGGTACTGATTAAAATCAGATTTTTAATAAATTTAAATAAAATATGATAAAATATATGGTTAAAAAGTTGCAGGATTTATAAAATATGTGATTAAAATTAATGGTAAAATTTGACTTAGATGAAATTTAGATTTTAATAATCTCCAAACAAGGGCTAAAATGAGTAAAAATCAAAAGAAAAAATATCTAATGAAAAAAATACAGTTAAAAGGTTAAAATTTGTGACATCGTTTAAATATTGACTTGGAATATTCAACGTGACAAGATTTTGAAGAAAGAAAAAGAACACATTGATGAAAATCTTGTTGGAATTTGATTTTAAAGAGATAAAAATTAGTCAAGTATGAAATCATGAAAAATGTGAAAAATGACTTTCGTATCAATTTTGGTTAAATATTCAGACTTGATCCGATAGTCAAATTATGATAATAAATAGACTGACTTGATCTACTCGTCGAGTAGATGATTGTAATATATTTGAAATATAAAACCAATTCCAGATTAATGAGAAATTGTGGTCCAAAATTGGAGAAAAAAATCGAATTTCCAGCATCTAAGACCGTCGTACGAGGGATAGTCCAGCGTCAGGCTCTCTACTTTTGGTGCTCGAGTGGCATACTCGTCGAATAGATGATCGTGGCATACTTTTGGTAAATGTTGCTGAGTTTTGAGGTGTATCTCTCTATTCACAACCACTCATCTATTCTAAATAAGACCATTTGGACGTTTTCTACATCATCCCAATCATATATAATCATAGCATAACATAAAAATCATATTTCTTTAGCCGAGATTTTGCATAAAAATCTGTTTTTCATTTCATTCAAAAGGAGTACAAGAACCATTTTTTTATTCGTTGTTCTTGTGTCTTGGAGTACTATAAATACAAGAAGGTAGTCATTGTATCTTGAAAATTGATTGCCATAATTCATAGGCACCGTTGCAGGGCAAAATCGACTTAAAGATAAAAAATTCAACTTTTGCCTAGATTTTGTATCCATTTTCTTGGTGTTATTTTATCCATTTTCGTTAGCGTTTTAACTTTCATTTCTTTAGTGCTTATTACTAAATTCGTTGCCGTTACTCTATCCAATTTTTTGTAAGATTGGTAAGTTCAATTGGTTAAAGAAATCACTCATATCCATTTTAAAAAACAAACAATCTTTGAGTCAATGTTGATGTCAACAATGCTTTTATAAATAAGTCAGTCATATTATCACTTGAAAAAATTTATCAATCATGCTACACTACCATCCTGATTGACATTCTCTAATAAAAAGACATAAATATCTTTCTTCTACTCTTTAGTTAAGTCAAGGTTCTCTATTCATAATATATGATAACTTTGGTTTATTTCTCCTAATAGATGAAAAAGTCAATTATGCTCGTATATATAGTTTATTTCTCCTAATAGATGAAAAAGTCAATTATGCTCGTATTTATCTATATATTTTTTTTTATCAAAACAATCGATTAATATTCTAATTTTATTTTCTTGTTTATTAATTTATTTATTAATTCTGACTATATTTTCTGTCCAAAATAAATGTACGGGTATATTTCTACTATTTTTTAGAAAATAATCAAATACACTATAAAAAGATTTAATTTCTTCTCTTTTTATTTCACAGTTAATTTCTAATCTTCGAATAAAAGTAATTAAAACTTCATAAATAGCAGGAGTGCAAATATTAATGCAAGTATGTAACATAAATAAGAAAGATCTTACAGTATTGAAGCAGAAGGTAAATGCAGAGTAATATCAATGCGATTTCCCTCGAACTTGCACCCATATGTTAGTGTTCTCAGATATAAGTGATAGGTGTTATTTGAATTTAAGAAAGTGGATTATGGTCCAACACGACTTCTGCACACTTATTGGTTTTCTTTCTTACTCTTTTGCATGTCTCACAATGGATCACACGGAATCACAGTTTTCATTTCAACTCCTTGTTAAAACATCACCTTGATTGGTAACAGGGTTCTCATGGCTTTCTCTAACAACGCCTAAAACGCCTACACACGACAACAAGATACTTGCACTAACCATCAAAGTTTTCACAGTTGGAGTATAAGTGAGATAAGAGTTTTTGAAAATACATACATATTTTTGGCCACAGTAAGACACACACTATCTTTTTATCCTTATTATTTTTTCAAAAACTCTTACTGTGTAAGATAGTGTGTGTCTTAAAAAAGATAGTGTGTGTCTTACTGTGGCCTAAAGTTTTTCGTCTTATTATGGAAAATAATTGAGGTAAACCCACATTTTTTCTTTATCAAAAACGTTTTTGATAAAGTAGTGATAAAGAGGTCCTCTACCTTTCCATATGAGACTCAAACCACTCATCCAGAAATTTCTCTGGATCAAGAGAGATTGGTGAGCTATCTTCTTCATTGCTACAGCATTCGCACTTATGATTTGGATAACGCCAAAATTGTTTACATAGCTCATTTTTTGTCTTCTGTGTTCTACTGGTCTGTCCTTCAAAAATATGATTGCACCATGTATTAAGATAGTGTCAATCCTCATGTTTGGTGGGTGCCACAGTTTTGTTGTAAATCAAGTTATCCTGTAAATCATACACCAAAATTTTTTTTTCTTCAATAATTTTCTGAATATGCTCAAATTGCTCTTTTTATCCTTTAACTCTACGAAAGATCATCAAATTATTGATGTCTTCTAGGGTAGTATCATGGACTTCACTCTTCTCAGGCTGAAACTGCTTAGAAGTAGTGGTCATTCTTATGACATGACTTGCTGGAAGCAGTCTATCTTCTTCATTATCCCACTCAGGACTTGCAGAGAAAAGTCTGATATATATGTTCTTGTGTTTTAGAACTTGATAATATCGTTCGATAGCTCGAATTACATCCTTTGGTAGCATAGAAATTTCTTTTAAAGATTCTGATGGATAAATACATAGTATATTTCCCATTTCATATAGAGTACGAACCCAGTATGCTAGAACTCCTGGATAAATATTAACTTTGTTATAAGTTCCATATGTCAAAGTTTTCATCCATCCTCCAATACTAGTAAACTAGCAGCGGGCTAGATTGAACAGTACATATGGAAAAATAAAATCGTTTTTATTTTTGATATCCATAACACCAGGGGCGTTACAGACTTTGATGATGTTTGAGCGATTAAGCTCTTGTATAGAGATACTGTCATTTGTAAATTTCTTCTCCTGTGAGGGAGACAAAGTAGTATTCTATTTGACCGATAACTTATGAAGCTTGAATGCTTCTTGTTCGATATTGGCTTTGGATCCTTCAGATATACTGGCACTAGGGCCTTCAGATAGTATAGCCTCTTTGGCTTTCTCAGATATTGGTTTAGCATCAGCCATTTCCATTAATATTATCTTGGATTCCATAGCAGCAATCTTCACATACATTTCGAACTTCAATTTCTCTAATTCCTTCTTTATTTGCTCCATTCCTGGTTAAAAAATCTGGAATAAAATTTTCTTTTCCTTTAATATGGACAATATCAAATTTAAATGGTGCAAACCATATTTGCATTCTAACAAGTGGCCTTTCAGCTGCACTAGTTTCAAGTTTGTTTGTCAATAATAGTTTTACTTGAGTATTATCGGTTCTAATAAGAAATTTCTTAGGTAACAAATAAGGTTCAAATTTGGCTACTCATTTGTTGACAGCTAAACATTCTTTTCGATTAATATCATACCTCGTTTCAGCATCCTTGAAAGCACATGAAGTATAAGCAACAAATTGTTCTAGGCATTTACACAAAGGATTACAAAGAAATTATTTATGGTTTTCTTTTTTTTAAAGGATTGCTCCCCAGTATAATAAAGATGCATCAGTTTCTAAAATATAGAAATCATCATCATTTGGAATATTCAGTTCTGGTAGATTTTCACATATTTTCTTTATTTTGTTTATCATATCAATATCTTCTTGTATCCATTTCCATACAACTCATTTTCTAAGTTTTCTGGTAAAATGAACTTTATATTTTGAGCAATTCTTTATAAATTTTTCATAATAGTTTAATAATCTAATAAAACTTTGCAGCTCTTTCTTATGTCTAATTATTTCTGAAAATTCAATAATCTTCTTTCGAATGTGAGGTTGTTGAAGTATTTTTTCTTCTGTAAAAATATATCATAAGAATTCGATTTCAGTTTTAGCTATTTTTGCTTTTCTTTCAGATATAGCTAATCCATATTTTCTGGCAATATAATAAAACTTTTTAAGATGTTCTATACGTTCTTTTAAATTTTTACTATGAATAAGGATATCATCTACATAAACAATGCAGAAACCTTTTATGTGTTTGATAATCTTATCCATTTTTTGTTGAAATATGGTGCATTCATTAATCTGAATGACATAACACTCCATTCAAATTGTCCTAATGGATTAGGGGTAGTAAAACTAGTTAAAGGTTTTGAAACTTCATCTAATTTTATTTGCCAATATCTTGATTTACAATCAAATTTAGAATATATTTTGCTACCCTATATTTTTTTTATTAACAATTCTTTTATTGGTAATTTATAGCTATTTGGTATAGTTTTAGAGTTTAAGTCTCTATAATCAATTACCATTCTAGCTTTTCCTCTTTTGATTTCACTATGATTTCTTACCATAAATACTGGACTATTATATGAACTAGTTGATTCTCTTATTACTTCTAATTGTAAGAGTTCTTTAATTTGAATTTCAAACTCTTTTTTATTTTGTTCACTATAAGGGAATTATTTTCCTGATATTTTAGCATCTGAGTCTTTTAGTTCAATGGTTATCATAGGTTTTCCTTATCCTATTTAGCTAGATGATGTTCATGATAATATTCATTTAGTTCTAATTTAACATTTTCTAATTCTTGTTCTAAATTTTCAATTCTTAATACTAGAATTTTTTGTTTTTGATTAATTTCTGTATAATATCCACCACGATTACCTGTAGAATTCTGATGTCTAGGTCTATGGTGAATTGGTTGATGTGCAATTTCAATTGCTTTATAGATATTTGGTGTTTTAATTTTGTGATTACAAGGTGTAGTAAACTCAAAACTATTTTAATATTGTGTAAAGGGGCTATATGTATAGATAAAAATTTCTCCTAAAAGGATATCACATCCAATTTTATCTGTCGCATATATTCGTAGAATAAAACATTCTCTATTTCCTATAATGATATGATCATTTTCTACAAAATCTCTATAAATTTCTACAATATCATTGGCTGTTTGACCATAAATTACTTTCTTATAATCTCTTTTATAATAATGTTTTGGGAACACATTTCTTTTACATAGGCAAATACCTGATCTAGTATCAATTATGGCATGGAATTTTATCATACAATAATCTGGTAAATTGAGAGTTATCTCAATATATGGATTAAGTATACTAGTTTTGATTGATCTGATTCCTTGTATCATATAAATTGGTTCCTTGTTTTTATTAACTCTAGGAAGAAGTTTTTGTTTTCCTTCTATATTTATTTGTAGAGTATCTTTCTGGATATAAAATGGCAAAACCTTCTCAAGAAAATTCATTCTAAATAATATTGGACTAGTATCTTTTTCTTTTCTATAATCTTGATGGATTTTAAGATTTAATTTAAATTGTTCTCCTTTTATGTATGTGAAACTTAGTTCGAGATTAACAAATGTTCTAATTTCATATTTAATCCCATGATAATCGGTAAGAGTTATTCATTGTGGTAAATTCTCTTCTATTAAATGTTCTACTAAATCTCTCTAATATGACCAGTACTAGTTCCTGTATTAACAATGGCTATAATTTCTTCGTAGTTATTTTGTTTATTGATATATTCTGTTAAGATAAGGAAATTGTCCTCACATTTTCTTAGATCAATATCAATACTATTTCTAGGTATTGTTGGGTAATTTCTACTAGTAGATGGTCTGCTAGAGTTTGAAAGTTCTCTAGTACTGATACTTCTTTCTATTCTTCTATTAGGTATTCTAGCTACAAATTGTCCTAAGGTATTCAAGGTGACTAATCATTGATTTCCTACATTATTGTCTATTCTTCGAGATTGCTGATGAAAATCAAGCAATATATCTTGTGGTAAGGAAATATTATTATTACTTAATATTCTTGGTGATGTAAATTGTGCAAGGTCTCTAAAGTCTTCATGAATTTGAATGAAGTCTCCTGAGATCTTATTGATTTCCTTTTGATGCGTAGTAATAAAGGCTTATAAAGCTTTATAATGTAAAGTTACAACTTTACTTCTTGGTGACATAATTAATCTATCAATTTTATGATATAGATTTAATCCTAGACTTAAGTTTTCATTTAATAAAGACATGGCAAGTCCAGGTCTTATAGTGAATATAATTTTCTTGTAAACAAAGTTTCCAGAGACAACTCCTAATAAGGCGTTCATAGGATCATGAAGGATTCTATTATCCATTAAGAGTGTGTTTGGGACACATTCTTTTGAAATGATGTATTATTGAATAGTAGATTGATGGAGAATGTATGGTTAAAAATGAAGGAAAAGTTATTGATGTGATGGAAAATATTATTTTATTGAAGAATGTGTGGTTGAAAATGAGTAGAAGAATGAGAATGAAAAAAATAATGTGTACCAAACAGAGCCTAAGTATATTTGTATAGGAATATTCATTCATTCTCTAAAATATCCTTTAATCATAATTTGGATTTCTCCAATCACAATATTCTTTAATCTTTCTCTATTGGTTCTTTTTATATTAGCTAATTCTCTATTAACTTATTCTTTGGTTATTAGAGGTATACTGGTGTTGCCTTTAACATTTTCGATGTTAATAGGTACTTCATCATATTTAGCAATGTATATAGTTTTGTTGAACCAAGGTAGTATTGGTCTTACGAACACATCTTTATCTCTTAAAGATATTTATTTTTCTTTTATTACTCCATATCTTTCTTCATCAAACGCAACAGTTTGTGAAGTTCCTTCTTCAGTATCTAATGTAGTTTCAGTAGTGTCTATAATCTCCTGATTCATGTAGATTTGTTCATATTCTGGTTCTTCAATTTCTTCTATATCTAGCTCATAGATTGAGTCTGTTTCAGATAGTCCGTTTCAGATAGTTCATCTAAATCTTCAATTATCTCATATTCTGAATCGTATTCTATTTCTACCATCAATCTAATAGATTTGACATTTTTTTTTATTAGGACAATTAGGAGATATATGTCATATTTCATTACATGTAAAACATTTACATTTTTATAAAATTTTTCTTTAGATTTCTTCTGAGGTTTTCTATATTGATTAAATTCTCTTTTCCATGATTTTTTCTTCTTAAAATATTTCTTATGGCTCTTAAATCCTTTATTTTTCTTCCAAAGTTTAAGATATCTTTTAAATTTCCTTTTATAATATGGTTTCTTGGATGGTTGATGACAACCAAATTGTGGTACTGCTGCTATTTCTTCATAACAACATAAACTAGCTTTCTTACCACGTTTCCTAAATAAGTGTTGATACATAAATTTTTTACACTATTCAAATATTTTTCTCTTAACAAATGAAGTTCTCATTCCTAGAGTATCTGTTCTATAGTTAGGATCTTCTCATTCTATTTTATTCCAATAGATTTGGTAATTTTCAAATAATTTCTGACCCCATGGCCAAGGTAATTTAAGAAAATATCTATTTCATAATTTTTTTTATCTTCCTCAAATAGATTCCATTCTTTTATAGATTTGGATGCTTTGATATATATCTTTTCCAATTTCTTAGTATATTCATTTAATTCACACATGTCACAGATTTTTAATAATTCCATTTCTCTTTTTGCTTGTAAGGTTTCTTGAGTAATCATATCAATCTTAGTTTCTGGTATAACTTCCCCTAATAATATTTGTCTAAAGAAATTTTCTATTCGTTTTAAAACTTCTTTAAAATTTTCAACATCTAAACTTTCATTGCTATCTATAGTAGTAGTAGATTTTTCTCCATATTTAATTTTGCTTTTGGTTTCTTCAGAAATTCTTCTCCAGATATCTGAAGTGATTTATTTAAAGGTGTGAATTATAAAGTTATAAGCGTGAGTGGTATTCCATTTATGAAAAGCGATAGCTAAATCTGTAGCTTTTGCCCATGAGTCAATAATTTCACTTTTATTATTGCTATTGTCAACATCTACCCATATTCCTGTTGTAGGAATTGGTTCAGTAAATAGTTTAACTGGATTATTATCCCTAAGATTTATGTGTTTAGTAGAAATAGCTTTAGGTTATTTCCTAAAATTATAACCTTCTCTTTCCATTCCATGTTCTCTTATCCATTCCAAATTCCAGTCATCAGATTTGACTTGAGTCCAATCTGTAGTTATATTAGTTCTACTTGCTTCGGTTGGTTTTCAACTTGTTGATTTAAAGGCGGAATATTAATTTCAGTAGTTTCGTCTTTAGGTGGAGGATCGTTCATATATATATATTCTCAGTTTGAATAGCTAATTGTTATAAACTTTGTTTATAAACTTCTAATTCTTCTCCACTAATTTCAAAGAATTTTATTTCTAATTCCTCTATAATATAAGCTGGTAAAGGTGATTCAATTGAGACATGATATTCTTTTTTATGTTTCAAATCTTTAAATTTTGATTCAATTTGTTTATATAAGATTTTTGGTCATATCTTTATATTATTATTAACAATTTCTAGATTTGATTCCATATTCTTGATATGAGTTATGAAATCTTGATTTAAAATATCTGTTTTATCTAAAGGCTGAGTATACTTATCATACTGTTTTAAAAATTGATTTATTATAATATCTTCTTCTTCATATTCGGGAGATTTATCTACCAAAATTTGTAATACTTTATTTTTTATTTCAACTAATTGTTGAGAGTTATTGATTTGTTTTATCTCTTCACTTAGAGATTTAAATTCGGTACTTAAATTTGTTGCTAATTCTTGTAATTTAATCCTATTAGTTCTAGTTAATATATTAATATTTTGTAATTATTCTAAAATCATTTTATCTTTCCTATTCATCTTAGAATATATTTCTAAAGTTCGAAAATTTTCTTCAGTTTCGTTACTAGGCTCTGATACCAATTTTGAGGTAAAAATGCGAAAAATGGTTAAAACATAAGACTAAGGGTATAATAGACAAAATACTCATAAAATGACAAAAGGCTGTCAAACTTACTGTGAATGAGAATGTAAGTGAAGCATTATTCAAAATTTATTGAACATTGGTATCAACATTTTTGTGAAACTCGTGTATACCGAAGAATTTTGAAGAAATACATTGTCTATCACATTCGATATAACCTTTTTTAAGTTGTGCCACTCGTGTTGCATTATCAATATTGTTGAACTATTTTTTATTGAAGAACCTATTTTTCATAATGATTAGATATGATGGATCACATTTATCAACTATACACATTCTTGACTTGCTTCTTAAATTGCAATAACTTCGTAATAATTTGAATTGATTTTGGTAATATAGCTGGTGCTCTACGTATAAACTGTATATGATATAACTTTATATAGATGATAGAGATTACTTGCATCAACATCGCCCCCAAAAATAAAAAAATAAAAAAAATAAAAATAAAATTCAATTTTCGTAAATAAAATAATGTAATGTCAAATGTACCCATTAAATAATTAAAAATATCTTACCACTCCCATAACTTTGAGTTGGTATCTTACAAAAGATTTACTATAAAATTTATGTCTAGTAGAGTATAATTTGCAAGAAATATTAATACTTCAATTGCACTATAATGATACTTCGGACTAAGATTTTATTTTATTTTTATTTTCAAATAACCAGAGGGGAGTAGGATCTTTATCTTTAAAAAAAATTAGTGTTCTAAAAAGCTCGCTTAGACAACATGCTTGAAGTGAGCGCCTAAGCGTTTTTTTCAATTCCTAAATGACTGATTTGTTTCCTTCCACTCTTTCATCTTCCCTAGGAGCACTTTATTTGTTTTTTATTATTTTTTCTTTTTTTAAATTCTTTTAAATTTACCTTATTATTATTATTTCAAAAAAAAAAAAAAATTTCATTTGACTTTAATTTCAAGTTTTTGAAAGATTTTATATGTACAAAAGTTAAAAATGAATTTATCTAAATAGTTAAATAAAAGTTAAGCTATTGTGCTATCTACATTATGTAATTATGATCTCGGGACCCATTATTTTGTTCCAAACTTCAAAAACATGTATGTGTTCTTATATAGAGGTGTCAATCCGGGTGGTCCGGGCCGGGTCGGCCCACCAACATATGAGTCCGGTAACGGCTCGCGTGAAAAAAAGTCCACCTGCTACGGATTTCGGGTCGGTCCACAAATTTTGGACTATAACCCAGGCCCACCCGCTGACTCATCCTGGTCGAGCCCATGCGGGTCGCGATTTGTTCCGATTTGACCCGTATTATTGTATAAATAAAATTATAAAAATATAAAATTTTTCATATTTATAGCAAAATTTTTTTTTTTTAAATGTAAACTAAGAATTGAATAAAATGATAAATTCATATTTATACCAAGAAATGTTTACATAGAATTCAAATTTAATGTTACATGAATTATTTATAATTTTGCAAAGTTAAATTTAACTTAAACAAATAACGACTAAATGCATTTCTAATTACTATTATCAAATATTAATTTCTAATCACCTCCCTGCCAGCTTGCTGCAGGCTGCAGCAAGCTAGCTAGGGAGATGCCTTCTCCCCCCCTTTTTTTTTTTAAATTTAAAATTTTTTTTCCTTCAGGGGCCAACGGGTTAACCTCGGCCCGTGAAGGTGCAACCCGCGAAGTCCGCGGATCACACCTCCTTGACCCTTGAACTGCCCGCTCGGGTCACGGGTCGGCCAGGGTCGATCCGGGCCGATTTTCATTAGTCAGGCCGGCCCGTCTGTCTTGACACTTCTATTCTTATAAATCTATTAAGTAGGACTTGTCTAGTTGAAATTGAAACTATGAAAAATATTCTAGTTTTTGTATTTCGAAAACTTGAAAATTTTATAATTGACTAATAGTAGAAATTATTAAGTAAGTACATCATTTTATAAGTTTAGATGTTTGATATGTATTATTTCAATTATTAAATGATTTCAAATGATTAAAAATTTAAAATAAGAAAACACATTTCTACGCCTAAATCTCGCCTAGGTTCGTTTAAGCTCGTAAAACTTGAAATTTCGTCCCGAAACCTAGCCACGTTTTACGCTTTTTAGAACACTGAAAAAACAATTTAAGACTTTTTTTGTATACAATATTGATGAGTAAAGAATCATTTTTAGAAATGTTCAATATGCATTTTCACTCAAATATTGAGAAATATGAACTTTTGTTGAACTCTTTAGGAGTTTGTATAAATTTTAAATCATCAACATAAATTGTCGTAATTAAAAGTACGAAATTTATTTTCTTTATGAAAACATATGAGCAAATATCGTTATTCTTATAATCCCCTTTCAATAGATATTTTCTATGGCAATTATACCACATATGTTCGAATTACTTAAATACGTGTAATGAGCTTTGCAATTTGATTGAGAGTAACTATTAGAAATGAATTGAATCATTTGCTTCTAGAACCTCAAACATTTCAAAGATTTCATGTTTATATCACTATCAAGTAAACCATACAGATAGACAATTAACGCATCCCATAAAACACATGCCAAGCCATAATGAATCAACCAAGCTAACTACAAAAATTACATAAAGACATTCATCATAAGATAATATGCATTCTCATAATCGATTCAAGTCTTCGAATTTCAAGTTCGTACACTTTTGTATTGTTTTAGAAAATTAGTTTCACGTACAGGGCTTCATTTCATCTTGGCCAATGATTTCTACATTGACATTTTCGACGGATTTCCTCCAATATCTTCACTTTCAATCAAAATTAGATTATTTGTTCAAATGGTCTTTTCAAATCTTTAAATGTTACCTCTTCAGTTCTCTATTTGATCAATTTTTTTCATATGGTCTCTTTAAGAACATCTTGATTATTTGCTTCATATGTTCGAATTACTTAAATACGTATATTGCGATGCTGATTGGAGATGTTAAATTTAAAGTAAATTTGTCTGTATATTGTATTTTTCTTCACAATTCTCTAATGTCCTGGAGGACACAGAAAATAATTAAATGTTTCTCCTTAGTCAACAAAAGTAGAATACATGGTGATGCCCATCCTTACTTGTGGACTCATATACATGGTTGAGGTATCTCTTGAAAGATCTACAAGTTAATATTTTGGGTCTTGTTCATAATCAAGTAGCATTACACATTGCAACAAACATAGTCTTCCATGAATGAACAAATATATTAAGATGAATTGTCATATAGTTTAATAAACAAAATACCAACTCATCTTTTTCCCTTCATATTAGATTTTGCACTATATTTTATGTTATATTTCTTTAATTTGCATAAGTTATCAGTATTTTATTTCCATGTGCTTATGTTTTTTGATTCAACATTGGGATCTCAATTTAAATTTTAAGACGTTTTTGTAGTTGAATAAATTTTATTTTAGATTTCTCTCTCTCTCTCTTTATTCTTGTATTTCGTTTTTATATAATAATAATGTCAACATTGCAAATGTATATGCTATTTTTTGAGACAAAAGGAATTACTTAAAGTTAACATTACAAAAAATAATGTTAATCAGATATCAAATGCAACGAATATTATTGAAGGCTCCAAATGAAAATAATGAAAATAACTAAGTCATGACTAGGATTTGAAATTTTTCAATATTAAAGGAATGAGTTAAATAGTTGGAAAAGAGAATGCAAACTAGATATGAATAATAGATAAACAATTTTCAAATGCATTATGGACAAATAGTAGCTATAAATTTCCAACTCGAGTTGAAGTCCTCATGCTAAAATTAGTAAATCTAATGAATGCCTCAAACACGATACAAAAATTGGTTCCTATTAAATATACAACACTTCTAAAGAGGTCGAAAGATATTTAAAAAATAAAATAAAAATCAAATAGACCCGTAAGAGGTTAACATAGACCCCCGTAAAGGTTAACTTAGATTACTAATATGTTTGTACTTGACGAAAATAGTGAAAAAAAATAAAAAAATCTCAATAAAAGTTATGTCACTCTTAAAAAGAGGTGGAATTGAAAAAATATAATGCCGACATTAAAATTATTGGCCAAAAATAAAAGAGAGCCCTTTAGGCATAAGTTAAATGTATCCTTGATAGTTGGCTGTTAGTAGACTTCAAAGAATTTGCGAATGACAGGACAAGTTATTAACAATTGAAGAGTCACTACCACTCCTTTGTTTATATAATACTAAAGTGGCTTCACGTTCTAGGCATTGATTGCTTCGCGATGTCATGTAAGGAGGAATTGGGGAGAAACACGGAGAAGATCAGAAGAACCAACCACGGAAGGAAGAACAGCAAACCAGGAATAGAGAAGGAAGATGGAAGCAACAAGCATAACTGAATTTTGCATTGGAAACGACAGCGTTTCATTTAAGTAAATACGACACCGTTATGCTTTAGTTTGATTGAATAAAGTGTAATGGGAAATCAAAGAAACGTTTGATCCTTTAGCTGTGAAAGTGCGACTTTAATTATTGGTGGAATTAGAGGCTATATCAGCCCATGTGCGTAGTGGAGAAGGGGTATTGTTTTCTGCCAAAATTTCAGTGGAGTTGTTGATTGAATCTACAGCTTTTCTCCCTCTCTTGTTTGTTTTACATCATTTATCCTATCTCCATTCTGTTTTCCTTTTATTTGGTTACTATTTCAGCTGGTTCAGTTCAGAACACTTTATTTATTGATTTGTGGAAGCGTGAGGTTGCGAGGTAAATATCAGTTCATGACATGCGATTTTAATAAAACTCGATTTGAATTTGATATAACAATGTAAGTTCCAAATTTGATGTTTCGTCATTATTGAGGACGTTATTACGAAATTATAATTACCAGTGTTTTAAAAATCATAAAACGTGGAATCCAAATTTCAAGCTTTATGAGTTAAGTCCTATGCGTAAAAAAAACATTTTCTTATTTTTAAAATTATTTTAAACTTTTAATCATTTTAAAAATTAAAATAATACATGCCAAACGTCTAAAATTATAAAATACTATATTTGCTTAAGGACTGTTGAGAACCATTTTTTTTTTTTGATGAAAATGCATTTTGAAATAGTATTTTAATGGAGATTGTGTGGTTAAAAAATAAAAAAAAATTTTAAATTTGCATTTAATATGATTTTATTCAATAATGTGTGGTTGAAAATAAAACAGAAAAATGTATTTTAAAAATAATGAGTATCAAACAAGGGATTAATAATTTCGACTTATACAATTTTTTAAAGAAAAATTTGAAACAAAGTCAAATAAAAGGCTTTTTACAAAAGGAAAAGTGCGTCTAGTCGCAATCAGTCGCACATTAAACGATCCAATTAACAGTCGATCACTTAATTTCGTGTTTATTGTTAAGATGTGACGTTTCCTAGCACCTTGCTAAGAACCACTATAACGCTCATTTTTAAACACTGATAATTATCACATATTGCCGGCACAATCTCATAAAATGCATTTGAATGCCTTTGCTCATCAACTGCGAGTCATTTTCAAGCCCATGACCTTTACATGCCTTTACCGGTTGGCTTCCGAAACCCTTGCCAAGATATTCTGCTGTGGGTCAGATTTTATCAGCTTGGATCAGGAAACCAGTCCACATCATATTTATTTACCATCTTTTTAATTATTTTTTTTTCACTGTGATTTACGAGCTACACTAACAACAAAATAAACCTTATTTCTATTTGGATAGATTTATCATCTATGTTCTAGTGTTGAAGGCAAAATATGAACAAATAAATAAGTTCCATCTCTGACCGCTCTTAGATAGACAGATTTAATATAGTATTAGAGCAGACGAATCTATGCACTTAGTGGACTTTCGGTTTAAAAATTTTAAAAACTATCAGCCTAAGCGACGTATGTTAAAAAAAGAAAAAAAAAACTAAAATTATTAAATTTGTATCTAATAACTAATGTTTTTGAACGAGATAGTTAAACTATAAGGGTATGTAAACCTAAAAGAACTACATCCAAAATGTTCCTTTTAGACTCTTCAAGTCCAACTTTCTAACTTTTCAAATCAATCTCGATCTTATCATTGACTTTTTGTTCCTCGAACCATGTTTCAACTGCTCATTAATTTGATAGAAAATTAATGTGAGCACAATTTTTTCAAGGCATTTTGCAATCCTTATCTTGATATTGTGATTTTGCAGTACAAATTTATTTACAAAGAACAATATCTCAAAAAATAAAAATAAATAAAAATTGGGCACTCTAGTTGGGACAAAAATGGATGGAGAAATCAGAATATGCCATTTGGCCTAGATGTTGATACTAATGACAATAACATGCTTTTTACCTACTAATAATAAAATAAAATAAAATATATTTTTTTTTAAATGGAAAAAGGTGCGACAAACAGTGGACCCATGTTCTGCAAATGTTACTAAAAATCTGTTTTATCGTTTAGAATAGGTTAAAATCGATCCATTTTGCACCCGAATTCAAATTTTATGGTGTTACGGTCAAGCCTAGCAGTTAGCACATGAATGTTCGACTGTAATATTTTTTTATCACAAAAGTTTGTCCGGCACATCTAAAGATAGATTCTTATTACAATGTAACTCTCTATAACAAAGAGTAATTTTGCCCAATTGACTCAATTTGACATCAACAACTAGATTCTAAGTAAATAACTGAGAAATGCCAAAATCATTCACCATGTTGCATCATTTTTCACAATGTTTATTATTTTTACTCTATAAGAATTTAAATTTGCATCAAATGATGCAATTAGAGGTACAAATTTGGAGCACCTCCGGTTTGTATTTGGACCAACCCAACTCAAGACCATCCCCAAGTCGATTTGCTTGACAAGGTAGGTTGTGCAAAGCATAAAGGTCTAGCTCCGTCTGGTATTTTTTTTTTTTAAAGGAAAAAACCTAAAATTTCACATGCCAAAGTGAATGTGGGCCACATTGAACTCAACATTTTCTTAACCAGCTCGCACGGCATGATAGGCATGTTTGGTACGTTCCAGTATAATATTGTCCAGCAAATTGTGTTAAACATTGACTAGAATTAGAACATCAATATCTAGTTATGATAAGCACAAAAGTGTTTTTGGTATCTTAGAAACAATAGACTGATTGTAATTGAGATATTACAATTGTGAACACGAATATTAAATCTTTTATTCCCTCCGTCCCACAAATATACACTTGTTTTTATTTTTATACAAATTAAAATATATATAATTAGAAATAACTTTATATATATATATATATATACATATATATTTTTTTTTTTTTTTTTTTCGTAATGTACCCTACATCAAATAGTAATTTAAATAAAAGTAGTTCATATTTGTTGATAAGTCTACATTAAATAGGGGTATATTGAAAAATTAAGAAATCAACTATACTATGAACAAAAAAATGACCTATAATTTGAGACGTGGAAAAAGAAAGTAAGTCCATCTTTATGAGACGGATGAAGGAGTAATACTTTCTTCTGAAAACCACACAAAAACTTAGGCCTTGTTTGATCCACCCAAATTTTCCATGGAAAATAGAAAATAAATTCTATCTTCCACTTTAGGCATATTTGATACACTTTTTTTCTTGGCAATTCATTTTCTTGGATTTGGTTCACACGCATCTAATTCCTTGTTTTTGATGAAAACGAATTTCCACCAATTTGGTGGGATTTGGTTTTCTAGGTTTTATTTTTTTTTTGCAATGAAAACAAATTTTATGGATAATTGTAAATTTTTTTTCCCTTTAATGGATAATTTTCATGAAAAATAAAGTCAAACGAAAACTAAAAGATCCAAAATTTCAACATTTTCAATGTGAAAAATTATACCAATCAAACACAATTAATTGACAATTCTCAGGAAAATAATTTTAGATAATTCAATTTCCTATAATTCATTTTCTTTTCACCCAAATTTCACTATTGCAATCAAACGGCCACTTATATTCAAACTAATTGCAGCAATTTGCAAGCAAAATGGAAAACAAAATACATTGAATCTACTCAATATCCACTAAGACCATCCGTACAAAAAAAAAAAAAGCGAGTTTATGGGCAGCCTCATTCCTCACGCGGGCATGAAGTGACAAGTATTACAAGCCACCCCAGAAAAGGTGCATTAGTATCTGATGAAAAATATTACCGAATTACAAAATTTATAATCTTTAACATTATGACCCCGTTTGTTTCGAATTAAAATTAATACAAATCAAAGTCAAATAATCAATATTAATAACATCTTTCATGTGTCTCACAACTTTTCAAACACACATTTCAAAAACTTCTATCATAATCTACTAAAAATCTAATTTTAATCATCACCAAACACCCACTATATATCATTATCACTATGGAATTTCCAGTCAATTGCTCCATTGTCATTGCCTCCATCAGAATATAACAGTTACAAAGACAGTAATATGGACAGTAATCAATATATGCTATTTCTTTCTGGAATGAGAGTGGAAAAGGGGACCTCAATCCATTATTTTGAACTTTAAACAGGACAATCCTACAAAAAGGTCTTCTTCAAGTTTTTAGAGCAAGAAATTGACACTGGGACATATATTAGATAAAATTTTCATCCTCATAAAGAGGGCCCCACGAGAAATCCATGATTAAAAATCTAGCCAATCAATAAGAATGGATTAGGATTTTTTTTTAGTCTACCCAATAGGAAAACAGATAAGGGCCATTGGTGGGTCCCCAAAGTGTTAGACCCATTCCCTGTGGAAAAATCCCGACAGCGGGGAAAAAGTGTCCAAGAGAGGCCTGGAACTCTTAATTGCACTGTAAAAGTGCACATTGTGTGGGTCACTCCCCTATACAAATAATTGAACCAAGTTTTTTGAGTTCTATACATTAAGAGCAAAAGACCCAGCATATCCTATTGCCTTTTGGTGTCCAATTTTCTTTGGTTTGATCCCAGATCGATATAAAAATAGAGATATATACACAAAAAAATCCATGGTTTCTGATAGAAAATTGGCTAATGTTGTTGGTGGAAAAACAGCAAGGGCCTGTGATAATTGTATAAGAAAGAGGGCTAGATGGTATTGTGCATCTGATGATGCATTTTTGTGCCAATCTTGTGATGCATCTGTTCATTCAGCAAACCTTTTGGCTCGACGCCACAAAAGGGTTAGACTCAAGATTTCTTCATTCAAATCATTTGAGGAATCTTCTCTTCGGATTTCTGTGCCCTCATGGCACCAGGGTTTCACCAGAAAGGCTCGAACTCCGAGGCAAAAAAGTCATGCAGAGAAGCTCAAATCTGAAGAACAAGTTGGAAACCCTCTTCATCTTGTGCCTGAAATTTGCAGCGAAGAGCACTCCTATGAAGAAAATGATGAACAGCTTCTTTATAGGGTTCCGATTTTTGAACCCTTTGTAGCAGAGTTATGCACTTCGGTAAATGAGGATGTGATGAATAATGAAGCAGAAAATGCAGAAGCTTCTGGGAGTACTGAATCGAAAGCCATGTCGAATGATTTGAGTCAAGAAATAAATCATATACATGGGTTTCTTCCATCCGAAATGGATCTTGCAGAATTTGCTGCTGATGTTGAAAGTTTATTGGGTAAAGGGCTTGAAGATGAGTCGTTTGATATTGAAGGGTTGGGACTTTTGTGCTGTGAAAAAGAAAATCATGACTCAAAGGAGTGTTCTTCGGGCAGTAGTGAAAAAGTGAAGGTTGAAGATGAAGAAGTGGCAGAAATAGTCGGGGCACAGGCACATGGAAATGGAACAGAGATCGACTTGGAAAGAAAATCTTTTGAGTTCAATTTTGATTATGGTGATTATTCTCCAATTACAGGTGAAGGAGAAGATACTAAAGCACCAATTATTGGTGGTGGTCAGCCGATAATTAAAAAATTCGAAGATTTTAATGAAGTCGATGATGATACTAAGAAGAAGAAGATAATGTTGAGTCTAGACTACGAGGGTGTGATGTCGGCTTGGGACGAACAAAGGTCCCCATGGACAACTGGTGAACGGCCGGAATTGGATTTCAATGACTTTTGGCCTGAATACATGGTTCGTTTCCTTCCTTTTTATGTATAATTCATTTCATATATTCTCTCTTTTTTCCTTTTGTGTGTGGGAGATAAATAAACAATACCTAAGAGAGAAATTCTAGTTAAAGTAAATTCCTTAGATTAACATACATCAATTTTAGATATATATACTCAAATTCAACACAAATAGAAGCTATTTTATTACAGTGTTTACTAATAACATTTTCTAGCACGTTTTTCTTTTTCCTATGAGGTACTAGTATGATCCCAAATAAGTAGAGGTATATAAAAAGTTGGCCAGGAGAAGACGACACAATGCGCAAATTTTTGTTCGTACTGCTGAGTCCATCCCACCAAACAAGCTAATTACGTTTGTCTAATTGAGGTATATATGGTAAAATTTTGTAGGGCACTTGTGGTACAATGCATGTATATGGAGGTACGGGAATGATGAGTGGACATGCAGCAGCCATGGTGGACGGAGGTAGAGAAGCCAGGGTTTCTAGGTACAGGGAGAAGCGCCGAACCAGATTGTTTTCCAAGAAAATAAGGTACGAGGTTCGGAAATTGAATGCTGAGAAGAGGCCCAGAATGAAAGGGAGATTCGTTAAGGGAGCAAATTTTGTAGCAACAGCTTTTCCTTTGCTCAAGAAATAGGAATTTTGAGTAATTTAACTGACAATAGCCAGAACTACCAGTTACCAGTAAACTGGCTAGGAGTCCAGAATTTTGTATAATATATCCCATAATTACGCAGCAATCTATCAAATGTTTGTATTTTTACAAACATATATGTTAATGGAAGTGAATATTTTAGGTAATCGTGTGACAAACAGATCCAGGTACAGCTGCACGTCGGTTAGTTAATTTTTAGAAAGACAAAAAAAAATGACATGATTTATATGTAACATAGAATTTCTTATATAAGTAAAGTGAATGTGCAAAAGGACATCAACAGTTGTGTACAATTCTGGTAAAGATAAATCTTGTGATTGAATTGATACATTTTATTATTTAGTAACGTATTATGCTAAGTCAAACATGGGATTAGCTTCATAGATTCTTCGAAATGGAATCTATCATTCAGTGGTTATCAAGAGTATCCTGACTGCAAGCATTAAAATGTTTGGTGCCATAAATTTCATCATAATATTAATATCTTAATTAATATAGATGGAATAATTATATTAATTATTAACATTTTGCTTGCATGCCCCCTCTAATGCAAGTATAAGTATGTTCATTTTCTATTAGCGCTTTTGAGGCAATACAATCGTAAAAGGGTTGCTCCTAGATGTCTTCTTAAAATTGATCTTTCTTATGATTCGGTTAATTGGGATTTTCTTAGAACCGTTTTTCGTAATGACCCGACTTTACGCCGGAATCGTTATCATATCATACGTACTGTCCGCTTTGGGAGGACATTGCCCAATTGGTACTAGAATTCAACTTAAATCTCTCATATAATGGAGGTCTTGAATTCGAATCCGGGAAGACGCGTCAGAAAGCCGTGAGGGGTAAGATGGGCCTAAGTCCTCCCAAATCGGACAGTACGTATGATATGATAACGATTCCGGTGCAAGGTCGGGTCGTTACAAGTGTGCTTGAAGGCCATGATTTTCCTACAAAGTTCATTGGATGGCTGATGGAATGCAGTACCACGCCTACTTATTCTATAGTGCTTAATGGTGGCCTTTATGGATTCTTTAAGGGAAGGAGGGGCTTCATCAAGGTGATTCTTTGTCTCCATTTTTGTTTGTTATTTGCCTTGAATATTTTCAAGGATGCTTAAGGAAGCTACCGAGGATAGTGAGTTTAACTATCATCATAAATGTGGTCAATTGAATATCACTCACTTAGCTTTTGCGGATGACTTGATACTATTTGCAAGGGGGATATTATCTCGGTTGGTATCTTGATGAAGTGCTTGTCCAAATTTGGAGACATGTTGGGACTTAGAATGAATGTGAACAAGTCTAACTTGTATACGATGGGCATTCATGGACAAGAGTTGGATGACATATACCAATTAACTAACATGGCAAAGGGTTCTATGCCATTTTGTTACTTGGGAATACCACTCGTGGCGGAAAAGTTGAAAGTAAGCTCTTATGACTCATTTATCAACAAAAATTAGGCCCATGTTGGAGTATGGTCTAGGGTAACTTTATCTTATGCGGGAAGGGCAAAATTTGTGAGGACCGTGTTTCAAGATGTTGAATGGTTTTGGCTTTCCATTCTACCTATTTCGGCCACTATTGTATCTAAAATTGTTCCTATTTGTTATAATTTTCTTTGGGGATCGAGGAAGCCATTGGTTGCATGGAGTAGTGTTTGCTTGCCGAAACATGAGAGAGGTCTTGTGATATGATTTGGAGTACGCCACAATTTATCAAGAATCTAAAGCATGTTGGAAAGAGAGTAGAGCCGAGTTCGAGACTTCAAAGCGTTGATAAAGCTGGTCATTTACATGTTCGAGCAACGAAGTCCATAATATTGAAGACAACAAGCCAATGATCAAGCAACATGTTGGGGACAGAAATCGAAAGGAGTTGGAAAGCTTTGAAAACGAGAAATCAATTTGGAGGAAAAAATAAAACCTATGCGACCGCATAGGGAAAATAGGCATGCGGTCGCATGCCATGCAGCAGAGATTTGAAGGGGTCGCATAGTTTGAACTATACGACTGCATAGATTTGTACTATGCGGTCGCATAGACCAAATCCAGGAAGAATATTTCATTTTTTCGAAATTTCCTAGTTTAGTTAGAATTCTATTTTAATTGATATTTTGTAATCTTTTAAGAATTATTTCCAGTTTTAACTAGCTTCTAGGGTTTAGTATAAATAAGATTTTCTATCATTGTAACATTAACACTTTTTTGACATAATGAAATATTGAGATTTTCTCTCTTCTTGTTCTTCATGAACATTCGAACTTATCAAATATATTATTATATTTGTGGCGTTCAACCCTAGAACTTATTAAACGATTAGGCACCCTTTGAGGTTCTTGTTTCCGTATATCAACAGGTCTAAGGTTTAATATACCTTAGGTTCTTGAATCGTGAGGCTCGGATCGAGATTCTATCGTCTACAACCTGGATTTGGGCTTTCCCGGCGTTTTCAAATCAATTTCGCGAGTTCCATGCAATTTTCCTACCCAGTTTCGTATCATTTGGTATTAGAGCTTTAACTCCAATTCTATTAGGTTATATCCTATATTTTCTTGTTGAGTAAATAAATTTTATCTTTCCGTAGTTTCTTCGTGTTCTTGTGTCCAGTAATATTGTTGAGTTTTTGATCGGAAAAAAATTCCAAAAAAAAAAAGTCAAAAGTTGTTTTTGTGCTCAATTTGAGTCCAAATCAACTTCCGTCTGTTTCGTTGTTATCATAGTTGATTCTCGAGTTTAAAAAAATTTAGTGTTCATCCGTATGGTACTGTTCATTCGTACATTCCAAAAAAAATCTGATTTCTTGGAAATCGTTCAATACCCTAATATCAATTCCAATTTCAAAAATCTATTTCTTCCATTCTAATAGCAAATTCAAGAACCTCTTGCTTGGATTAAATTACTCACTTATCCAATTATCCAATTTCCTTATTCTCTTGAGTCTTTGTGATTACATTTACATAAAATAATGAATTATGAAGGGAGAAATATTTTTCAAACTCGGTGTTATATGGGTAGCAAGGTATGTAGTCTTGCAATTGATAAGGAGCACATATCCAATTTGGCTAGTATCACAATAGTGGAGAAATTGGGGTTACCTTTACGACAATACCCTATGCCTTATAGGCTGAGTTGGTTGAAAGAGTATGGGAATGTATATGTGAACAAGCAGGTTCTGTTGAATATCGCCATTGGGAGCTATATTGATGAGATTTGGTGTGATATGGTGTCGTTGAAATCCTTTTATATCTTGTTTGGGAGACCTTGGCGACGTGAACGGAAGACTGTGTATGATGTGGGAAAGAACTTTCTTCAGGACGGGAAGAAAATCACTCTGGTTGGCTTGACACCACAACAGGCATATGAAGATCTACTCAAAGTGAGAAGTGAGGAAGAGAAGGGATTGAGAGAAAATTAGAGTAAGAGCGAAGCTGATAAAGTGGTGAGCTTGAGAGAAAATAGTGAGGTGTTTGATTTTGAGGAAAAAAGGGAAATACCACAAGAGAGTGAGAAAGAAATTGAGCGTGAAATTTTAAAAAGGGAAGTAGAGCTGCAAAAAGAAGTTTAAGGAGAGTTTTCAAAGGTGACGAAAAGTTGGAAGTAAACTAAAAAAAGGAGGAGGAGTGTAAAGAAGAGGAGGCTTTGGTGAAAACTAACAATTCCCTCCCTAATTTGGCTATTTCTATTTTGTAGATTACCGAAGATTTAATTCTAGCAAACTAGCCCATTGGAGTACCACCCGATCTAGGGATTGAGCTTCAGTTGAGTTTCTCTTATTTGCCGAAAATTGACTTTGTGATTCTCGAAGTGACGACGATGGCATTGGAAGGAGTTCGTATGCAAGGGATTGTGTTACAAAGATGATCAGAGGAGAAACATAAGTCCACTAGCAGTACCATTGTTACAATCACATAGGAGGGGTAAGACATGGAAAAAGCACGGTTACTTGCCAAGGGAGATTATTTTTTGAGCATTACAAACTTACAAAAGGAAGCCATTGGGACAATCTCACTTTGATCTGTGTGATGGATATTGGGAGTTCATACCACAACAACTATAGCTGATTGAGTTCAATTATATCTACAAAGCTTATGGATGCCATGCATTGATCCTCTACTAGGAAGAAAATAGTTTTCCATTTGATCCAAATGGTGCAGTAATTAAACTTGTAGCAGGTTGTTTATCCCCTACATGATCACAAGGCATGGATTCGAGGACAAATCCTTTCGAAGAGAGAGGGGATGATATGATCCGGGGTATGCCACTATTTATCAAGAATTCGAAACATGTTGGAGAGAGAGTGGAGCTAAGTTCAAGACTTCAAAGCTTTGATAAAGCTAGTCATTTACATGTTCGAGCAACGGAGTCCATAATATTGAAGACAACAAGCCAATGGTCAAGTAACATGATGGGGACGGAAGCCGAAAAGAGTTGGAAAGCATTGAAAACGAGAAATCAATTTGGAGGCAAAAATAAAACTTACCACCGCACATGGAAAACAGGCATGCGGTCGCATGCCATGCAGCAGAGATTTGAATCGGCCGCATAGTTTGAACTATGCGATTGCATGCCATGCAGTAGAGATTTGAAGGGGCCGCATAGTTTGAACTATGCGATCGCATAGATTTGTACTATGTGGTCGCATAGACCAAATCCGGGAAGAATATTTCCTTTTTTCGAAATTTCCTAGTTTAGTTAGAATTCTATTTTAATTGATAGTTTGTAATCTTTTAAGAATTATTTCTGATTTTAACTAGCTTCTAGGGTTTAGTATAAATATGATTTTCTATCATTGTAACATCAACACTTTTTTGACATAATGAAATATTGAGATTTTCTCTCTTCTCGTTCTTTATGAACATTCGAACTTATCAAATATATTATTTTATTTGTGGCGTTCAACCCTAAAACTTATCAAATGATTAGGTACCCTTTGTCGCGTTCGCAAATTGAGATTCTTGTTTCGCATATCAACGTATCTAAGGTTTAATATACCTTAGGTTCTTGAATCGTGAGGCTCGGGTTGAGATTCTATCGTCTACAACCTGGATTTGGGATTTCCCGACATTTTCAAATCAATTCAGCGAGTTCCATGCAATTCCCCTACCCGGTTTCGTATCACCTTGGATTTCTAGACATCAAATATTGAAACTCGACACTTCATGCTAAAACCCTTTGGAACATTCGTAGTAAGAAGGACACTCTGTGAGTTAGGTGGGTTCATCAATTTTTTTTGTGTGGGACAGATGTTTGGAAGTATACGGTGAGGAAGGGAGACTCTCCACTATTCAAAAGTTGCTGGAATTACGCAGACAGATTTCACAGCCTTAATAGGTGCAGTAAGACGGATACATTTAAGTTGGTAGATGGACACAGATAGCCAGCTAGCCAGCCTGAACGAACACATCAGGTGCACACAAGCTAACAAAATGGGTAACCTCAGGTAGCTTTAATAGTGCAGATGCCTATAAACATTTTAGGTTGAAGGGGTTGAAGACAACATGGGGCAGCAAATGTTTGGAATGCTTCCATCACCCCTAAGCATGCTTTTATCCTATGGTTTGGTGCTAAGTCCAAGTTACTTACTGAGGATAAACTTACACACTTGGAGATTGACCAAACTTGCAGTTTTTGTGGAATTGGTATTGAGACGGAACAACACATTTTCTTCACATGTCAATTTAGTGCCTCCGTTTGGGAAAAGGTTCGTGTGTGGCTTGGCATTAGAAGATCTATGTCGACATTACCGAGTGCATTGAAGTGGACTAAAAATGAGGTCGAGGGACATTTTGGCAAAGTAAGACTAAGAGAATTGCTCTTGTTAATACTGTTTACCACTTATGGATGTCATGCAAGAGAAATTTTTTTTTATAATCTTAGAACGAAGTTGATAACGTTGTTAGACGGATTAAAACATACGTATACAAAGTTTTGTTTTCTTTGTATCCATATGATTTAATTCATTTTGAGTCTTTGGCACTAGGTCGTTAGATCGTTGTAGTTTGTACATTTTCTCATTTGTTTGTCCGAGTATGGCCGGTTTACTTGTATTGTTCTTGATCCTTGATTGCCCGGGTATGGTCGGTATACTTGTATTGGCACTTGATCTTTGTTTGCCCCGGAGATGTCCATTGTACTTGTACATGATTTTTGATCAATATGTTTCACATTTACCAATAAAAAAAAAGAACATTTTTTAGATAAGAGGATTTATTGATAAAATTTCACAGAAGAAGTCACACAAGTTGATATTTCATAAAATAATTTAATTTTTATTTACCTAAAGCATGGGGAAATTGTGAGTGGCCCTGATAATAAATTACAAACCTAAACTTTTCTAATCAGTATGCCTGGTTGACAAACATAAAGGGTCCCATTTTCCAAGTCTTTTTGGATTGGAAGAAATGGCACCATCACACCTCTCCCCAACAAACTGACCTTTTTTTACAGAAGAAAAGGACTCATCAATGCCACATAGAAACACATTCAGTCAGTCTGTTTTCAAGGCCAAAACTATCTTTCCGTGATATTTTCCCTGGAACAACTTAGAAGCAATTTTGATAAATATTTGTTCTTTTTGGCAGTAATGGGTGTGAATATTGTAATGTATGTATGTATACAATCATAGTATTGACATCTGAAATTACAAGTATGGGGAGAAGTGTTATTCTATCTTACTTTTCATTTTCAGTTGTTTCGAAATCGTATATTCGATTTTTAAAGAATAAAGTACATATACACACAGCGTAAAATGAAAAAAAACATAAAAAATAGAAGTGGTCAAGCTTTGTATGAAATATGAAGTGCGACCTTCTGTCATCAAGAACTGCGTTCGTTACATTTTCAACTATGTTTGGTAACGGTATAAAAGTTTATGACCAAAAAAGTTTACTTGTAAAATCATAAACTTTCTATGGATGAAGTAAATATTGTTTGTTGGGACATGTTTGTACACTCATATGTAATGTGTTACGTTTCATATATAAGTAAATAACGTAAAACATGTCGTGTAGCTCAAGTCAGCAATTTGCTTCTAATAGGACATCCCAAAATTGAGCTCTAGGCTACTCCAATAGTTACATGAACGTTGAACTTTATGAATTCAAGTACGACGATCAACTTGATAGTTTGAAAAAAAGAAGAAGAAAGGAACTAAAGGCACCACTTCAAACTTGATGTATTTTTTGGGGTATTTAGGCAAATATACTTAAAATTAGAAGTTTTTCAAGAAATGATTATAAAATATACTTAAAATATCGGTTAATCACATGATATCAAAAACCGTATTTAATTACTCCGAAATCCCCAAAATTAAATCTTCCCATAAATGCATATTAAAAGCCCCCAAAGCTCAAAACCCTAACTTCGACATAAACCAAAATTAGAAATCACACACAGCTTCTTCTTTAATTCTTTGTCTCCAATTCAAATTCAGAATTAAAACCGACTTCTTCCATATTATTGCAACGAAATTTCTCTCAATTTCTTTTTCAATTTTGAGGTTTTTGTTTTCTTGTGCATGTTAATTCAGTAAGGAAATTGCAATGGAAGATGTATGGATTGGAGATTTTTTTTCCTAATTATTATTATTATTTTTTCTCAGAATGTGATACCCAACTATACTAAAATTTCTTCCGGTTTTGGATACCCGCATTAGTAAATATGAAAATTTAGCCCTTATTTGATTGTATATTTCAACGATGGGCGTCCACAGATTTTCTTTGAGAATCACTTGATTCCGTACTTATTTTCAATCACACATTTTTCAAAAATTCTTTTTCATGCTTACTCATAACCACACATTCACAAAAATTATATTCTTCAAAGAAACCCTTCTCAAAAAACTCCTCATCAAACAAGCACTTAACTTTGGATCGATGGTGATAGTTAGGCAGTGCAACCACGGTGGTCACAACTTTGTGCATTACTGACACTGAAAACAATAAGAAACGATGCTCACAATGTGTTAGTGAAAATGTGAGTCAATTTCAGTTTTCGAAATGTGCATACCCATGAAAACGATAAGAACTAGAAAGTGACATGATGTGACACTTTTTAATTTATAAGTCAGCGAGCGTGTATTTGATCTTTTCTAATCAAATATCTTTGACGAAACTTACAATGTGCAAGTAAAGATATCTTAAAATAATATTCAGCTATTACATTTAATTTGTGTTGTTTTAGATAAAAATTAAGGTCTGCGTTAGAAGATGACATGAGTTATCACTTTTTAATTAAAATGCCACACTCAGTAATTTGAATTTTCTAATAGTAACATCTTTGGATAAGCTTAATGTGATTAAACGAATATTTAGCTATTATTATTATCTTTTTTTTTTCCTGGTTACATGTGATTTAAGTATTTTGTCACTTTTTAATTAAAAGATTGATCCTTTTATAATTTGACTCTCTTTTATTTATTTATTAAAATAAATTTTTAATAAATTTTGGTTAAAGATAGTAAAATATGTTATTGAAAAATTGATAAATATTGTGGATCTCATAAAATGTAAGACCAAAAACGAGTATGAAAAAAAAAAAAAAGAATTTTAAGACATGGGGGGCCAAATGGGGCTAAGTATGTTAAGTGGCCAGGTGATCTGCTTGCCATCTCTACTCGCTCTAGACACGAGCCAAGCTGGCTCGACTCACCTTGACATGAGTCGTGTTGTAACCCAATCTCTATGGCAATTGCGCTTTACTTAATTCCTATAATGTATTTTCTCTAACGGGAGGTTGTGGGTATAAAGCAAATAGGTTTCATCAAAGAGAAAGTGTGTATATCTATGTTTCTTCTATGGTACGTGACGGTGGTGCATACTAGGGTTTGGTGTCGAGGGGTTTGAAAGACTGTAAAGTTTCTTGTTTAATTGATAGATGAATATTTAACAAAATAATATATTAGAAAATAGGGGTTCTTTTCAAAGATTTTATTTAAATGTAGGGTAAAAATTGAAGGAGTAGAAAAGAGGGTAGTTTTGAAACTTTAGGAAACTAAGCCATAACTCGTATTTCATAAAGAATGTTGGTTTTTGGTGAAAATTTAATATATTGATTTGATAAGGAGGTATATTTAAAAAATTATAAATGGAGTAAATGTTAATATATTGATTTTTAATAAAAAGACGTATGCTTGAAAACATTTTAGAGGAGAATTTTATAAGTTTTTTTTGGAGAAAAGTAGGATACTTTCGATGTTATCCCTAAATAAAAAGCCGACACACTAGGTGAAATAGCAAAGGGATCGACTGAGAGATTTTGGTCCCCATTTTAATGCCTAGTAGAGAATATGACCCCAATATAAGTAGAAATGAAATGGTCGAAATGGAGAAAAATAATTTACAATGGTTTGAATTAATTTTTATATTTCTATCGGAAACTCCAAAGGATTTAGGGTATAAAATTTGGCTTTCAAAACAAACGAGAGCATAGATCAAAGCCCTTTAAATCTCCTTTTTCTTTAGTGGAAATTACGCCACATAACTATTATTATATTTAATTTCAAATATTACATGTTAAAACATTTTTTTCATAAATACTATAAATTTATAGTAAATATAAAAATGTAAAAGTCAAACTAAATCATACAAGGAATAATTTTGGTAGCCATTCTTGTTGGGAAATTATTTAATTTCTCGTGATGGGCCAACATATGTAATTAACTGTGTATAAATGTTATCTTAAAGTTAAGCCCAAAATTAAAGTGATCTAATAAAGAATTAAGTAATTGGACTTTAAGCATCTAATTAAAGTGTGGGCCGGACTATATGTGTAGAGATCGGATCCATTAGAGTTTGTATTTGACGATGGGCCGAATACATATGGAAATATATAAAGGGTTATGGTCCCCAATTCATGTGTGATTTTCTCATTCTTTGTGGCATCCCATCAACACAAGAATACAAGAGAAAGCATATGAAGAGGAAGATCCATAAAACCCACAATCAGGAATTAAGATGGAGATTTGAAGCAACCAAATTGAAGATTTACAGATCCAGATTCAAGATTCATTAATCAAGTCAGAAATCAATTGATTAAGGTATGTTCCGCGTTAATTCAGTTTCTTGATGATTTGACATGAAGATCTTGGCAAGATCATAAAGTTTAAAGTTTTAATAAAGTTCTAACAAGTGGTATCAGAGCCTATTCATGTTAAATCATTGGGAATCAAGTATTTTTAATTTGGTTCTTGTATATTTTTATGGTTTTCAAATTTAGTAATTTAGGATTTAGATTTATTAAATTTGAAAATTATTCGGTTGATTTTTAAGGTTTTCAGAATTCCAGTTTAAAAAAAAAAAAAAGAAATTGGAGGGCGGCGCCGATGGCTGTATCGGTACTATGCCAACGATGGCCGGAGCTGCGATAACGATAGGGTCGAGCTTCTTCTTCGGCTGAGAGTCACGACTATTTGAACGACGTATTCGGCCGGGCAAACGTTCCATTCTGCAGCAGCTGGGTGGCCGGGGAAGGCTGCCCCGGCCACATGTGGTTTGGTGTCGCCAAGGGTTGGGTTTGAAGGGCCCATGTTAAATTTTGGATTTTAGGGTTTGGGTGAATTTTTTGGGGACGGGGGCTTGAGTGGAAAATTTGAAGTTTTCAGGTCCTTGGTTGCAATTTCAAATTAGGGTTTAATTTTAATGTTTAAGCCCCTATAGTTTACACCTTTGGTTTAATCAGCCCCTTAAGTTTAAGGTTTTGATGTTTCAGTCCCCTAAGGTTATAAATTCATCCATTGAGCCTTTAAAGTTTCAGGTTTAATAATTCAGTCCCTTAAGTTTCAAAATTAATTATTTTTGGACTATTAAAGTTTTAATTTTAATGTTTAAGCCCCTGCAGTTTGCAACTTTGGTTATTTAGCCACTAAAATTTAAAGTTCATTCAAGTTGGGCATTGAGGTTATGGGTTTTGATAATTCAGCCCCTGGAGTTTTAAAATTAATTATTTTTGGGCCATTTAAAGTTCTGATTTTGCAATTAAAGTTTCAAAGTTTCTGATTTCGTTTTAATTGGCCCCAAAGGTTTTAAATGTTTAAAATTTGGCCCCTAAAGTTTTGAATAATTAATTTTTGACTCCTAAAGTTTTTTCAATAATTAATTTTTGGATCCTTAAAGTTTGAATAATTAATTTTTGACTCCTAAAGTTTCCCATAATTAATTATTGAGCCCTAAAGTTCTGGATTATTATTTTTGGGTCCCTAAAGTTCTGTATTATTAACCCTAGGCCCCTAAAGTTTCAAAATAAAATAAAAGAATTAAGGATTAACAATTATAATTCAAAATTTGGTATTTCTTTTGGATTACTAATTTTTCTAAATGAATTGATTGAAGTAACATGTCACCAAAGTGACCTCTCTTGCCCAGATTAATTTATTTGGAATATTAGAAAGGTTGTGTGTACGTAATTCATGCGGGTATTGACCGGCCCAAAGGAAGGTTAATATTTGGCCGACTTATTTACATACATGTGGTAATAAATATGTGACAATTATAAGGCTTTATTTTATGTGAACAATAAATCGGTCCAAAGATAGGTTTATTGTTTGACATAGTTTATTGTCAATATTTGATTACTACACCAAAAGTACCACTTACAAGTTGATATTTCTGTCCAAAGACTAAATATCAATGTTGTGCTCGGTCTCTTGTGATGAGGTTTACCATTATTTGAATTGATTAATTGTTTAATAAGGATTCCTATATGAACATGTATATTAAGTATTAGTTCTCTATTCAGTTAATCCATCAACTTCCACAATATCTGTCAACATCAACTCCATTCCTGTGCTAAATGGAACCAACTATTAAGGACTGAAAAGAGAACGTTATGATCGTTTTTGACTGCATGAACTTAGACCTTGCATTAAGGATCGAACAACCCGTTGCACTTACGGATAAAAGTTCTATCGATGAAAACAAGGCCTTTAATAAGTGGGATTGTTCAAACCGCATGAGTCTTATGATCATGAAGCGTAGTATTCTAGAATCATTCAGGGGCGCCGTGTCTGATAAGGTAACTATTGCCAATAAATTTCTTACTGAAATTGAAGAAACGCTTTGCAAAGAGCGATAAGGCTGAAACTAGTACGCTTTTGGCATACTTAGTTTCACTAAGGCATAAAATCAAAGGAAATATTCGGGAGTACATTATGGAGATGTCTCATATTGCTTCAAACTTAAAGGCTCTAAAGCTTAAGCTATCTGATGATTTGCTCATGCATCTGGTTTTAATTTCTATTCCTGCACAATTCAAGGTCAGTTATAACTGTCAAATGGATAAATGGACTCTAAATGAGCTCATTTCATACTGTGTGCAAGAAGAAAAAAGGCTGAAGCAAGAAAGGACTGAAAGTGCTCACTTGGCTAATACCTCTAAGGACAAGTTAAAGAAAAGAAAGAACAAGAAATCTGCATTCGGTTCGGTTCAAAATTAACAGCGAAATAAATTTAGTTGTAAATTTTGTGAAAATTTGGGATATATAAAGAGAGATTGTGCTAAATGCTACGCTTGGCGTGTAAAGAAAAGTACATTTCTCACTTTGGTTTGTTTTGAGGTAAATTTAATGTCCATACCAAGACACACTTGGTGGATAAATTTCGGTACCACCACTTACATAAGTGTGTTTATGCGGGTTTGTCTGAGCTGCCAAAACCAATTGATGCTGAAAGATTCATCTATCTGGGGCGATGGCAAATCAGTTAAGGTTGAGGCTTTACGGAATTTAGGTTATCATTAAAGACTGATTATTATTTGAATTTGAAAGAGACATTTACGGTACCGTCCTTTTGGATGGAATTTGGTTTCTATTTCTAATTGGACAAATTTGGTTACTCTTGTTCAATTAGAAATAGTCAGTTTGATCTTTTTCTTAATTCAAAAATTGTGGGTGTCAGTTCTTTATCCGGTTACGATAACCTATGTTTGCTTAATACGGTTGCCTCTTATAAAGAAACCTTGTATTTGGATTTACGTGGTATTGAACATAAATTAACCAATGAGAATTCTGCTTTGTTATGGTACAAGCGATAAGGTCACATCTCTCAAAAGAGAATGGAAAGATTTGTGTCAGAAAGAATTCTTGATTCCCTTGATACTTTCAGACTTAAGTAAATTATATTAAGAGAAAACAAACAAACATAAGGAGATTATGTGCCAATAGGATTTCGGATGTCTTAGAACTAATTTATACGGATATCTGTGGATCATTCCCTTCGGCTTTTTGGAATGGTCAACAGTCATTTATTTAGTTCATAGACGATTTTTTTCTCAATATGGCTACCTATATTTCATCTATGAGAAATCCCAAACACTGGACATGTTCAAGGCATACAAGACTGAGTTCGAAAAAAAAGGACTCAGTAAAGGAATTTAACAAGTCAAATCTTACCATAGTGGTGAATACTATGATAGATATGACGAATCAGGAGAACAACGTCCAGGGCCTTTCGGAATATTCCTAGAGGAATGTGGAATCTACCCACAGTACATCAGGATCCTCCTAGGTATAAGCACTAAAGATTGCAGCTTAAATTCTCAATAAAGTTCCAAGTAAGGTAATTGTCAAGGGGTTACAATTTTTTTTAAAGGTCCCACTATCAGGTCAATTTTCGAAACGGGAAATGTTCGATTTCTTGAGGATGTAGAGTTTGTGAGGGGAGATAAGGTTATAAGGTTATGATTTTGTCTTGGATGAAGAATATTTATATATTCCTTCTATTGCAATTGACAATGATTTGGTTCAGGGACAAATTCTTGCTCCAGATCTTGTTCAAGAAGCAATTTCGGATCAAGACAATATTACAAAATCCCCCATACACAATCAAGAGATTTTTCCAGAAAAAACAAACTCAACAACCTCAAGAACAAATGTCATTAAGGAAATCCACTATAAAAGAAGAAAGACAATTCTGGATAACCTTATAGTCTTTCTCCAAGAAAATAAGGATGACATGGATTGACGAAAGAATGACTTATCAATCAACTTTCATCAAGCCATGCAAAGGAATAATTCTAAAGAGTGGATTGATGCCATGCATAAAGAGATTTTTCTTCGATTTCTATGAAAACTCTTTTAGGACAATTATGGCTTCTGTGACATATTTTAGTCTTAAGTTGCATTAGATGGTTTACAAATTAAAGAAATCCATCTATGGGCTTAAGCTGGTTTCCCGAATAGGTATCACAATTTTATCAAATAATTATCTCATTTGGTTTCGAAATACATTCAATTGATGATTGTGGATATCACAAGTTCAGTGGGAGTAAGCAAATCTTTGTGATGAATCTTTTGTATTAAGGATATAGATACACAAGAATTGTTCTTGGTGTATTTTTTGGATAATCACAAAAGAGTTGTATCAATAAGGTTCTTAAAAGATTTCTAATCCCCTACAATTAAGGGAGACAACTTTAGTCTCAATTAATACCCCAATGATAAATTTAAAGATAAAGGATATACATCAGATTCTCTATGCTTTGGCAATTGAGAATTTAATGTATACTCGGGATAGCACACATCCGGATATAGTATTCTTTGTTGGAATGCTAGGCAGATATTTAATTAACTTGCGATGGAAATTTGGAAAGCAGCCATCAGGTTATTCGGTATCTATAGAGAACAAAGGATTATATGATCACATTCAGGAAAATCAGACCAATTGGAGATCGTTGGATATTCTGATTTTGATTATGGAATTTGACTGTAAAATATTGTCACTAGGCTGCATATTTTTGACAATATTTTGGATGAAAATGAAAGACCACTTAAGTTATTTTGTGACAATAACAGTCTTGTATTCCAATAGGAACATGATGATGTCAAAGTTTATAGACATTGTGTTCCTAATTGTTAATGAATGAATTCAGAGTGGTCAGTTTTCTATAAAGCATATAAGGACAAACTCTATAAATATGGATCCATTTACTAAATGGCTACCACCCGAGATCTTTCATGAGCATGGTGCTCACATGGGTGTTGCATCTTTTGATGATATGCCAGTTCAGTGGGAGTTTGTAGTTTGGATGTTGTCTTTTGACACATAATTTCGGTTGTGCACATTCAGTTCATTTCAGAAATAATGTATTCAGTTCAGTTCCACTCTGATTAAAGTTTATGGTTGATCTCATAAGGTATTAAGGAATAAGGTAGGACCAGTTGGAAATAGGCATGTTTAGATCACATTACATGTAATTTCCATGCTACACATCCACACTTGATCTATGTCATTTGATTGTATTGATGTACGTGACCATTGATGGGTTTAGTTATGTTACTTATAACGAAGACCGCTTTGATCCTATGTTGATATAATCAATGGACGAGATTGTTCGGAGATGCTTTTGGTTATGATAGCAAAAGTTTTGAGCACATAAGGTTATACACATTTATAAGGTAGTATATGTGGCCCAAGTGGGAGATTGTTGGGAAATTATTTAATTTCCCGTGATGGGCCAACATATGTAATTAACTGTGTATAAATGCTATCTTAAAGTTAAGCCCAAAATTAAAGTGATCTAATAAAGAATTAAGTAATTGGGCTTTAAGCATCTAATTAAAGTGTGAGCCAGACTATATGTGTAGAGACCGGATCCATTAGGGTTTGTATTTGACGATGGACCGAATACATATGGAAATATATAAAGGGTTATGGTCCCCAATTCATGTGTGATTTTCTCATTCTTTGTGGCATCCCATCAACACAAGAATACAAGAGAAAGCATATGAAGAGGAAGATCCATAAAACCCACAATCAGGAATTAAGATGGAGATTTGAAACAACCAAATTGAAGATTTACAGATCCAGATTCAAGATTCATTAATCAAGTCAGAAATCAATTGATTAAGGTATGTTCCGCGTTAATTCAGTTTCTTGATAACTTGACATGAAGATCTTGGCAAGATCATAAGGTTAAAGTTTTAATAAAGTTCTAACAATTCTTACTCCCCCAAACACGCCCTATCATCACTAACGAAAATTCATAATCCCATAAATGGTAACTTTATAAAATTCCCCCTTTAGCATTATTCAACAAAAAATCATAATCCCCTAAACGGTGAGTTTCTAGAATAACAAAGGAAATCGTCTACAATTTTCTTAATATATGGGAGGTTGAATTTTGAAGGGTTTACCATGTTATTGGTGTGAATAGAATTTGTATGGCATTTTTCGATTAAGGTTTAATGCTTGTTTGACGATACATTTATGCCCAATCTTTAGTTATCTTAAATCTTTTGCAATTACACTTTGTTGTTAATATTGTAATTTTAAGTGATTGAGATTTTACACAGTGAAATTTGTAATGTTAAGTGTGAAAAAAGGAAACATAGGACACTAGTTGCAATGCCAAGTCGGTTGATAAATTATAATTTGTTGTTTTACAGTTGATATCTCATTTTTATCTCTATCGAGTGGTGATTCGGGTGAATGGTTAGACCAAAATTTGGAAACATTGAATATATTTATGATTTTTTTAATTATTTGGACACTGTAGTAAATCACTTGTTAGAATATATATAAGCAAGCGAGCAGCAGTAAGATTCAGCAGCAACAGATGATTGAGCATGGTGTCAACGGTTCAGCAATTGTCTAGCTCAATTCAAGTTAATTTGGAGCCAAAGTTAGTTAGAAAGTAGTTATGTACAATTGTCAAGTTAGTTGGTTAGTTAGTTGTAATTAGTTAGTTTTTGCTCTATTTAAAGAGCTACCATTTTAATGAGAACTCAATTTTTCTTTTCTTCCTTAATGAGAATGCAGTCTTCATTTCTCAATTACTTTTCCTTTCAATATGGTATCGGAGCATAATAACTGCTCATCACCAATAATTTTTTTTCCGATTAACATCTAATCAATTCTGATTAGATTCAGCTGATTAATTCTTTCGTGAGTCAACATCAATTTGGCAATGGATAATTCGGTAGCTGATGATGGATCCAATCCATATTTTTTACATCACTCAGAATCTTGGATTAATTCTTGTTTCTCAGTCACTAGTTGGAGAGAATTATGCTTCCTGGAGCAGATCGATGGTGATTGCCTTATCTGTAAAGAATAAATTGGGTTTTATTAATGGAACTACTCCATGACCTGAGGAAAATCCAGAGCTGCTCAATCTGTGGATTCGTAACAATAACATTGTTACTTCATGGATCCTCAATTCAATTCAGTGTCCAAGGAGATTTCGGCCAGTGTGCTTTATTCTGAGTCCGCTCATGAAATCTGGACAGATTTGAAAGAGCAATATCAGTAAAGGAATGATTCTCATATCTTTCAATTGAAATGGGATCTGATGAACCTGATGCAAGGGGATTCACCTGTAAGTACATATTTTACCAGATTGAAAACAATTTGGGAAGAACTTGGTAATTACAAACCGAATTGCTCATCATCAAGTAGAGTATGTCATGTCTTTTCTAATGTGATTAAATGAATCATTTGCACAAACTAGAGGGAAGATACTGCTGACGAATCATATTCTTCCTATCAACAAAGTGTTTGCTAGATATCTTATATTTGTCTTTGTAGCCTTTTTTATTCGAGCAATTAAGCTTGCTAGATGTCTTAAAACTTGGTGCTCTATAGTCATTTGGCTTTGGAGTCACTGCATAAAGCTCGTTACAGGGATCATTAAGTATGCTTAATGAAGATAAATCTACCCATCAAATATATATATATATACACGTGTGTGCGTGCCCCGGATAAATGAAAGTTATACATTGAAAAAATCAAATATGAGGTTTTTTAAATTAAAAGGTCCTAGTAGCATCAATTTGATTTCATACTTTGAGGAATATATTCATTCACCAGTTTTTCGTTGCATGTCATTTCTCATTGATTTAAGGTTTTGACACTTGTTTACAAGAGTTCAGTGACACTTTCACATATGAGTAGCTTATACAATTTACTTCATATAGGTTTAAAGTAAGTTATGTAAGAAAAGTTTGTTGTTTATGAATTATACATGTATGAGTAAACAAAAATCTATTCATGATGTTATATTTAACAATCCATAAAAAACATAGTTTCTTAGAAGAAATAATTTTTTTATTTTGCCATCATACGTTTTGAATAATTGTACGTGTGCATATTTATTTTCACTCGTTCCTTTCGGTGGTATCCATGTTTATATTACTATTTTCTTTTACTATTCGTGACAAAAAGGGGAAGAGATTAATATTTATTTCAGCAAGTTGAGTATAAGTCAGGGAGAGAAATTTTTGAATTGAAATTGGATATTTGACTTGAGGGAAAGTTTTTCATTGGAATTTTAATATTGATATTGCGTTTTGTATTTTGTCAATATTGATATTAATTCTATATTTTATTTCTAAGTCATTGATACACGTAGTATAACATATTTTGATATAATGTTTTACTTGCATTGTTTTATATGATTTAATTATATTTTTTTAATTGTCGTTTCCTCTTACTTTTCATGCGATATTGTTGTTTTCATGTGTTTCAGAAAACATATATGACAAATTTGAGTCTTTAGGTAGTTTGTAGTTAGTTAGTTTGTTTTAGTTTTGACTTTGAAATAAACGATTTTATCACTGAATGTCAAATTTGGAGTTTGTTAAGTCAAAATTTTAATTAGCAATCTCTAAACTTGTAATTGACAATTTTCGTATTCAAAATTATGGATTAATTGAATTGCAATTAAAATCAAAATAGCAGCTATTGAGTTGTAATTATAGTCAAAATAGTTTGGAGTTTGTAGAGTGTAATGATCCAAATCTTGGAATTTGAAATTTTTATAATAACAACAACTTGCCTTTTTTTCTATAAAAAAATTTCGGGTTAAATTAAAAAGTTTCTTAATTTCCTTTTTATTTTGTGTTTTACCCTTACGGTCTGTTACAAGTCCCAAAAATTATTGGAAACAAATGATTTAAGGTAGATAACTTTGATTTGTTAAATAACGAAATTAAAACGGACGATTAAAATGAATGTTAGCATAGATTAACAATCGTGCTTATTTGGACCATTTATCGGATTCATAGTTCTATGAAATTTTCACAATACATTCTAAATTCATCCAAGTACAATATAATAAAATTTCAAAATTTTATAACTTCATTTTGGCGCCCCAAATGGACACTCAAACATGCAAAAAATCTATTCTCGAGTACATTGAACCTAGCACACGAAAAGGGGCATAACTTACCTACCGACCTATAATTGATTTGATTCCAAAGTCAACGGACACATGACTTATAAATTCAAAGATTTCTATTCGGGACGCTACAACAAAATTCAAGCAGTATTCTGAAAATTATTGTTTACAAGACTAAAATTTAATCTTAACTTCTTTTGGAATTTTAATTACATGCATACTTAAACCAATTAAAATATTAATATTCACATTAATAAAAAGAACAAAGAAGTGTTTAAAAGAAAAGGTACTACGTGAATCCCACTTCTTCGACCATCCTTTAATCTACAAAAATTGTCAACATAGAAGGTGTAAGCTTTAAGCTCAATAGGACTAATATCACTTGGTGTACCCTTTTAGTCATAAACATGTATACATATATACAAAGTGATATGAAAGAATTGAACAATTCACATAGATGAATACCGGCAAATTCATGATTCCCAAGAATCTCTTGGGATCATAGAAACTGGTTATGGTTATACGTAAACCTTTTTGTTCAAAGCTTCAAAAATTCTAACACACACACACACACACATATATCCACTAATAAAATAATTATTCCATTCAATTAACTTCATATAATTGTTCTTAATGTGCAAAATGAGGAATTTTTACCTCCGAAGCATTTTTATAAAATATCTGCTGGTGATTCAAACCTGAGTTTCCTATGTTAAATATCATGCAGATGACTATTGTGACAACTCAGTTATTTATTAAATCTTTGTAATTAAAATTATTTGAACTTAATATCTTAAATCTTTGGCCTTTTAAATAACTTATGGATTGGGCTTTCGTTACCTTAAATGTGCTGAGCCTCTATATCTCGTTTCTTAAATGAGCTATACCAACCAACCTAAGAATAAAAAATTCGAAATTTTACATAGAGTCCTAAAAGAAGTCGAAGTAATCAAGAAGAAGACCAAGAAATAGACTTTAAAAAGTAGATCAAGATTCAGACTCTTGACCACTCGCTGTGCACCTAGTTGACGCTCGAGCCCTCAAAACAAGAGCACTGACGCGTGACCTCTACGACTTTGGCACTTGAGTGGCATGTCGATTGCTTGCAGGCATGAGGTATTTAGCATGAGCGACAGTTCGACAATTCAGAACCCTAATTCGATTTTTAATCTTATTTCACCCCAAACATTACCCATTATAAATATACATGCCATATTTCATCCAAATGTGTGTTGAATCATTATTTTACATTAGAGAGGACATTGTTGAAAATCAAAACACAATCCATTGATTTCGTTGATTCATAATTTATCCCAAACATATTATTATTGGTTGAGCATCATATTTAGTCAAGAGAAATCCTTTGAAGATCAAAAATACATCCATATATCTGTGGCCTCAGCTACAAATCAAAATACACAAAGATTCTTGATCAATACCAAAAACCTTAAATTCACTCATAAGCCTTCAGAGCTCTGAAATTGGAGTAGAGGATACAAGTTCCAGGGCTCTGGAATAAGTCCGTTCTTGGTGATCTAGTAGAGAGAAAAGTAACCTAAGGTTGTTGGGAAGTTTGGGTCATGCAATTAAAAGAGTTCCCTGGTGATTTACAAATTAGGTGATCAGAGTCAGCTAAAGTTTAACAATATTTGGATTAATTGTAAGTTAACTTTTCTAGTGAATTTTACTGGTAAGTTTGCCCAAAGGTTTTTTTTTTATCCTTGAGAAAAGTTCTTCAAGAGGTTTTCCTCCGTGATTATATATGGTATTATTTACTTTATTTCTTTTCCTCTGAATGTTTATGTGATTATTTAATTAGGATTTAAATGGATTAATAATCTTAATGATCTAAAAATAATAATTAAGTGACTTGTTGCTAGTTATTGATAAATTTCGCATATTTTAGTCTAAATATTTCCCAACAATTCATGTAGTGTACACCTTAAATGCAGAGTGCTACATCCAGGGGAGAATCCATGAAGTTGATAAGCTCGAGCAGTTTTTGGTAACTGAAGGTCGCAATAACGAGAATATTTATTAATATTTAATTAAATAATATTAAAAAAAATCTTCAATATAAACGTAAAAATCATATACAATAAAAATATAATCCAAAATAACAAGAAAAAAAATACATTTTTTGAATCATATAATATGATCAAGTTTCAAGTTGTGACAAACTTAAACGAGACAAGATGAAACTTATATGTAAAGCAAAATTAAACGATAAATACTAATTCCAAACTTAGGCAAAGTTTTTAAAACAATCATTTTTAGAACTATTTTCGACCCAAAAAAATGTGTGTTTTGAACTCTTAAAAAAATAAAAAATAGTAGTTAGATTTTCTGAATTGAAATTTTACAAAATAAATTGACAAAATCTAACAATAAAAATATATATTATGCATTGTTATTATAACCAACCCGATCGTTGATTATATAAATCATTGGTTCAGGGGTTCAACTTTGCAATATTGAATTTTAGTTAAATAATAATAATAATAATAATAATTTTTAAAACAAGTAGTCTATTACTTTCTAAATTGAATATATAGTTTCTTGTCACATTTATTGTCAAAGTTCTTCAATTGTCATAGCGGTCAAGCATTACATTACCATATGTAGAGTACGGGTTTGAATCTTACCTATTGCAAATATGATATAAAATTTTACCTTGAACAATTTGGAAGTTAAAAAATTAAAAGAAAGAGGGGAAGTTCTTGGAATCGAACATTGTACCTCTTGCATGTAAAACTAGAACTGTACCATATAAGCTACACAACCTATTGTTAAAAGTTGTTACATTTATAAATATTTAACGTTATTCATCAAATCTTTATAAGCCATTTTTTTCCTACGGAGCCAGCACGAGCGGCCGAATCGGCTCGCCTGGTACTGGGTCCACTCCGGCTACATGCATATACATTCATAATACTCAGCTCTTGTTTGGCCTCCATTATAATGAGATTTTTGAAAATAATGTATCTTATAATAGTAATATTTGGGAGAATGTGTGGTTAAAAAAGAAGGAAATTTTTTTGATTTACATATAATATTATTTTATTAAAGAATGTGTGGTTGAAAATATGAGAGAGAAAAATGTATTAAAATTTTAATGAGGCCAAACAACGACTTAATACATACAACATTTGTCTTGAATGAGTGAATCAAGATGACAATGTGAGTCAAATGTGGCATAAGAAAAGACTAGGTGTTACGAGTTTCGTCATAAGATACTGAAATTTGATGATAAAACTTCTTGTGCACATTAGTTGTGCAATTATAGCATCCTATTTCAAATATGTTCAATTTTTATAAGAGCAATTTAGAATGTAAATAGTTCCAATCCTCCTCATCATCCAAATCCATGTCATCAATCTTTGCCATGTTTGTTTAGAATTCCTTCTATTATGGAATAAATAAGATATCGTAATTGCTTTGATATCAATTATTATTAATTTGGATCGATTGATAATGACGATAACGAAATAAACACCAAAATTTACGTAGAAACCCAATACGGGGAAAAAAAAAACACGGGCAGAGGGGGAGAAATTCACTATAATTAATAGCAATTGTGTTTGCAAGATCTCAATGCACTCAATTGAAATCTATAGCTCTCAAGATATTATATTAATCTCTCTCTATTGTGTTGTCCTACACACATACACATACACAAACCATAGAGAACAAGTTGTAGACGAATAAGAGTCTAAAATCGCGTCAAAAAATAACAATGGGTCTGGGCTGGATAAGTATGTCGCTCAAGCAATATACGGGTGATAGGCATGCGACATGGAAGCGCCAAACGAACAACCAAGTCTCGGGTTGTTTTCTACCAGGCTTGCTCGAGCGCCAAGCTAGAAAAAATTCAACGACTTTTTCCTCCGGTCTATAATTTTGTTCTCTTCAAAACCACTCCAATTTAGATTTCAATACCCACTAGAATTTGGGTCAAACTGCAACAAATCTCCACTTTTAACCAAATTCCTACACAAGAAATTTCAAGTCACGACTCCATCAATAAACATTACTCCTCATCTTCCAAACAAATCCCAATGAACTAAGTCAATAACAAACACCCACTAAATCCAAGCAATGTTCAAATTTAGCAATAAGAAGTGGTTTTGTCATTATATCAGTAGGATTATCCTTGGTATCAACCTTGCTCACTACAATATCACCACGAGCAATCACATCACGCACAAAATGATACATCACATTAATGTGTTTAGTCATCTCGTGAAACATTTGATCTTTAGTCAAGAAAATTGCACTCGACTATTACAGAATACTGTAGACATCTGCAAGTCTTCACTTATTTCACCAATCAATCTCTCACCTACATAGCTTCCTTACATGTATCTGTAATGGCCATGTATTCTGCTTCTGTTGTAGAAAAAACTATTTCATTTTGCAAAGTAGCTTTCCAGTTACTACTTTAGTCCATACAACGACTTCTTCAACAAGCACACAAAGTCTTCTTTCCTAGAGACTATGAACCCCTCTGGTTATTGCATGTAGATGCTCTTATCAAGTTTTCCATATAAGAATATTGTCTTGACATCCATCGGTTCAAACTTCAAGTCATTCTTAGCCACCACTCCAAGTAAACCTCGGATGGAACTATGCTCACAACTAGTGAGAACACATCTGTAAAGTCAACACTTGGAATCTGACTATAGCCCTTTGCCACCAATCTAGCATTGTATTTAGCATCTTTAATAACTGATGTGCCTTCCTTTATTTTGAACACTAATTTGTAGCAAACAACCTTTTTACCTCAAGGTAATTTCACCAAGTCCCAAGTATTATTTTTGATCAATGACTCCATCTCCTCCTGCATAGCAATCATCCATCTGCTAGAATCAATGCAACTATTGCCTTTGAATATGTCGCATGTTCCTCAATGGAATCAACGTCTTCAGCCACACTCAATGCATAAGTTACCAAATCCACTTCCGCATGCTTCTGTGGAGGTCTAATATGTTTGCGAGGTTTATCATTAGCTATAGAATGGTGTAGTGCTGGTGCTGTGGGCAAACTAGGCAAGATATTATTGTCTGTCAACCCCGAGTTGAATGATTCTGCTTCTCAATTTTATTAGAATCTCCAAGATATGAACCACGAACCATAGTAAGTTCATCAAATACTATATCCCTTCTAACAACCACATTTCCTGTCTTAGGACACCATAATTTATATCCATTCACACCCGATTTATATCCAAAAGAGATGCACTTTCTAGACTTAGCCTCCAACTTCCCATTATTCACATGAGTATAAACAAGACACCTAAAAATATTCAAATCAGAATAATAAGAAGGTTTGTCAGACCATACCTCTTTTAAGTCTTTTTATCAATAGCAATTAAGGGTGAGCGATTAATCAGAACACAAGTTGTAGTAGCTTCAGCCCAAAAAGTCTTAGACAACCCAGAATTTGAAAGCATATAACAAACCTTTTCTATCAAAGTTCTATTCATCTGTTCTGCCACACCATTCTGTTGAGGAGTTCCAGACACTGCCAAGTGTCTCAAGATGCCTTCAGCCCTACAGAAGCTATTGAATTGATCTGAACAAAACTTCAACATATTATCTGTGCGTAGACGTTTCACCTGCTTTCCAGTTTGCTTTTCTACTAATATTTTCAACTCTTTAAAGGTTTCAAACACATCACTCTTCTGATTCAAGAAGAATACCCAAATTTTCTTGGAGAAATCATCAATCACTGTCAACAAGTAATAATAGCCTCATTTAGATGGTACCCTAGCCGGTCCCCAAAGATATGAATGGGTATATTCAAGTGTTCTACTCGTGTTGGTCATCCTTTCGTGAATCTAACTCTCTTCTGTTTCCCAAAAACACAATGCTTAGAATAATTTATTTTGCTGGTCTTCTACCCATCAACAAGTCTCATTCTACTCAACTCTGTCATGTTATTCTCACTCATATACCCAATCCGCATATGCCAATATTTTATAATTTCATCATCTGTCAAAGAAGTAGAAACTGGTGCATCCCCAATTACTGTGAAACCATGGAAAATGTACAATTATATAGAGGTTTTATGTCCCTTCATGACATCAAGAGCATCTTGACTTATCTTCAAAACTTCACCGGTGTATCTATAGGAGTCAAGTGCACTTAAAGATATGAGATTCGGCTTCAGTTCTGGAACATACCTTACATCTGTAAGTGTTCTGATAGCCCCATCAAACATTCTGATTCTAACTGTACCAACTCTAAAATTTTGCAAGGCGCGTTGTTTCCCATAATAACTGCACCTTTCGAAACTCCTTCATAAGTTGAAAACTAGTCCTTGTTGGGACACATGAAAATTACAAGTTGAGTCAAAAACGTATTCCTCATATGGTTTGGAATTCATGTCAGAAATCATAGGAAACTTTCCTTCACATTGCCCATCTTTCACAACTCAACCTCTGCTCAATTAACAGGTTGCTTCCATTTTTTAGTAATACCAGCAGCTTTATTTCTATTCTTCAATATATATCAATCAGCTCTAATATGTCATTCTTCTTACAATAGTGACATGCCTTTTCAGCATGTCTAGATTTCAATCTGCCCTTCATATTTCTACCAAGATTCCTATCTTGATTTTTCACATGCACAACCAAGCCTTCAGCATGATTCTCAGATCATCCAAACAAGATACATCATATTCTCCTTAAATAATAAAGTTTCATATACCTCTTCCACTGTGGGAGTATCCTGACTATAGAGAGTATCTCTAAAAGTCACATATGATGACGGCAGAGAATACAACAACATCAATACCAAGTCCTCCTCGTCATACTTAACTTCCAATGTCTCCAAATCGGTCATGATTTCTTTGAAAATAGTTAAGTGATCATCGAATAGTGGTGTCAATAGGCCGAGCCGAGCCGGCCCGGCCCATTGTCTCACGCTCGTGGCTCGTTGCCTTTTGGGGGAGCTCGGGCACGGGCGAGCTCGGCTCGTGCCCGAGCTCGCCCAAAGCGAGCGGCTCGGCGAGCCGAGCTTAAGCTCGGCTCGCCGGCTCGCCTTTTATTTTATTATTATTTTTTTAAATAACGCTACTAGTACTACAAGTCTATTTTTTTAAATATATATTTTTCAAAACATTAATCGGGGCTCGTCAAAACATTTATAATTTTTAAAATAGTAAATATACATTTATTTTTTTTAAAAAAAGATAAACTCTCCTCATTTATCCGGGCTTGGGACCGGCTACTTCAATTTCGTGTAGGCGGAGTTAAAATTGTACACGAAAAACTTTTTACGTATACAATTTTTTTTAAAAATTATAAATGTATGAAAATAAAATTTTGTAATGAGTGTATTGAAATTAAATATCACTTACTTGATTACATGCAATTTCGACATATTTATGTTGAATTCGATAATTAGCGTCTTCTCAATCCTTCACGCACATTAACGCTTCCAAAATATCTTCTTTTAGTCGACTTCGAATATTAGAGAGAACCCTCTTCCCTGCACTAAAAGCAGACTCCGAAGCTACAGTGCTAACCGGAGGTGTTAGTAGATCTTTTGCAATTGCAGAAACAATTGGCCATCGACGTTCATTATTTCGCCAGAATTCGATTACATTTTCTGAACTTTTCTTAACTGATTTGCTACTATGCATAGTATAACGAAAGTAATCAATTAATTCAGATGGCAACGCATTTGGACTACTACTCGAAGTTTGAGTACATGCAGTGGAACACATACTACTACTACTAGAGGAACCATATGCATATACAGTTGAATCATATCTAATTGAGTCTATGTTTTCTAATAAATTAATTACTTCAGCGTCGTCATCGTTTATATTAGTGGGAGGAGGAGTAGGTACACGAGTAACTTGTGTACCTATTCTTGAAGCATATAATTCATACATTTCAGTTAACGTTTGTTCCAAATTCCTATAAGTAATAGGCATATTAAAAGTTAAAGCATTTGAAATTTGGTCAATTATAAATTTAGTACCCGATAAATTATATCGAGGGTCCATGACGCATGCTAAAGGAAATAACATAGGTAATTCTTCCCAATATTTTCTAAATTTTAATTCCATAGCATATATAACCGCATGAAAATCAGGGTCATTTTGATATCTATTAAAAGCCCTAACAGTTATATAAAGATGTTCAAAAACCATGCAATTAGTTAGATAATAAACACCAGACAATATATTCGTAGACGTATAAAAACTTTTCAAAAATTTCTTAATTTTAAAAACTGTATTCCAATCGGATTCATTTAAGATATCATCGTCTTCGTCTCTAATATGCCTACTGTTATAAAATTCAGTGATAAACGGTTCAAAACCTTCACAGGATTTTAATAATAAGTAAGTTGAATTCCACCCATGACCTACGTCAGTAATAAAAGTTTTTGTATTAGAGTTCCCAGCTTGTTCACAAAATTCTTCAAATGCTTGTTTTCTACTAGGTGTAATCGTGATATACGTAAGTGCATTCCTAATTCGACTAATTTCGTCCTTCACATGTTTTAAACCGTCTTGTACAATTAAATTAAAAATATGGCACACACATCGAATATGGAATAAATAACCACCAAACTCGGGTTGAAGTACTCTATGCAATTTATCGATAACTACTTTATTTACAGAAGTATTGTCAAAAGTAAAAGAACGAATTTTACTCTCGCATTTATATTCTTTAATTATTAACATAATTGCATTAAATATAGTGTTAGCATTATGAGAATACTCAACAATTTTAAAAGCAATAATTTTTTTATGCATAACCCAAAGTGGGTCTATATAGTGTGCAGTTACAACTATATAACCTCTCTTATTAATCCCTTCCCATAAATCCGAAATTAAAGATATTACACCCCCGTATTTTTCTAAATCCCCAATCAATAATTGCTTTACATTAAGAAAATATTCAATTGTATTAGAACGAAGAGTATTTCGACTTACCCCAACGTACCTTGGTTGAAGATATTGTTTGACGTAGTTTACGAAATGTTCGTTGTCCACTATTCCTAGTGGCAGCTCCGCCGCGGCAACGAACTTCACCATTCCCTTTCGTGCTTCCTCCTCCGAATACATCCACGTAGAAAGTGGCGCAGTAGTAGCACCGGCTCTACTAGTACCAAACTGTAGTTGCGTTTGTCCACGTTTAAGAAGCCCATGTTTGGCCGCACATGCTTTGTAATGACGGTTGAGGTGAGTGGTTTCAATGCCTTTTTGCCATACCAGTCGTTGTTAACAGTATTTACATACTGCTTTCGTTTCTAGAAGTCCATCGATCACACGACCAGTGTTAACCAATTTGAAATGGTCTCAACATTTTGCCTGCTTCTTTCCCTTTCTCTTCCCTCTTGCATCGGGAATATTTAATGCAGGTTCTTCATCTTGTTCCAAATCAATAGGAACACTAGGATCAACATCAACGTCATCCAAATCAATTGGATTGGCTTCACGAACGTCGAAATCTTCAATGTCTTCTGGAATTGGAAGTTCATTGAGACCGGCAAATTCATTCCCAAATTGATTTTGGGCAGGTGTTTCGCCTTCCATACCGAACAAGTTTTCGACAAATGCTCGTGGATCCATTAGTGAATTGTTGAAATAGAATGTAGAAATGAAAAGTGAATGAAAATTATGTACTAATGGCTAGTGTATAAAATGAGTTGTAAAATGAAGATAATAATGTAAAAAAATGTAGAAGAGAATTATAGAATAAATGAATGATATTGTTGATAATGATTTGTAAATTGTAGAGTAGAGAGTATAGAATGAAAGTTTGGTGGGAAAAAAATGTTGTAATGGGTTGGATATTTATAGGAGAAGAATTGAAGAAAAGTAGAAAAAAATTTTTTTTTTTTTTTAAAATAAGTGACCAAACGGTCACTGATGAATTGAAGAAAAGTAGAAAAAAATTTTTTTTTTTTTTAAAAATAAGTGACCAAACGGTCACTGAAAAATCAGTGACCGTTCTGGTCACCAAAGCCTAGGCTCGTCTCACGAGTGGCTCGACGAGCCGCTGGTGAATAGTGACGTCTAGCCCACCAGCCAGCTCGGGCTCTTTTTTGACCAGCCCGAGCGGCTCGTGGGCGTGAACAGTACGAGCCAAGCGGGCGAGCAGACGAGCCGCTCGGCTCATTTGACACCACTATCATCGAATGACGTACATTCAGACATCCGGTAAGAATACAAGCGCTGTTTCAAATGTAGCTTACTGGTAAAGTTTTTTGTCATGCAAAGTTACTCCAACTTCAACCACAACACAACGACACTTCTCTCCTTTAGAACATCCTGAAAAATTTGATTTGAAAGATGTAGATGAATTTGAGATTGGATTTTTCGATCCCTACGATGTTTTTCATCATAAGTCTAGGTAGCATACATCTTATCAAAGCCAAGTAAGACTTCCTCCAAATCCATCTGCTCTAGAATGGCTCGCATCTTCACTGTCATAAGGTAAATCTCGTGTTTCTATTCAACAATGGGATATCATACTTCATTGTCACCATGCGGAATAATCAACCTTGCTTAGATATCACTTGTTACGGAACAAACAAGATATCAGAATTGTTCTGATATCAATTGTTATGAATTTGGATCAAGTGATAATAACGATGATGAAATAAATAAGAAGAAAATAAACACCAAAATTTATGTGAAAACTCAATACGGGAAAAAACCACGAGCAGAGGAAGAGAAATCCCATTAATCAATAGCAATTGTATTTACAAGATCTTAATGCACTCAATTGAAATCTATAGCTCTCAAGATATTGTATGAATCTCTTTCTGTTGTGTTCCGTTGTGTTATTTTATACAAGTCATGTCATACATATATAAACCACAGAGAATAAGTTGTAAAAGAATAGGAGTCCAAAATCGCGTCAAAAATAAAAAAAGGCCTGGGCCGAATAAGCATATTGCTCGAGCAACATACGGGCAATAGGTGGGAGATAGCCTCATAGCTCGAGCGATAGGGGGCGCCGGACGAACGACCAAGTCTCGAGTTATTTTCTAGATCGTCCAGCTAGCGCCAAACTAGCAAAAATGTGGTGACTTTTTTCTCCGATCCATAATTTTGATCTTTTCAAGATCACTCCAATTTAAACTACAATATTCACTAAAATTTGGGTCAAACCACACCACCTTCCATAATCACAAATTCAGCTTCATTAACTCTGTAATTGTTGTTTATGGATGTTACCCAAAAAATGTTGTGAATTTGTGGTTGACACTTGTGCTCGTCTGAAGCGTTGGTATTTTCAGTGAGAGTTGAGGTCCATAAAAAAATTATCCTTTCTTTTTCATATATTTTTTAAGTTTCCAAGGTATCAAAACCAGCTGAATATGGTGTGAATTCCCGACAGGTCCTTCAGCCTGGAAAAAAATTGGTACTTTTTCCAACTATAGTTGAGGCCTATAGAAAATTTTATAATTTTTCTATTTCTTTTGTTGTTAATATATTTTTCAATTTCACCCATTGGAAAAGTTGCTGTTTTTTGTTTTCAGGTATATTTTAAAATTTTTAATATAATTCTTAACATTTCTACATCTTATTGTTGGTAATGGAATTTCGTTGAAAATTCATCTTAATGCCGTCAATGATTTTTCGTCCTTGTTGACACGTTCTCTAGTAGTTGTTACATTTTCCATGTGGCATCTCATCTAGCTAGTATCAATGTTAAGGATCAAATCCATAAATTCCACTAGGCTTAGAGCTTCTGCAAGTAGTACGCACGAGCTGTGGGCCTCATATGACATATTTGTTACTGTTCTTATGCTGAGGTGAGGACAATGGCCTAGAGTTTCCTATGAAGCTGGACTAGTCGACTTATCAACTTAAACCTACCGCGGATGATATCTTCTTGAGCTAGGGCACTTCATTTTTTATGTTGGTGTTGAATCGATGACAATGATTGAGTTGATCATGGAATTGGACAAATCAACTTCTTAGTTGGACCTCTTTTTGATTTTATCTCGAAATTGTGTCTTTATCATGGAGTAAGGAGCACACGAGTCATTTGAGTATTCACCAGTTATTTTGATTGTCTTGATCGACGTAGTTACTATGTGGTCAACAACAAGTCAAATTTATTTATTTATTTCCTTTATCAAAACTAAATCTTTCAAAGTAATTTAACATCTATGTGTACTGATATTAGGGGAGTCAAATTAGACGGTTCATTTCAATTACAAGATCTCTGGTCGCAAGTGTAGATACCTTTTACACAAGTTGAGGGCCATTCTAGGGTTAATTTGTTGTTAAGATAATGTTAATCATGATAGAAAATCATTTGTTAATAAAGTAATGTTGATGAATGGAATTATTTAGTCATGGAGTGTGGCAGGCATAAGCCAAGTCCAAGTTGGTACATCACTTGCAAAAGGATTGGCATATAAAAGTCAGTTTACACGTATGTAAATTAGTTAAACAATTACAATACGACTATACAAGAAAGTTTTGAATTTATTCTAGCTTGACCAAGAATCTCTTATTGCTCATGCATTATTGTGCAGCCATTGAAGAAACTCCAAAGTTTACATCCTAGCTAGATTCAAGAAAATTCAAAGACTCGTCTCTCTATCTCTATATATAAATGAATAATTCTATTTGTATATCAAGAATTTTATATAAGGGTGTACACTCCCCTCACATGAGGTGGGACCCACTTGTATAAAATATTTTTTTATTCAAACGGGTCCTACCCCCATGTGAGGGTAGGCGGTGTACACCCTATGTACATCTTGATGTACCGATAGCAAAACCGATATATAAATACACAAGTTGTGTATATTTGTGTTTCTTTATATATATACAATTAGGTAAGTAATTTGATTTGCCACGTCTTACGATTTTGACATAAAGATTAGAAAGGGATTAAGAAGTGTTTTGGCTGGCCAACACGTTAATACTCGGAATCAATTTGAGCATGCCAAATATTGATGACCTATGAGAAAATCAGAATGTTAATAAAATTAATATCCACGATGAATTGGTTGTTAGATATGACCAAAAAATATTATAACACAATAAAGGTAAAATAAAATAACTAGAAGAGAAACAAATTTGCTTTGTCTTAGTTGCAGATTAAAAATATATATATATATTTAAAAATATTTGTTACACCATTTAAATGTTAAAAGGTACAATCCTAACCTCCATTAAAATAAAAATACTAAACAATAATAAGAGTTTCCACTACTCTCCTTGAAAATGTTAACCTTTTACGATAAAACTTTACTTCTTAGATGAAATATGTCTAAAGCTCAAACAAACATTTGAGTTTCAAGATTGGTGTATTCAAATGGACCACCATTTTGTAGAAACATTAAGGAGTTTTTTCACTGATTTTGATATTTTTGGATGGCACCGTTTATAACGTTGGAAAAATCAGTGCTTATAATTTTTTTGGAGCACTGATTTTGGGTGATTTTTTTCCTTTTTCAAATTTTCTTTCAATTTTATTCTCTAGAAAATAATTATTTGCAACCCACATATTTTATTCAAAACCAACTTGTAAATAAAAATGAAATAATTAAAAATATTATTTAAGCAAAATAAGTAAAAACAAATAAAATAAAAACTATGTAAAAAATAAAATTTTACTTTGTGTAAAAAACATTTCTTATAGAGTAGAAAATACTAATAATAAGACAAAAATTCACTTATAAAATATAAAAAGTTACTTATAAGGAAAAAAATTAACTCATGTATAAAAATTATTTATAAGTACAAATTTAACTTATTATAACAGTAAAATTTACTTATAAGTTTAAAATTACTTATAACTTTAAAACTTAATTATAAATTAATATTTCACTTTTTTAAGTTAAAAATTAACTTATATGTAAAAAATCACTTATAAGTACAATTATTTATAATTAAAAAATCCATACAAAAAACTGAAAAATGAAAATTTCACTATGTATATATTTAATTTTATTCTTTTAAAAAATATTAATCAATATATAAGAATTTGTACAACTCTTCTTTATAAAATTAACATTTTAATATAGAATTACAAGTCTTAATTTGTACAACTCTTCTTTATATAATATTTGAAACAATGTGGACTATGATTAAAATGATTTATTTATCTACAAAGAAATGTTCTACTAAGTAGCATTATTTAGTTTATAATAAGTAACAATGATATGACATATCAATTAATTGGTAAATAAGTTAACGGTAAGTTCTAGAAATTAAATAATTCATCAATTAATTGGTAAATAGGTGACGTGTCACATTTATTTAATAGGTGCTTAGCATAAGCTAAGCAATAGTTTTTAGTGTATTAATCATTTTTCTTTATCTACATACCCCACAAAAGATAGAAGATGACACGCTGTAATTTGTGCCTATTCTATTGGAAAAAATAATATAAGCTGTTATATCAAGTATTTTAACGTGGTATCATAGTAGACAAAAGTTATGGGTTTAAATCTCAAAATTCAAAATGATCAACACTTCTATTTAGTCTGCCGTAAGTGAAGCAACAGTCAATGATTTTAAAAGCCACAAAATCAAGCTTAGCTAACAAATTTAATATGTCGTGTACTTTTTTTTTGGGTAAAATATCCTAATTTGAAAATCCAAGCTGTAGGATATGATTTTATTCATGAAAAATCAAATTACAATGCAAAGAGGGGAACAAATGAACCTTACCTCCACAAGTATATCGTCTCTACAATACTACTAATGAGTTACATCACATGCAGCTATGCTAAAATACAATATGCAAAACCAAGCTAAGCTATTAATCTGAAAGTCTTCATACCAATTCTGTCTAGCCTCACAATGCCTTTGATTCTCCCCATGAACTCATTAGCTTCAATTACTTTGAACTTCCTATCATCATAGCCTTTAGATGCAAACCAGTCGGCATCTTGGTTGCCTTCCCTCCAAGTATGAGTAAGTTTGTTTTCCATCTTCTCCAACAGCCATCTAATGGATTGCAGTGTGTATTGGACTCCCCATGGACCATTGTTTTGTTTAATCAAAGTAATTGCCGTCTTAGAATCAGACTCTACCCATATTTTCCTGATTCCCTGTGACCAGTACATCTTCAACCCAGTTTCCATAGCTCTAAGTTCAGCTTCCAATATAGAGCATTCTCCATAATATTCATAAAATCCCCAAATTGGATTTCCCAAGTTATTCCCCAGTCTTCCCCCGCCTGCAGTCTGGGAATCATCCTTCATAGCCCCATCCATATTAAGTTTATACCAACATATATCAGGTTTAATCCACTTGACTGCTGTGGGTATTTTGTACCTGATTCTCCCAATCTGTTGGATCCTGCCTGCCCTTATTAGTGCATAGATCAGGATATAAACTTGCTTAATAATCCTGTCAGCCCTTATTGCATAGTGTTTATGCTTCGCATTATTTCTAGCCAACTAGAGAAACCAGATGACAACCAGTGGAACAGCATTTCTAATCTCACCCGGATTTGCTTTCTTCTGTAGGAACCAGTGCATTAGTATAGTTCTGGGATGATCGCCTCTAATTTCTTGAACATTCATAGGCCTGTAAAAATGCGACCAAACCTCCTTTGCAATTTGACCCTCCAAGAATACATGATTAATACTTTCTGAACTGCTGCAACACTGACATTTGGATGCTAAATGGATGACAAATTTTTTCTGAATAATGTCATCAACAGGTAACCAATTATGCTAAAGCCTCCAACCTGAAAAACTAATTTTTTGAGGAATGATTTTATCCCAGATATGTTTATAAGCTAATTGTTCTGATTTACCCTGCCTAACAAGTTTAATACAAGAGGAGATGGAAAATTTCCTAGAAGAATTATGTATCCAAAACATCTTATCAGGTATCTTAGTGATCGGGATCTTCACTATTTCATTAACCACTTTAGCAAGTAGAATGGAATTCAGTGAGATAGTATCCCATTCATTGTTGTTTCTGAAATCCAAAACAAGCTTATCTTGAGGCATATCCTGTTTCAATCTCCCTTGAATAATCCCAGACTTAAGCCAAGCATCGTGCTTAAAGTTAATTTTACCTTCTCCGATTCTCCAAGCAATATGAGGTTCAGTTAATATTCTGGCTTTAACCATCCTTCTCCAAATCCCAAAATCTTGAGAGCTGTGATCCAAAACACTAGCATGACTGGTCCTACAATATTTGGCTAGCAAGACCTGACTCCAAAGTGATTTTTGCTCCCTAAACTTCCACCAAAGTTTACAGTCAAATGCTATACTCAGGTCAGAGAGAGATTGACATCCAATTCCCCCTTCTTCAACGGGACAACAGATATTTTCCCAGGAAGCCCAATGTATTTTCTTGGTCTGGCTAGAATCACCCCAGATGAAGCTGTTGAATATTCTTGAAATTTTGTTGATAATGCCTATTAGAGGATCAAGGATTTGAAGCAAATGAATATGCATGGAGCTCAGCACGTGTTTAATAAGTGTAATCCTACCACCTGAAGACAACCATCTATGTTCCCAACCTAAAATTCTACGTTTGATTTTACTGATCAAATCTTCAAATAAGGCAGCCTTCTTATGCCATTTATATAGAGGAACTCCAAGTTATATCATTGGCAAGGGCTGGTATTGAAATCTCGTATTATCTGCAATGACTTTTCTGTGAGCTTCCTTTCAAGTGGTAAACGAGCTTTTATTACAGTTGATTGCCTGCCCAAAATTAACAATGTAAAGATTGATGAACCTCATAATTTTATTCAATGAAGTTTTTTGGCCATTGGTAAAAATGACAATGTCATCTGCAAATGCCAAATGTGATATTGGGATCCCTCATCCATATCTAAAATGAAGGTCTACATTACTTGAGAAAAGGTTATTCAACCCCTTAGACAAGCATTCAGCCAGGATGATAAAGAGAGAGAGGGCGAAATGGGGTCTCCTTGTCTCAGCCCTCTAGTGGATTTAAAATAGCCCTTAAGCTCACCATTGATCAAAATAGAGAAGCTGCAATTATTAATACTCCTTTTGATTTTATCAGTCCATAATTGGCTAAATCCAAATTTCTCCATCACCTTATAAAGGAATTCCCAATCGACCCTGTCATAAGCCTTAGCCATATCTAGTTTTAAAACCACGTTGCCACCTCTAGTCTTCCTGTCAATGTTTTGAATAAGTTCCTGAGCCAGTAGGATATTGTCTCCTATATCCCTTCCTGGGGTAAAATCGCTTTAGGATGTTGAGATGATTTTAGGAAAGATTTTATTGAGTCTAGAGGACAGAACCTTAGTTAGGATTTTATTGACCACATTACACAAACTAATTGGCTTGAATTCTTTCCACTCATTAGCTTCAGCCTTTTTAGGAATAAGGGTAATGGAGGTTGAGGTGATACCAGTAGGAATTGCCCTACCATTAAAGAAATCCAGTATCGCATCAAACAGGTTCATCTTGATAATGTCCCAACTATACTGATAGAATAGACTAGAGAAACCATTAGGGCCAGCTGCACTATCCTTATTAATGTTGTAAACCGCCTCTTTAATTTCTTCAATGTCTGGTGCCCTGTTAAGTATATCATTGTCAGACTGAGTTACCAGTTGTGGAATATTGTCCAGAATTCGATCACAACCTCCAGTAGGCTCTTTGGTTAAGATCCTTTCAAAATATTCTACAGCAGAACTTTGTATTTCCCTAGGCTCTTTTAGTTCAATCCCGTTGCTGTAAATCGAGTTAATGTTGTTCTTAGCCCATTTTTTCCTAACCCAAGCATGAAAAAACTTAGAAATTTTGTCTCCTTCAGTCAGCCACTTAATCCCAGCCTTTTGTTTTCAAAATGCTTCCTCCTTAGAGAGTAAAAGATTGAGCTTAGCATATGCTTCATTAGCTTCAATTCTTTCATTTGGGGATTTAGATCTATCATATGAGAGTTTTTTCTTGAGAGCATCTTCCTCAGCCTTCGCAATATCAGCAAAAATATTACAAAAAATATCTCTATTCCACTTTTTTAGAGTATTCTTGAGTCTTTTCAACTTGAAATAAAATCCAAATAATCCTCTAGAATAAAGGCTAACTGGAGTCTCCCAGCATCTTTTTATTGTGTCCAGCAGGTCATCATTTTGGCACCACATAGCTTGGAATCCGAATGAGGTCTTCACATTGATTTGTTGAGTCTTATTCTTCATCAAGAGGGGACAATGGTCTGATGTATCCCTGTTTAACATTTCAACCTCGAACCCATTGAATTCTGAGCGTTAATCAAAATTCTATCTAACTTCTCCCAGATCCTGCCATTAGTCCAAGTGTACTTGTTCCCTCTAACAATGTGTTCATCCACCCCACAGTTAATAAGCATATTACTGAAATCCTCCATTGACCTTCTATTTGGAGAGTTCCCTCCATCCTTTTCTTCTCTATTTAAAATGGAGTTAAAATCACCTCCAATAATCCAGGGAGAGTCCAAATTCTCAGAAAACAATGTTAGCTCATTCCATAAATTTCTCCTAAGTGCTACAGAGCACTTAGCATACACCCCGGTGATGTAATTATCTTTGTTATGTCTTTTGACTTTGATAGTAAGAAGCTGCTCCTTGTCTTCAATAATATGGCCTTCCATTTCTCCTTTCCAAAATCCCCAAATTTTACCATTCAAATTAGCATAACAATTATCAAAGCTCAGCTTACTACAATAATCTTAAATTTGACTTTTATCAACCAGTGGTTCTAAAATGAGTAAAACAGAAATATGTTGAGTATGGAACAACTTTTTGAGTCTCTTCATGGAATTGGAAATTCCTCTTAGGTTCCAAATTAATATATTGTACTGTATGATTACCGTTTAGATGGTCTTCCTCTTCTCTTTTTATTACTTTTGGCTTTCTTATAGCTGTCCTTGAGTTCCTTTTCATCTGCACTTTTTATCTCAACTGAGAAATTCTCATCCTCTGCTTCTTCCTCTACCTCCTCTCCTTGCAATATTTCAAGAGAATTCTATTTGTTCAACTCACTACAGCTGTGATTATGTCTGATCTTGTTGAGCCTCTCTTAATCTAAATCAGTGAAGCTTATGACTAAATTGCTATTATCGATTTTCCTGTTAACCTCCTTCATTGGAAATTCTTTTATAATTTCCACACCAACCTGTTCTTTTTCTTCTTCTTCACAATCTTGCAGATAGTCATAGTATCCAGATTTTCTGTGCTCAATCTGGTTCTCATCAGCTATAATGGGATGAGCTTCACCTTTGAGCTCTTCATTACTGATTTCCTCACCATTTTCCTTCTGAATGCCCTCCTTACTCTTCATCACTTCAGTGACAATTTTCCCTTCTTCATAGCTATTTACTTTAGAACATTCTCCTCCCTACATTTTAGATTGTATGGGTGTTTTACCCCCCGTTTGTACAATAATACATTCCTCATTCCCCTTTCCCTTGTCCTTATTTTGTACTTCTCTTGGTATTACTTCATGCTGTTTTTCTTTAACATTGATACTTGTATTTTTCTTCCAATAGCAGTTTCCAATATCATGTCCCACATGCTTACAAAAGGAACAATATGGTGGTACCTTTTCATACACAATCTTCTGCCATACTGCCAACATGTCATTCCTAATTCTAATTATATCCAATTTTGGGGCATTAACATTCAATTCCACACAAATTCTAGCCCGATTCATTCTTGTTTTCTTTGCAGTTTGTTCGTCGATTTTTAGTGGAGTTCCCAATACAGAAGCTATTGAGTACAGTATTGCCTTATCATAGAACACCGTGGCAAATTGGGTAAACCAATCCAAATCGGCATAATAGGCGATTCCTTTTGTGGGTCAAAATCATAAGTATACTTCAAGATTCTCATGGGAGTGCCAAGAATATACCAAACCGATTTTGAGAAGATACGACAGTAATCTTCCTCTCTTTCAAAATTAAGTATAACATGCTTTCCATCTAGACTCCCCACAATCACTTCCCCTCCGAGCTCAAAAGAATTAAAGGCTTGAATAATCAGAATGAGAGCAAGTTTATTGTGAGAGAATTTACCCACTAATCCATGTTTAAACCAATGTGATAATTTCTATATTTTTTCCTAGGAGACTTGGATGAACGGCTCATTCTTGAAGACCGATGCATCTCTGACCGCCACAACTTCCGATTTTAGCTCTCTCACAACATCATCAAATGATTTTTCCTTCGCAGAAGCAAGAATTCGTTTACCTCCTATAACATCAGCATAGGTCTTCCTCAGAGGAGGCACCCCCTTCTTGGGTCATCTCCAGCTAATACTGCTGAATCAGTTGAGAATATTGGAGGATTGATAGGGCTTGAATACAGAGAAAATCACTCTACTATGTGTGCTCTACGCGATTACCAGAACTTCCCGCCAAAACTAGAGAGAAAAATACTGTACTCAATACTAAACGTTTACCAATATCATATGTCGTGTACTTAGATAAAAATGTTATTGATGGATCAAGTAGAAAGTAAAATGATAAACATGAATCAACTTGATCAATCTTGTCGATGAAAGTCTAGACAAGACTAAAGAGATTTCATTTTCAACTGCACTTAAGCAAAATGAAGAATGTGATTTTATGCCATTATGGAAACAAGGAAGACAATGAAAAAAATCCAGTTCAGCATTTAATTAACAATGGCTCGAGCAATATGACTTGCCCTTATTTGACAATCATCATTTAAAAATTCTTTTGTTTATATACTCGTTTTCAACTACAAATTCATATAATAAAATATTTTATATGTAAACTCAAAATTTTTCCATACTTTTCAGGAAAAAATTGCAACAACGGTCCTTAACATTTTCAATTTTTGCAGACTTACTCTAAGCTTCAATTTGTGCCAATGGATGTCCCTAATCTTTCAAAAATATACATCTGGAATCCAAATAGATGGAATACGTTAATTTTTCCGTTAGTTGACCAAGAAGATGATGTTGACCACGTCATTGATTATTTCTACAAGGGCAAAATTGCAACTTTATCTCTTTCCATATAAAAACAATTATAATAAAAAACCATCATTATCTTCCACCCCTACCCCACCCCACCCCACCCCTACCCCTACCCCTACCCCTACCCAAAACCAATCCCCATCCAAAAAATAAGCCCTACTACTCTGCTATACATCACCACCCACACCCACAACCTACACTACATACATTCACTAATTCCCCATAACTTGTTGACCTTAACAGGAGTTCAGGAGGGTGATACCACAGGAGAATCGGTCCTTTGCGAAAATCTGTAAATGCGTTTTTTGAGAAGATAGTTATGGCCAAGAATTTGTAGATTCATAATTGGACTAGGTGTATGTCCTCTGATTTTGTGGTAGAAGTGTTTGGCGGTTGTAAATTGTAGGTGGAGGTGGACGTGTAGTGGTAGTGGTGGTTCTTTCCCAGTTCTGGCTTGTTGTTGCAGTTGGAGGTGGCTGATAAGTGCATTTTTGTGCACTTATTCGGGCCATATTATTAAGTTTTTATCGTTTTAATATTGAATTTTACTTAATTTTGGTTAATTTTATCTTATTTAGTTTTGGACCCAATCCTAAACAATTGAAAAATAAAGAATGATTAATTGGCCAATGGATGAAAGTTTGGGGACTAATATGCATTTGAGTAAAAGTTCAAGTACTAAAATTGAAGTAACTTAATGTGGAGGATCAAGATGGAAGAAAGAATGAAAAAAATGGCTAAAAGGAAAATTCTTGAAGTTTTTATAAATGGGCAGCCATCCATGTACATCGAAATCCGGAATCTCGCGACCACCCTCTCGTGACCACTAGAGGCCCATCTCCTAACTGTCCCTATGATCACCCAAGAAGCCTCCCACCAAGCAGCGCCAATAATCATAATATCATGATGGCACGGTCGAGTGGTCCACCTTCCCGTGATCAACAAAGGCCCATCTCCTATCTACTTTTGCAGTCACTCAGGAAGTTTCACCTGCAATGCCAAAACATATCACATAAGCATATCTCATATGTCTCAATGCCCTAGTAGTGGTCAACAAAACATTTATGAGGAAAACTCAATTTGAAACCATGTTGGGCATGCTAAATTTTCAACCGTGGACATATGTTGTGCATGCACATGAAAATACTCATGAATGACATACTTACTCAAATCGATGTCAATGTATTCTGAAACCACACACTCAATGATCATAACATCATATGATATACAATGAGCTCCTTATTAAAAGTATATAAATATTCAACATTACTATATCACAAATTCTATATTCTTGCATTGTAATTGCAAATGAATTTTTACTTACCTTTTTGCTTTTGTGTGTGATCTTTCTATGAGGTGTAAATCAATTGTCTTTCCCACTTAAAGTCAGAAAATCACATGTATTACCATTTATTATTAAACACAATCCTAAATTAATAATCTTAACGCGCACACAATCTTGTACTACGTCCATTCATGCCAAAATACTTTAGATGACATTAACAATTCAAGTTACCGATTGCATTGCAAACTAGTCTCATAAATCACACTATTTTTGATACGCTCAAAATGAGTTACCAACTAATTTCCTTACTTAACTTTAAATGTGTCGTCTTAAATAGTAATATGGCAAGTAAGGGTCATTTCCCGCAGAGGATTGTTTCAATTTAATCAATTGCAAACTAGAAATTAAATTTAACAATTATATGCTAAAGTGATTAAATGGGGGGTTTGGTTTGTTGAACTAAGGAAAGCAATAAATTCAAAATAGAAAATACTTGAATTTGAAAATAAACAAAGTAGTTTTTAAATCAAAGATGTGAAGATGTGATTGGGGGGATATTTCGTTACCACGAGAATGATTTTCATATCAATTACACAATAGATTTTCGTTCTCTAAATTGACAACAATTCGAGAATAATTACAAGCTCAATTATCTCAATCTCTTCTTACATGTTAGTTGAATAAAACAAGCTCTTTACTCAACCCTATTCATTAAACAACCCAGAGTAAGCTCTCTAAATTTAATTTAACAAAAGCATTACGACAAAAGAGATGAATTGAATTAAGGGCAAACTCACAAGCTCGATTTACTTACTTAAGTGTTAATCCACATACAATCAATTGAAAATTCCTCATAATCTATTAAAATGTAATTGCCACTAGGTTTTAGAATAAATAGCGATTACGTACTATAAATCCCAAAATAGCATTCATTGCAACAACTTAATCATTTAGTTGTACACCTAAACAATCAAGAATAACAAAATAAACATATAAATCAATGGATTAAACACATTAATTAAGAGAACTATAAGGCACAAATTAATTGAAAATCATAACTCGGGTTTGAAATTACCCCCAATCACAAATATGTTTAGTTATTCATTAAATACTCAAAAATACAAATAAATTCTTAGAACTCATTAATGGAAAATAAATTAGAGAAAAGAAAAACTTATTGATAAAGAGAAAATCAATGGGTCTTCTTCTCCAAGCTATTTCACTATGCCAAGCTCCAAGATTTGTCCAAAATGCCAAGAAGAAATTAAAGGAAGAAGAAAGAAAGTAAAAGAAAGAAAAAGAATTGAAAAAGAAGAAAAAACCAGCAGAAGCCGTTCTGCCCAGCCAGAAAAAAAGAAGAAAAAGAAACGTCCAGCTACAGGTTTTTAAAACTAAAACCTAGCGAAATCGCACCCTTGGTCCCCGAAGTTTCAAAACAATGACAAAAAGGTCCCCGAAGTTCCAAAAAAATGTTAAAAATGTGCAGCACCCAGTTTGTCGGCAAGCACGCCCCGAGAAGAACCCGACTGCTGGTTTTAAAATTAAAACCTAGAAATTGTGATCAAAGGTCCCTAAAGTTTTGGAAAGTGACAAAATGGTCCCCGAACTTTGGAATTCTTGCATCTTTGGTTCTTTTTGCTCAATTCTCGCGTAAATTCCTTCTAATCATCATTCAAACTCGAGTTTTCACCTACAAAATAAAAATAACTAAATTAGGTAATAAATTGATAATAAAAACTCACAAATATCTAAATTAATGGTCCGAATAAGTGCGAAAACTCGCACTTATCACACCCCAAACTTAAATCTTTGTTAGTCCTCGAACAAAGCTAAACAAACAAGCATGCAATCACACAAATTAAAACCAAACGATAATACTATAATAACAAACACTCCAAAAGTTAGATAGTTTGCCACATTGTTTCGATTCTTACATTATGCTAATAACTTATGAAATGTTTCCAAAAATGCTACAACAAATACCTTTTAACTTACACCATGCTTGACTCATGTGTGTGTGTGTGTAGTCATTCCAATTCATCGCAATACACAAGTTAGTGATTTCCCAACCCTCAATGGTCAAATTTTCCTTTCTCACTCGTGATACGCACACTCCCCCAAACTTAATATTTTCACTCTAGCCCAAGGTGTCAAAAACTTAAGGTTGCCCTCAAATCACTGAAATTTTTTTTTTTTTTGTTCGGTTGGGTCTAACCGGCAATCTCAACATTTAGTCATGTGATGATTCTCCACTAGATGAGTGCTTCGACATTCAAGCTTATACCAAGTAATTCAAACCCACTAGTTATCTAAGCCCGATCACCAAATACAATTGCACAAAATCAATTTTTTTTTCTCTTATCTCATGTTTTACCTCACTCCCTTAAACTTTCTTCTTGACTCTTGTAGCAAGTTTTAGGTCGATAGCTCCCCGGTTGTTTAGACCAAAGGGTACCAGGTTTCAAGATACCCCAACGGACTTAATAACTCGAGTCAAAAAGGCTACGAAGTGAGGACCAAGATTCAACATGTGCAAAGTTATTCTTTTGAGCACAACAGGACAAAATGGAGCTTAGATCCCTAACATATGGTCATTACTCAGCTTATACTTGGCCAAAGAAAACTCCACACAAATTTTTTTTTCAACATGCATGGAATCAACACACTTCTAGATAATATCCTTCACCGACTCAACCACCCCCAAATTTATCCTTTCATTAGTAGAGTGATTGAAGAATTGATAATAGCATGGTCATTTAAGTTCCCTTAACAATCTGCAAGTGCAACCAACAAGTGCGTACAATGAATCTCATGACCAAAGTGCCCAATAAAGAGTCAATCATGGAATAAGTGGATGAAAATAAACAACACTTAGCATTTATCTCCACAATTCATAAATCAATGCAATGCAACAACTCAAAACACAACTGGCAAAGCTATCAAACTACACAAACAAGCACAAAAGCAAATATTTAACCCGAAATTTGAATTTTGATGCAAAATTTAGCGAGTACAAATATAAATATTTAGCCACATACCATACAAATATAGACATACCACACCCCCAAACTTGAATTGCACATTGTCCTCAATGTAAAAGCAAGAAATATAAAGAGCAAGAGGTTCAAGTACTCCCCTGAGTTGTTTTTTATGGTGATGGCTGTGAGGATGGTTGGGGACCATTAGCGACTATTGATGTTCAATGTTTTGTTGCGACGCTCGAGAATCTGCCATATGGGGACAACAAAAATACTCGAAAACAAACAAAAAAAAATGTTAATGAAATAAGTAAATAAAGAACAATGGGTTGCCTCCCATCCAGCGCTTCTTTAGAGTCTATAGCTAGACTTTGTCCTTACTCATTCTTCAATTGGATCCTCCAATCGCATTTCCTCCATGTTTTGAGGCACAAAGGGTTCAAAATATGGCTTTAATCGATGTCCATTCACCTTAAACTCCTTCTCAGTTTGTAGACTTTTGATTTCTACTGCACCATGAGGAAAAACATTAGTAACAACAAAAGGCCCAATCCATCGAGAACGTAATTTACATGGAAATAACTTAAGGCGTGAATGGAAAAGAAGAACTTTTTGTCCAACAACAAAAGTTTTTCTTGAAATCATCTTATCATGGTATGCCTTTGTCTTTTCCTTGTAAATTCTTGAACTTTCATATGCATCATTTCGAATTTCCTCAAGTTCATTAAGTTGAAGCTTTCTTTGATCACCCGCCACACCTAGGTCCATGTTGCATTGTTTGACTGCCCAAAATGCCTTGTGTTCAAGTTCAACCGGGAGGTGACAAGGCTTACCATAAACTAGCCGATAAGGGGACATGCCAATTGGTGTTTTATATCTTTGTCCTATAAGCCCAAAGTGCATCATTGAGGCGAAGACTCCAATCCTTTCTATTGGGATTCACAGTTTTTTCGAGGATGGATTTGACCTCTCGATTTGACACTTCGACTTGCCCACAGGTTTGTGGATGGTAAGGTGTAGACACTTTATGGGTGATGTTGTATCTCTTCAATAGGGCCCAAAAAGAGCGGTTGCAAAAATGAAGTCCCCCATCGCTAATAATAGCTCTTGGTGTTCCAAACCTTGCAAAAATGTTAGACTTAACAAAATCTACAACCACTTTAGAATCATTAGTTCGAGTGGCCCTTGCTTCCACCCATTTTGACACATAATCAACAGCAAGTATGATGTAAAGATTACCATAAGATGAAGGGAAAGGTCCCATGAAATCAATGCCTCAAACATCAAAAATTTCAACAAAAAGTATAGGTGTTTGTCGCATTTGATTTCGGGCTCCCAACGTACCAACTCTTTGACATCGATCACAAGATTTGCAAAAGAGGAATGCATCTTTGAATAAGGTGGGCCAAAAGAATCCACTCTCAAGCACCTTAAGAGCCGTCCTCTTTGCTCCAAAATGTCCACCACATGCATAGGAATGACAAAATGTTAGTATTGAATGAAATTCATTTTCAGGCACGCACCTTCTTATCAATTGATCAGGACAATGTTTCCACAAGTACGGCTCATCCCACACAAAATACTTCACCATTGCCTTGAGTTTTTGCCTTTGGGGTTGTCAAGTCACTTGGAATTTTCTTAGTGACTAAATAATTCACTATATCTGCAAACCAAGGAGATGTATCTGTGACATGAAGCAATTGTTCATCGAGGAAGCTCTCTTGCAATGGGAGAGTTTCTCTCTCGTGGAGAAGGCAGTGAGGTGGTCGGCAGAATTTTCACTACCCTTTTTGTCTTTAATCTCAAGAGTCAAAACTCTTGTAAGAGGAGTATCCATCTGATGAGTCTTGGTTTTGCCTCTTTCTTGGCAAGCAAGTACTTTAGAGCTGCATGATCGGAAAAAGACGATTACTTTAGTGCCAATAAGATATGAACGAAATTTCTCTAAAGCAAAATAAGCTTGCTAAAAGCTCTTTCTCAGTAGTAGAATAATTAAGTTGGGCATCATTCAAAGTTCTTGATGCATAATAAATAACATGAGGTATTTTTCCAACTCGTTGCCCTAAAACTGCTCCCAATGCAAAGTCACTTGCATCGCACATTAACTCGAATGGCCTATTCCAATCTGGTGGTTGAATGATGGGTGCCGATGTCAAGAGTTCCTTTAAACTTTCAAATGCCTTTCTACAATCTTCATCAAAATGGAATGGCACCTCCTTTTGCAACAGCCTGCATAATGGTCTTGCGTTCTTTGAAAAATCCTTGATAAATCTTCGATAGAATCCTGCATGTCCAAGAAAAGAACAAATCTCCCTCACACTTGTTGGAGGGAGTAAAGAGCGAATTAAATCAATTTTAGATTTATCAACCTCTATCCCCTTAGATGAAATGACATGACCTAGCACTATGCCTTGATCAACCATAAAATGACAATTTTTCCCAATTAAGTACTAGGTTAACATCCATACATCTCTTAAGCACAAGTGTGAGATTTTTCAAGCAACTATCAAAAGTATTACCATAAACACTAAAATCATCCATGAATACCTCTATGATGCTTTCAATATAATCAGAGAATATACTTATCATGCATCTTTGAAAGGTTGCGGGAGCATTGCAAAGACCGAATGGCATGCGACGGTAAGCAAATGTGCCAAATGGGCAAGTGAATGTTGTCTTTTCTTGGTCCTCCGGAGCAATCACAATTTGGTTATAACCTGAATAACCATCAAGAAAACAATAGTGAGAATGACCTGCCAATCTTTCTAACATTTGATCAATGAAAGGTAAAGGAAAGTGATCTTTTCGAGTTGCACAGTTAAGTTTTCTATAATCAATACAAACCCTTCAACCCGTTTGGACCCGAGTTGGTACAAGCTCATTCTCTTCATTTGTCTGCTTGTCACTCCAGACTTTTTTGGAACAACTTGGACCGGGCTTACCCACTTGCTATCTGAGATGGGAAAGATAACACCAACGTCTAACAATTTCAAAATTTCTTTCTTCACAACCTCCATCATTGGAGGATTCAAGCGACGTTGTGGTTCTCTTGATGTCTTCGCTCCATCTTCGAGCAATATCCGATGCATGCACATGGAAGGGCTTATTCCCTTGATATCGGCTATGGTCCAACCAATAGCTATTTTGTGTTCCTTAAGCACACGGATAAGCCTATCTTCTTGAAGTGTTGTGAGATTCTTTGCAATGATCACCGGTAGTGTTTCACCATCTCCCAAATATACATACTTCAAATGCTCGGGGAGAGGCTTGAGTTCTAAAGTGGGGGCCTGCATCACCGAAGGTAAAAGTTTCTCTTTAGATATTGGAAGAGTAATATAAGAGTGATGCCACAGTTTCTACAATATTCTCACACAATAGTAAATTCTTGCTCAACCCGGTGAGATTGTTAACATCAATGTTTCTAATCAAAGTAGTATCCAATGCATCTTCATTTGATAATTCAAAAATATTTTGTACTAATGAATCTATTATATCAATTGAAAAACAAGAGTGCACATCACTGGGATACCTCATTGCTTCAAAGATATTGAAGCGAATAATCTCACCATCAAACTCCATTGTCAAAGTACCATCATATACATCTATCTTTGTACGCGCAGTCCTCATAAATGGTCTTCCCAGGAGCAATGGTGGCGACAAAGATGTTGAATCATCTTGCATGTCAAGAACATAGAAATCTGCTGGAAAAATCAATTGATTTACTTGCACCAAAACATCCTCCAACACACCATTGGGAAATGCATTAGATCTATCAGCAAGTTGAATAATAACACCGGTTTCTTTAAGTGATCCTAAATTTAAGGAAGCATAAATAGAATATGGCATGACATTAATACATGCACCTAAATCTAGCATTGCTCTTTCAAACCTAGTGTTACCAATAATGCAAGGAATAGTAAAACTTCCCAGATCCTTACATTTTGGTGGAAGTTTCCTTTGCAAAACCGCTGAGATATTTTTCCCTACGCTTACCACTTCATTACCTTTTAGTTTACGTGTTTTTAGTCCACAATTCCTTGAGGAACTTTGCATAATGGGACACTTGATAAATGACATCCAAAAGTGTTATGTTCACTTGAACTTTGCGACTAGTCTCCAATATTTCCTTCGCATGTTCATCCGTTTTGGACTTTGCAAACCTGCCAGGAAATGGATGAAAGGGAACATTAGTAGGAATAGAACTTTCAGAATTTACCTTAGATCCCGAAGTTGGAGTCGCAAATTCATCTTTCTCAATTGCTAAGTTCTTCTCTTGCGTTGACTCCTCAACGTGATCCTTCATCTTCTTTGGTGCCTCTTCTAAAATCTTCCCACTTCTCAATGTCACGGCACTAGCATTTTCTCTCGGGTTAATTGTTTGAGAAGGGAGTTTTCCCGATCCTTGAGCCTCCATTTTACCCACCGTGTTGGCCAATTGACTCATTTGTGTTTCCAAATTCTTGATTGAAGTCTTTGTCTCTTGTTGAAATTGTATTGTGCTAGAAGCTAAGGATTTAACCATATCTTCAAGAGACATATTTGAACTTGGAGACGGAGTTTGTTGACGAGGTTGAGAGTACTGTGGTTACCTTTGTTGATTAAAACCCGGTGGATGATTGAACTGTTGTTGTGGGGCTATGAAATGATTTCCTCCATAACTGAGATTAGGATGATCTCTTAATCCGGGATTATATGTGTTAGAATATGGATCATACCTATTTCTCTGTTGCATTGGAAATCCCCCAATGGCATTTGCTTGCTCTGAGGCTCCTTCTTGTAGTGTCAAGCATGCATCAGTAGGATGTCCCACAACAGAACAAATCCCACACACTTTTGCTTGTTGAATTGTCCCAAGTGCCATTTGTTGTACAAGAGAAGTGAGACCAGCCAATTGTCTTTCAATTTGAGAGGTTGCTCCTATCTCACTTACTTGTTTAACCGGTGCCTCTTCCCTACTACCAAATTGTTGCGAGTTGGCAGCCATGTTTGCTATCAAGTCTCTAGCAACTGCTGGTGTTTTATCCATTAAAGCTCCTCCACTAGCTGCATCGATCATACTTCTCTCCATCTGGAGTAATCCTTCATAGAAGTATTGTAGAAGTAATTGCTCACTGATTTGGTGATTTGGGCAACTAGCACAAAGTCTTTTGAATCTCTCCCAAAATTCATAGAGATTTTCCCCTTGAAATTGTCGAATGCTACATATTTCTTTCACGATGTTTGTAGCCTTTGGAAGCTGGGAAATACCTCTCCAAAAAGTGTTTTTGCATTTCATTCCATGTGGTAATAAGACCGGAAGGCAAATAGTAAAGCCATTCCTTAGCAGTATCTGCAAGAGAGAAAGGAAATGCCCGCAATTTCACTTGCTCTTCCGATATACCCGTTGGTTTCATGCTTGAGCAAACCACATGAAACTCTTTCAAATGTTTATTGGGATCCTCTCCAGCAAATCCATGAAATGTGGGAAGTAGATGAATCATTCCGGACTTTAGTTCAAATCCCACCTCTAGTTGAGGATATTGAATGCATAGAGGTTGTTGAACAAAAGTTGGAGCTGCAAGTTCCTTTAATGTTCGATTTGCATCCGCCATTTCGGACTCTATATGTTCGGACTCACTTGATGATTCAATGCTCAATTGCCTTAGAAGTTCAGTTGGAGAAATGTCTTCTCCACTTTCCGATGTGTTGACCTCTCTTCTTGATCTTAGGTTGTAGTGTGTAGTAGGCTTTTTGCTCATTCACAACCTAAATAACAAGAAAATGACAAAAATAAGGAAAATAATAACAAAAAGAAAATATTGCAATTAACAAATTAATAGAACAATCCCCGGCGACACGGCGCCAAAATTGGTACGCTCAAAATGAGGTACCAACTAATTTCCTTACTTAACTTTAAATGTGTCGTCTTAAATAGTAATATGGCAAGTAAGGGTCATTTCCCGCAGAGGATTGTTTCAATTTAATCAATTGCAAACTAGAAATTAAATTTAACAATTATATGCTAAAGTGATTAAATGGGGGGGTTTGGTTTGTTGAACTAAGGAAAGCAATAAATTCAAAATAGAAAATACTTGAATTTGGAAATAAACAAAGTAGTTTTTAAATCAAAGATGTGAAGATGTGATTGGGGGGATATTTCGTTACCACGAGAATGATTTTCATATCAATTACACAATAGATTTTCGTTCTCTAGATTAACAACAATTCGAGAATAATTACAAGCTCAATTATCTCAATCTCTTCTTACATGTTAGTTGAATAAAACAAGCTCTTTACTCAACCCTATTCATTAAACAACCTAGAGTAAGCTCTCTAAATTTAATTTAACAAAAGCATTACGACAAAAGAGATGAATTGAATTAAGGGCAAACTCACAAGCTCGATTTACTTACTTAAGTGTTAATCCACATACAATCAATTGAAAATTCCTCATAATCTATTAAAATGTAATTGCCACTAGGTTTTAGAATAAATAGCGATTACGTACTATAAATCCCAAAATA